>OY720448.1:2211087-2551087 GCA_963082715.1 Harpalus rubripes
GAAAATTCTACCGGTAGATACCGCATGTACTGACTGTGTTCGAAAACACGAGTGGTAAATAGTTACCGTGCTCGAAAATTTTACAATATCAACCCGATCTATTTACCGGATTCATGAAGAACCTAATCTCAAAAAAGGTAGTGCTGCAAGGAGAAGTGCGCGCGTTAAAAGTTTGTTTATATCATATTTCTAACCTGTTTCAAATTTTCAATTTTTGATAAGTTATGGATCTGCCCTGTTTACCACTTGCGTTCTTAAAATATCGATTCCGTTAGCTATAACCTGATAAACAGCTATTTACCGGTAACAGTTCACCGGTAGAATTTTCTTAAATGCCTCATATAACTGACGGAAGATAATGTGCTGGCCACATCAGATTTTTTTAAAATAACATGATAAAAATAAGTTACAAATCATATTGGAGGGACATACTCGGAGTCTCATGTCTTCAATTCAACAGAGTCTGTAGAGTGTTTATAAAAAATAAATTCAAACTGCACAAAAAGTGCATTGTAAAATGAATGAAATTCGAATAATCCATCATCTTACGAAGTATAGTCTAACCTATCTATCTTTTCCTTCCATGCAGTCTGAAAACACGCAAATGCATCTCACACACGCAACACTCAGTCTCGCCCTAATTATCTCAAACACATGTGTTCCCAAATTCTAAAAACTAATGCATTCGCCAAGACAGCACCCTTGCAAGCCTGAAACCCTTACAGAAAGAATCCCTAAGGGTCAAAGTTGTACGTTCTTCGCGAATGAGGACCGTAGTGCACACCTGCTCCGCATTTTCGAAGCGATTGCTGCTTTTTGTTTTGGGTTTGGGTTGACTCGTGCTGCTATGGAGATAGCGGTGTAAACGGAGATACAATCATAAGTTGTTTATTTGGGAAAATAAACGAGTGTTATCATCTGCGGGTTGGATTTTTGTAGGGCTTTTTAGGGCTAAACGCAGGTTCTGAGCAGAATAAATTATAAAGATGTAATTATATATACAGGTAGATTTTGAGAGATGCCACACAGCTACTAAAAAAATCTAATGTGGCCAACACATAACCTCTCGCCAGATATTTTACCTAGAGGTGGGCACGGGCCGTGATTTTGTCGGGTCACGATGGGTCACGACGTGACCCGCGTGATCGTGAATATAATTTAAATTTTGCGTCGTGATTGGACGTGAGCGTGAGGCACTAAAAAATTATCGTGCATGATCAGGCGTGATTGAAATTTAATCGGGCGTGAGTACAAGTCTTCTTCTATTTTTTATTTAAAAATTGTCTTAATTCCATCTTTTACTTTACGTTATACTGAATCGTAATTGCAATGTAAATTACTATTACATTCTTGTTATTATTAATATGTCCAAATATGTCATCAACAGTATTTTTTTGCATAAAAATAGTGTTATTGTTGTACCCAAAATTGTATACATAGTTGCTCCGATTTCACGATCATAATTTTGTTATCAAACTTGTTACCAAATTTATGATATTTGTGATGGAATAGATCATCCTATTTGTCCATAAACATTCGTTTCCAATGAAACCAATTTATGACTGTGTTAAACAGGCTTAAATGTACATAGACACAATTACGTGACACGAACGTGACCCGCCGGGCGTGATCGGGCGTGAGTGTTAAAATAAAAACATGAGCGTGAGTGATCGTGAATCAAACATAAAATGTCGTGCGTGATTGGTCGTGATTACATTTTTAGTTACGTGAGCGTACGTGATTGTGAACAAAAAGTTACTCACGCGCCCACCTCTAATTTTACCTGGTTGTACGCAAAAAACGAAAAATATTTTTAAATACAAATACATATATTCATGTCTCACTACAAAATAATTCTCACATATATTTACAAAATCTATGGGATATTTTAAAATAAATTATGTACAATACATACATTTTCTTTATATTCAATATCCTGAAATTTTCTTTTTCTGCTTTCCTTTTCTTTTTCTTTATATTCGTCATTTTTTCGCAAATTCCTTTTATATTCTTTTTTACATATATTCTTTTGCGTTGTTGACTTTTTTTTATTTTCATAATCTTCATAATAATGTACAAATATTTTTGACAGGGGCATACAAATATTTTTGACAGTGACATTTATGTGACAATTACAAACATTTGAATTTCTTGCCTTGTAGTAGTTTGATCTGAGATTTTTTACATCAAACTATTTTATATGCCTTTCTTTATCTCTAAATCTATAGAAGATATAATAATGAATTTATATTTATCGAATAAAGAATTTAACGTTCTTTAATATAAGTATTTACATAAATTTTCGATAAATAATATTTAGATGATTTTTTTCTTGTAACTACTACTTCCGGTTGTCCAATTGTTACCAAAACTGACTGGACTCTTCCCATTATTGCTAGATTGAAGAATCCGTAGTTAAAAATGTCTTAAGTCTTATAGTATTTGAGATATAGTGAATCCAACATCCACACACACACACATCCACACACACACATCCACACACACATACGGACATCATCGTAAAAATGTTATAATCGGATTCTAAGGACCTTAAAACGTGCTTATTCATTAAAATCTGGATATGCGATTTTTAGCATGAATACAATACCTCTCTTAGCGAGAGGTAAAAATTGCTGGATTTGAGATTATTAAGTATTAATTATTGTTAAACTCATTGGCCCGTGATGCACTCTCTACGCCAGCAATGAGTGCCTGTGAGGTGACGCCTGGTAAACGCCCAAACGGTAATTATATGTCATCATCAAAGTGTTCAAAGCACATATACATGAGAGAAATTCTTAGTTTCTTAACTCGTATTGTAATATACTATTGGTTTTCTTTCATTATTTCGTTATCATTGACTTGAAGATGGATTCCGTATTTCAAAAATCTGATGTGACCAACACTAAACCTCCCGCTATTTAATTTTTAATAATTTAAATATACATTCTTACATATTTAGTTATTGCGGAAACTGTATTAAAATCCATTCCATATAACTATGGTTCTATTTACTATTTTCTTTTTAAAGCGTTACTATTATTAATTTGAAATGATTAGTTCTTTGATAGTGACATTTATCTGTCAGTTACATACATTTGAGATATGAACTGTGTAACCAAGGAGTTTTGCTTATTTAAAGCGTAGACTTCGGGATTAAAATCATAGATAATTTTATAAATTTATCCATAAAATATATAGAAACAGTATTTATGCAAATCTGTAGAAAATTTAATAATCTTGAATTTTTATAGTAACATAAATCTTGAAAAAATGTATTTTCGATGAAAATCTATTTTGAGCTTCAAGTAAAGTACCATTTCCGGTTATCTGATATACACCAAAATCTAATGGTTTCTGCCTGTATTAGAATAAGATAGAAACACAAAGTTTCAAAATTTTCTGAATGATAGTATTTGGGTTAGAGTGGAGGATACACACACACACACACACACACGCACGCACGCACGCACGCACACACACACGCACGCACGCACGCACGCACGCACGCACACACACACACACACACATACACACACACACACATACATCATCTTGAAAATGTTGAAATTGGATTCTAGGGACCTTAAAACGTGGCTTTTACCAAAATCTCGATATGAGATGTGTTATTCTCAATTTTCAAATAACATTAATTTACTTAATAAATAATATATTCCTATAATGATCAGAAAATTCAAATCAAGTATCATGAATCGAAATTTATTACCGTATATTGAATTTACATTCGTACATAGTAATTTAATATATATTATCTTATCAATAATATAAAGAAATCTATTATAAATGTAAAATATAAACAAGAAACATATATCAAATCTTAATGGAATCAAGACTTCATTTATTGAAAATATTTTAAAGATATCTTTATATATTATATACAGGGTATTTTGCGACTCGACCGACAAACTTATACCATATATTCCGAGGATCATTACGATGAAAAAATGTTATATGACCTATAGGTGCATTCCTCTTTGTTTCAGATATACCGAAGGAATTAAAAAAAAAATTATTCATCAATGGATAGCTATTTAACACAAAATTACAGCAAATATTCAAAATGAGAACCGCCATTTTCTAAACATAGTTATCCTTGCTAGTTAATTACTGCCAATTGATTCTTTAGAGAATCAGTAACTTCAACTATACGGTCAGTCAACTCTTCGCGTGTATCTGGTTTACCATTACTATACACAAGAGATTTGAGGCTACCCCACAGAAAAAAATCTAAAGGCGACAGGTCAAGTGACCGAGATGGCCAATGTACAGGACCACCTCATCCTATCCACGTCGGAAAAATCCTGTCTCTCTCAAGCAACGAAAAACGTTTGAAAAAACCATACACGAAAACCATATCGGCATATTTTGCATTAGTAAAATGTGGCATAATGGCTTAAATTAATAAAACAGCACAAAAATCATTCATTTGTCAAACATACGTTCATTCGTCAAGGCTAACTCAATTATCTTTTTTTTGTAATTCCTTCGATATCTCCGAAACAAAAAGAAATTCACTTATAGTTCGTCGGTCGAGTCGCGGAATACCCTATATACGATAAAATAAATTTTAAATTTATATACCAGCAACCATTAAACCTCTCCCCCCCCCCCACTTTATACAAGGCTATCATGTTCTCGAAAGCAAACAAACACAATTTTTAATTTTTGTTAAAAATTTTAACTTTTATTGTTAAACTTTTTTAAATTTTGTATTTGCCTGAAGGCATGAAAATTTTATCTTGTAATAAAAATTACAAGAAAATTAAATCATCTGTACTAATTACTGTATAACCTACAACGGGAAAAGTTTAATTTAACATTTAATTTAATAAAGTATCAAATATAATTAATTCTGCATCACAAATATCTGGCAAGTCCCTTTGATATTTTAATTTCGCATGTATAACGAAAATTAAAAAAACGTGAAAAAGAACACCGCGGTTTTTAGGTAGGTGTATTTTGTTTATTTACATGAAATTAAAAGGAGGAATAAAATCTCTTGAGATTTCTTTTTTGTGATGATTTTAAATTTGGCAAAAAATAATCACTTTAGATTTCAGTTTATTATGTATACAATATAGTTACAACATAATCGCGGTACACATATATTACCCATTGCTAGGTGTGCCAATCTACATTGCACACACATATCGGTAATGATGATGGCATATTTGTACCGTAAGGGCGTATAACAGGCGTCACCTCTCGGGCACTCATTGTTGGCGTGGAGAGTGCACTACGAGGATCACTTTTGTTCCATTAAATATTTTAAATAATATTGGCGTCGGTATCCATATGTATATATAATTACCTTCCGTCACCTTTAGGTAAGGAAGGTATTGTCTTTGGTCAAAAAATTCGGTGATGAGTTTTTGATGAATAAGCACGTTTTGGAGTCCCTGGAATAAGATTTTACTATTTTTACGATGATTTCTGTACGTACGTATGTATGTATGTATGTATGTATGTATGTATGTATGTATGTATGTATGTATGTATGTATGTATGTATGTATGAATGTATGTATGTATGTATGTATGTGTTTTTGTTTGTTTGTGTGTGTGTGTGTGTGTGTGTGTGTGTGTGTGTGGGTGGGTGTGTGTATGTGTGAGTGTGTGTGTGTTTGTGTGTGTGTGTGTGTGTGTGTGTGTGTGTGTGTTCATTCAAAAAATTATAATTCTTTCGTATTCCTTTTCTTTAGATCCATGTGAAGAGATGATTAGATTTTGTTTATAATTGGTTAACCGGAAGTACCCTCATTTTAAGAAAAACACTGTTAAATATTATTTTTCCATATTTAATGTTATTATAAATATTAAATAATATTCTATTTTCTATACGATTTTATTACATTTTATACTTCATATTCAATATAGAGTTAAAAAATTATAAAGAAATTAAATTTCATAAATCAGCTAGCTATGCTATAACCATACCGCTACTATATTAAGAAAATGCTGATTGACAGATGTCAGTCTCAAGTGCAATTGACATGTTTGTGTTATAATTTTCTTGGAAATATAGAATATCTTAGGTACAAACAAAACTTTCTGAATGGAATTTATACAAAATACATAGAACTGACAGAAGGTAATGTACTTGAAATATGGAATCTTGTGCAAGAAACTTTCTGTACGAAATTCGTACAAAATATATGGAACTGACGGAAGGTAATGTGCTGGCCACATCAGATTTTTTCTTTACTCTAGCTAGATCTATTCGTTCAAAACACTAGAAAGTATAATAATAAATTTAAAATAATGGATGTTTATCAGAAAATAAAGATACATTAATAGAAGCAGAAAAGCAATAAACAGATAAGTATGTAAATTTTGGTTACAAACATAGTTTATGATGTCGCATTATTAGTAATAATGATGGATCAGTGTTAAGGAAATCTGGAATATGCCCCCGTTAACCTACATGTAAAATTTCATTTTAGTTTTAGTGCCTTGCACTTACACGCAATTGGCACAAAGGAAATAAACTAAAGAAAATAAATTTCCACATGCTCCCATTGCACCACAATGTTGTATTTTAACGTGACAGCTTTTATTTCTTACGATGCCTTGCGACTATTTTGCTTTAATATCAGTATTGCAATTACAATTATATTTCAAATGTGACAACTTGTAAATTACATGAACCCAGGATCTTCCTATAATTAGCAACTGTAATAACCTATTTGTACATCGTATAGTAATAGTTATTTGTGTATCAAGAGCGTAAAGTGAATCTTTATTGCTCGTGCTCGTAAATTGAAGCGCACATAATTTTTTCTACGACTTTACTAAAAAAAAAAAATCAAGAATTACAGTGAAAATGTTTTACTAGCTTACTTTTTGGAAAAATCTAATGTAATGAAATCGTCTTCTCTTTGCTCCATTTATTCCATACTAAAATCAACACTAGCAGTTAAGAACGATATTGATATCAGCAAAATCAAGAAACTAACTGCTTTTTTGAAACAAAAATCAGTTGGTTATAGACCAAAAAAATCTAAATCTTCAACAAGAGATGAAATAAATAAATTCCTGACTGAAGCCCCAGACGATCATTTCCTTATGATGAAAGTTGCTCTTATATTGGGTGTTGCTGGAGCATGCCGACGCGACGAATTAGTTAAGATGACTGTAGATGATATTGAGAATAATGAGTCCATTTTAAATATGAAGATTCCAGACTCAAAAACTAATGTGCAGCGAACATTTATTGTTGATGATCATAATCTTTTGTCAATGTACAGAAGATATGTTGCTCTTCGACACTCTAACATATCATCTCGGCGATTATTCATAAATTATAAGCATGGAAAATGTACCGTACAAGTTGTTGGAATGAGCACTATAGGAAAAATTCCATTTAACATTGCACAATATCTGAATTTACCTGATTCGAAATCATTTACAGGCCATTGTTTCCGCAGATCCTCTGCTACATTACTAGCTAATTTCGGAGCTGACATTATGACTCTAAAACGTCATGGTGGCTGGCGTTCATCAGCTGTTGTAGAAGGTTATGTTGATGAAAGTTTGAAAAATAAAATTGATACAGCGCATAAAATTTTAACAAACAAGGAGAATCAAACTTCTGCCACTGCCACACTAACTGAATATTCTAGTGAGAATGTCACAGTCACAGAATCTAATTTATCCTCGTCAGCTGTTTCAAGCTCTGGAATAAATATACAAAACTGCCAAAACTGCACATTCAATTTTAACATTGTTGGTCAATGATTAAATCCACTAAGTTTGTTAATTATGAAATATATTTATAGTTGTAATTAAATGTACATTCACCAATAGAATAAAGTTGTAACTTAATTAAATAAATAAGTTGGTAGCGTAGCTAATTTCGTATTGTTTATAGCACATTTGTAGTGTAAAACTGAACCTAACGTATTTTTTCGTAAGTATTGTTTTAATAAATTAAAATTTCAACAATAATATGTATTTATCTAAGCGAGCAAATTAAGTACTTTACCGCGCGTTGCTATGGGAGACGCGCCGTAAAGTATTTTTTGCTCGTTCCTTAGTAATCATTAACTTTACGATGACAAAAGGGAGCATAAATATCAACTTTTCATTGTGGTCGTAGAAAAAATAAATTATTAGCAAATACAGAAAATATTCCTCACTCCTTACATATTAAAGTGACCGGTTTTCATTAACGAAATACCTTATCCGGACCATAATAATAGTTACAAAACAATCATCCTTCACTACATATTCCTGTTCGAACACACTTTTTTCGCCTCAGCCACATTCATAATTACATTCATACATGCTCTTCTTCTCTTTCCACTCGAAAACTTTCTCTTCTTTAACACACTACCAACCAAATTCATCCACTTACACACTGGACGGCCACGCACTCGAAGTGATGCACATCAATTACCGATTAATTGAACAATATGGACCATTAAGTGTTATTATGTTATGTTTAAGAAGTTTCAACTTTGTTAGTTAATGTGAAAAAAATTCAATTAATTAAAGTTAGTGATGCACGACGAGGCGAGAGTACTCTCGCATCTCGTCACGTCTCGTTGTATTATGCGAGACGAGAACGAGAGCGAGATTGCAGTTTAAAATTCGAGGCGAGATCGATATATCATGCATCACTAATTAAAATTGTTTCTCAAATACATAACCGATAAAAAAAATTGTCCCAAAACTTCGTTCGACCCGTTAATAAATTTGTGGATCCATTATTAGATAACCTATATTATTTTATCCTTTAATGCTCGTTCTGTTCCTACTTCAGTTTATTTCAAAAGAGCATAATTGAATTGTTTTTATTATAAAACTAATATAGTAGGTAATTCAATTTTCCGGAGAACATAAAGACCGTTATAACTCCGCCATCAATTTAAGGTATTTAAAGGATGAAGTGGGTATCATCCAGTGCAGTTTTCTGCAGCGTTCCGTGTTCCGTCCGATCCCAAGGGCTGTTATTTGTGCCTCTCAGCATAATTGTATGTCAACTGCAATATATTGTGTAAGAAGCTCCATATTTACTTTCCATTAAGCAGAAGCAGCGACATCGTACGGTGAGACGAACTGCTGCATCAACCGACTAAACGTGGAATTATAAATTATACACCCAGCAAATATTCGTTAATTAAAATTTTATCATGGCTTGTTATTATCATTTCATTATCTAGACAATGGAGGTACAGAAGGTAAAAGAATGATGATAAAGTGAACTCAATTTCACCAATTGTTTATTTAAATTTATTGCGACTGTTTTTTAAATTAAAATACAATATCCGAATGAGGCTTAACTCACGAATAATTTAACGTGTTACATATTTTATTTTCCAGAATATTAAAAACTATGTGCTGCCGTCTCTTTTGGAATTGGAATTTTATCTGTTTCGGAATTAGAATGTTACATTCTAGCATACATATTGATGTTAGGAGGAGCTTATACTGTCTTTCAGATAAGAATAGACTTACAGGCCTATTCTACTAAAAATATGTATAACGATATCGTTACCATAAGACTGTCGCTAAGCATTTGGTTGAACGACTTTAATAACGACAAATGCCAAAAAGGTATTCTACTAATCATATCGTTATCAAGTTATCGTTATGATGAGTTTAACGATAATATCTAACTTCATGTTGATTTTGACAGAATAAATTTATATTTGTTTTCCAATTCAAATTTGACATTGATTCAAATTTGAAATTTTCATCGTACATAAAATTATTTATTATTCTCACCCTCGTTTTACAGTTTACACGCTCCATATCTACTTGCGCCGTATGAAATTTGATATTGGTATATGTCTATAAAATGATCAACAATAATACTCCTTGCTACTGATTTCTGATAGCTTCCATGAGCAAAAAAATACAAAGCTGCCATCATCTAAATTGAAAACAAACTATTGATGTGCATTCATATCTAATGTAATACGCATAAATAATAATTTATAAATAATCTAGAAATTTTTGGCAAACTATCACTTCAACGAGTTCCTCATATATGGTGATATTTGCGTAAATAAATCTCTACATGGTTCTTTACACATCAAAAAAAAAAAAAAAACTCAAATTTTCCTTCGGTACAGTAAATAATAAAATGTCATATTAAAAATTGTAATAGTATAATAATAATAATAATAATAATAATAATAATAATAATAATAATTATAATAATAATATCTTGCTCAGCTACAATTATTAAAATATCTTCTTCATCCATTTTTACCTTCCGTCACCTTTAGGTAAGGAAGGTATTGTCTTTGGTCAAAAAATTCGATGATGAGTTTTTAATCAACAAGCACGTTTTAGGGTCCCTAGAATACGAATTTACTATTTTTACGATGATGTCTGTATGTGTGTGTGTGTGTGTGTGTGTGTGTGTGTGTGTGTGTGTGTGTGTGTGTGTGTGTGTGTGTGTGTGTGTGTGTGTGTGTGTGTGTGTGTGTGTGTGTGTGTGTGTGTGTGTGTGTGTGTGTGTGTGTGTGTGTGTGTGTGTGTGTGTGTGTGTGTGTGTGTGTGTGTGTGTGTGTGTGTGTGTGTGTGTGTGTGTGTGTGTGTGTGTGTGTGTGTGTGTGTGTGTGTGTGTGTGTGTGTGTGTGTGTGTGTGTGTGTGTGTGTGTGTGTGTGTGTGTGTGTGTGTGTGTGTGTGTGTGTGTGTGTGTGTGTGTGTGTGTGTGTGTGTGTGTGTGTGTGTGTGTGTGTGTGTGTGTGTGTGTGTGTGTGTGTGTGTGTGTGTGTGTGTGTGTGTGTGTGTGTGTGTGTGTGTGTGTGTGTGTGTGTGTGTGTGTGTGTGTGTGTGTGTGTGTGTGTGTGTGTGTGTGTGTGTGTGTGTGTGTGTGTGTGTGTGTGTGTGTGTGTGTGTGTGTGTGTGTGTGTGTGTGTGTGTGTGTGTGTGTGTGTGTGTGTGTGTGTGTGTGTGTGTGTGTGTGTGTGTGTGTGTGTGTGTGTGTGTGTGTGTGTGTGTGTGTGTGTGTGTGTGTGTGTGTGTGTGTGTGTGTGTGTGTGTGTGTGTGTGTGTGTGTGTGTGTGTGTGTGTGTGTGTGTGTGTGTGTGTGTGTGTGTGTGTGTGTGTGTGTGTGTGTGTGTGTGTGTGTGTGTGTGTGTGTGTGTGTGTGTGTGTGTGTGTGTGTGTGTGTGTGTGTGTGTGTGTGTGTGTGTGTGTGTGTGTGTGTGTGTGTGTGTGTGTGTGTGTGTGTGTGTGTGTGTGTGTGTGTGTGTGTGTGTGTGTGTGTGTGTGTGTGTGTGTGTGTGTGTGTGTGTGTGTGTGTGTGTGTGTGTGTGTGTGTGTGTGTGTGTGTGTGTGTGTGTGTGTGTGTGTGTGTGTGTGTGTGTGTGTGTGTGTGTGTGTGTGTGTGTGTGTGTGTGTGTGTGTGTGTGTGTGTGTGTGTGTGTGTGTGTGTGTGTGTGTGTGTGTGTGTGTGTGTGTGTGTGTGTGTGTGTGTGTGTGTGTGTGTGTGTGTGTGTGTGTGTGTGTGTGTGTGTGTGTGTGTGTGTGTGTGTGTGTGTGTGTGTGTGTGTGTGTGTGTGTGTGTGTGTGTGTGTGTGTGTGTGTGTGTGTGTGTGTGTGTGTGTGTGTGTGTGTGTGTGTGTGTGTGTGTGTGTGTGTGTGTGTGTGTGTGTGTGTGTGTGTGTGTGTGTGTGTGTGTGTGTGTGTGTGTGTGTGTGTGTGTGTGTGTGTGTGTGTGTGTGTGTGTGTGTGTGTGTGTGTGTGTGTGTGTGTGTGTGTGTGTGTGTGTGTGTGTGTGTGTGTGTGTGTGTGTGTGTGTGTGTGTGTGTGTGTGTGTGTGTGTGTGTGTGTGTGTGTGTGTGTGTGTGTGTGTGTGTGTGTGTGTGTGTGTGTGTGTGTGTGTGTGTGTGTGTGTGTGTGTGTGTGTGTGTGTGTGTGTGTGTGTGTGTGTGTGTGTGTGTGTGTGTGTGTGTGTGTGTGTGTGTGTGTGTGTGTGTGTGTGTGTGTGTGTGTGTGTGTGTGTGTGTGTGTGTGTGTGTGTGTGTGTGTGTGTGTGTGTGTGTGTGTGTGTGTGTGTGTGTGTGTGTGTGTGTGTGTGTGTGTGTGTGTGTGTGTGTGTGTGTGTGTGTGTGTGTGTGTGTGTGTGTGTGTGTGTGTGTGTGTGTGTGTGTGTGTGTGTGTGTGTGTGTGTGTGTGTGTGTGTGTGTGTGTGTGTGTGTGTGTGTGTGTGTGTGTGTGTAACAAAATTTTCGTCTGCGATAACTAATACTACAGTTACAAAAATTATAATTTTTTCGTATACTTCTTCGTTTCATCCATTTGAAGAGCTGATTAGATTTTGGTTACAATTGGTCACCCGGAAGTACCATCATTTGAAGATTTTAACAGTTTTTCTTGAAAAAACTATGTTAAATATAATTTTTTCACGTTTGATGTTATTATAAATATTAAAGAATATTTTATTCTCTATACGATTTGACTGCATTATATACTTAATATTAAATGGATATAGAGTTAAAAAATTATAAAGAAATTAAATTTCATAAAGTAGCCATAGCTATGGAAACAGCTACTATATTAAGAAAATTCTGATTGAAAGATGTCAGTGTCAAGTGAAATTGACTTGTCTTATAATTTTACTGGAAATATAGGATCTTTTGCTTTCTGTATGGAATTTGTATAAAATACATACAACTGCTTTAAGGTAATGTACAAGAAATAATAATAATAAATCTTTTATTTCTGCAGATACATTACACTGTATATAGAAAACGTCACAAAATAATAATTTTCTGTATGAAATTTGCATAAAATATATGCAACTGCCGGAAGGTAATGTACAAGAAATAGAATATTTAATTTAGCAAGAAACTTGCCGTATGAAATTTGTACAAAATACATACAACTGACGGAAGGTAATGTGCTGGCCACATCAGATTTTTACTTTTGTTTTCAAAATATATCTAACTTTACGATTTGAATTTGTCGTTCATAAACGACATAAAATAACGATAAGTAACGATAAATAAATTAGAAGAATAGGATTTTTGAAAAATCGTTATTATAACTACATGTCGCCTGGTAACGACTCGTAACGATACATATTTTTTTAGTAGAATAGGCCTGTTAGTGGCGCTGCGGCGCCCGCCCGTTTTACACACATAAAACTTATAAATTAGTTTTGTGTCGCGTATGACATACTTAACAGCTCGAAATATCAAAATTTGATTATTTTTAATTACTTAGTAAATAAACAGTTAATTAAAGTTGTTGAATAGATTATAGGCGATGTGCACATTTTGAGCGTCAGCGCCTCTAACGGCTACTTTGACATTTTTGGTTACGATTTCACCAAATCAATTTTAACATTTCGAGAAAGTGATACAATTTTCAATTTTATTTTGAGTTGTTGCTATTGTATATGAATATTATACATCATCATAGTATATTGAAATGAATAAAGAAAATATTTAAATTGCTATGACAATCAAAAAAGTCAAAATACCAGCGGAGGTACTGTGGCAGAAAATATAATTTTTCTTATAATATGTATACAATACATATACAATCGGTAGTGAAAATTATGGCTGCTATTTTTTTGGGAGAGAGAATTTAAGTTATTCTGCTAATTTATTTTAAAAGATAAAGGCATTTCAATAACTGGACAATTTTATTCTAATTTGCTGCTTTTGCTAAACTTATTGACCTATTTAAAAATGCCACTCTTTCTCCGAGAGAAACCTTTTAGCAGTGATATTTTCTTTGTATCCGCTTCATGTTAATAATAATTATTATTTCATTTCTTAATTATAATAAATATCTTGTTCTTGATTTGAAGCTGGCAAATTTGTTCAAAGGTATTCCCCTTTGCTTGTTTCTGCTTTATATTAACGAAATTAATAATAAAAGTGAAAATAACGAGCAACATTTCTGAAAAGCTGATAATAGGATAATTACAAACATAAAGATATCTACCCACGATTTCTAACGAAAAGTTCAACATTGACCTAGTTTATAAGTGGGCGACACTTGTAATTTTATTACATTTTTATAATAAACGAAATTACTACTTTGTCGTAAAATATATACATATATATAAATGATTAGCTCTATCTTTAATCAAATTTGGTTATGCGAGCCGGACTTTTCATCGATATCTCAATATAGCTAGGTTTATGTGAAATATAACCTGCCTACGTTATGCATAGAAAGCATGAAAAATTATTGATTTCAGCTTAAACTTTTATGAAAGCTAATTTAATTACAAGTAGAATCCGAAATACGGAAAATGTAAATGTAGCACAAGAAGTATTTTGTTTCGTGTATCATTATCTTTGTTTAGTATTCACAAAGAAGATCATCTCTTATTAAACTAATATTTGAGTAGTCTTTTAATGCTACTTTTAAATATATCAACATCTTAGGAAGATAGTCATCATATATTTATTTGTCAAATGTACGTACATTTTACGAGAAAATCTAAATTTCAAAAAGAATATTTTTCCTTTTCTCTTTCAGATAAGTAAATGGTTGCAAATTCAAAATACAGGGTGTTCAAATTTGATGATGCTTTTTGAATTACCCGCCATTTTTTACCTCCCGCTACCCTTGGTAAGGGAGATATAGGGATCGTACTAAAAATCGCATGTCGAGATTTTGCTAAATGACCACGTTTTAAGGTCCATAGGATTCAATTTTAACATTTTCCCGATGATGTCTGTGTGGATGTGTGTATGTGTGTATGTGTGTATGTGTGTATGTGTGTATGTGTGTATGTGTGTATGTGTGTATGTGTGTATGTGTGTATGTGTGTATGTGTGTATGTGTGTATGTGTGTATGTGTGTATGTGTGTATGTGTGTATGTGTGTATGTGTGTATGTGTGTATGTGTGTATGTGTGTATGTGTGTATGTGTGTATGTGTGTATGTGTGTATGTGTGTATGTGTGTATGTGTGTATGTGTGTATGTGTGTATGTGTGTATGTGTGTATGTGTGTATGTGTGTATGTGTGTATGTGTGTATGTGTGTATGTGTGTATGTGTGTATGTGTGTATGTGTGTATGTGTGTATGTGTGTATGTATGTATGTGTGTATGTGTGTATGTGTGTATGTGTGTATGTGTGTATTTGTGTGTGGATCCTCCACTCTAACTCAAATACTATAATTCAGAAAATTTTGAAACCTTGTATTTCGAACTTTTTCTGCACTGGAAAGAGATTTTGGTGTAAATCGGATAACCGGAAATGGCACTAGAAAATCAAAATAATTTTTCTTCGAAAAATACCTTTAAATGTTATTTTTTCGACATTAATGTTATTATAAAAATTAAAGATTGTTAAATTTTCTACAGATTTGCATTAATACTTTTTCTACTTATTATATGGATAAATTTATAAAAACATCTATAATTAAATCCCGGAGCCTACACTTTAAACAAACAATACTCCTTGGCAGTTATTCAAATATATGTAACTGACAGATAAATGTCACTGTCAAAGAACTAATCATTTCAAATTAATAATAGTAACGTTTAAAAAAAAATGAAAATATAACAATAGGAAAGGAAATCAATACAGTTTCCAGCATATGTAAATATGTAGGTATGTATTTAGATTAATAAAAATTAACGATTCATCAAAAAGTTTAAGCTAATTCTCATTTTTGGATTAGTGAATTATATTTTATTCAGGTATTTAAAATTTAATCTTCATTTTATTATCAAAAATGTAGTTACTTGGATTAGATAAGTAAATAAATAAATATATCATCACGGCTTATTACCCATTGCTGGGTGTGCCAATCTGCTTTGTACATAGATATCGGTAATGATGAAATATTTGCACCGTGTAGGCGCTTACCAGGCGTCACCTCACGGGTACTCATTGCTGGCGAGGAGAGTACACCGCAGGGGTCAATTTTGTGCCATTTAAAATTGGAAATATTTGGCGTTGGTCGGGAATAAACCCGGTTCCCCAGATTCGCGACCGGACACTCAGGCACGCGGCTACGAGACCTCATGGGGTCTCAGAAATAAAGATTAGCTTAATCTTTTTTGTGACTCGGGCGGTACATGGCGGGAGGTATTTTGTTGGCCACACCAGATTTTTTTCTCGTAGATATCTGTTGTGTGATAATTGATATTTGTGAAGTAAAAGCATTGAATTATTTAGTTATAGAACACTATATGGTACAACAACGCGGGCTTATAATAAAAACGTGTAGGGAAAGTGTAGTTAAAACAGTTAGAAAATGCTGTGGGGAATTTAGTTAGGATTGGAGTTATATACAAAAATTGTAAATTCTTTTGAGTCAATGTTTCAGTTGTTGTCGCTTTGTCTGCTTAAAGCTGGATGTATGTACAAGAATGCATAAGATACAGCAAAAGTATGACACGTTTTATGAAAAGGAATTTTTTCTTTGGAGACGTGACAAATTTTCAAAACACCCATTTGATATATTAGATATAGAAAGACTTGCGTTTTTTGTTTTTCTTGTAGCAAAGTGAGTTACGTTCTGAATGTACAGGGACGTATTTGGGAAGCTATATACCTATCTGATTTTCAAAAACGATCCCAAACCCACAATATTTCGGCCGGTTTGCATTTTTAACAAACAAGTTGTAAAACCCACACAACTGCTGAGATGTTTCTACAAATTTATTTCGACTAGTTTGAATGAGGTTTAAATCAAACAAGCATAGTCTAATTTATCGATCTCTATGAATAAATTATTTTTTATTTACATTTTTTGTTGTATAAAATCGTTTTAAGGTAAAGACATTTATCAAAAGTTGCAAAAAACCAGCCATGTTGTGACGTCAGCGTTTCACACTGCAAGTTCAGACTCATTTCATACAGCCTTATTATATCGACACAGAATTTCTAAAAGAAAAAAATATATAGTCTATAAATTGAGAATTACATATCTAAATATTTGATAGAAATGCTATAATATATTAATATAACATCATTCTATTCATTTTTATAAATATAATTTTCATTTGACCTGAAGTTATCCACGTATTACTCAGCTGCTGGTCATTCGTTTTTACTTTTTCGTCTGATTAACATTTGTCTACGTTGTTCGTTGTGTATTCTTAGAATTTCATTACTGTTGCTTTGTTGCGTATCAAATCTGTATTTTTCAATACAAACAGTAATTGTTTTCCGAGTTGTGTTTTTTTGTATCACGCGATACTATTAAAAATATTTTCTATTTTCACTAGTATTTTGGCACGATGGCACAAAACAGCGTTTCACCGACATGTTTACTTTCGTAAATTTCAGGTTATCTTTAAATTTCACTTTGACGTTTAACCTGACGTAACAATCAAAATGGCCGCGTTGATGAAACGTTGACGTCACTGGACAAGGTGGAGGCGAAGAAAATCTGCCGCGTTTTGAACAGTGTCCTTTTCAATTGCAATTTTTTCAGTATTCAAGATCGATATGAGGAAAAATAAAAATACTGGTCTATTATTTTTCATTACTCTATCGATTAAAGTTAAAAATGAAAAATCGTGTTTGATCTATTATGGATTTTAAACTTACAAAACTAAATATGTTATTCAAATATTCCGCCATTTAATACTGGGTTACATCGCCTTTATTAGTAATACCAGATTTAATTCTATTAGGCATTGTATCCCTAAGGCCTGCAAATTTTCCTGAGAGTATTATCCCATATGTCTTGCAAGGTAGTTTTTACTGTACGCTCTAAATTTTTATGAAGTTTTTTCGTTGCCCCAAAGTAAAAGGTCTCGTTAAAAGATAAATCTGGAGTAAAAGATGACCCTTATATAATTTTTTTAGAAATTTCTAATCATTTGTATGGATTTTATAATTTCTTGAAAATATACTTTCAAAGCTGTCGTGGAAAGAGTACCTTTTTGTGCTATTTAAAAGTTGTGAGTAATGTTTAAACTTATAAAGTATTGTAACGTGGAACGCCCGCCGTCGCCGCCGCTGTACACGAGTGTCTATTTATAGCGGTGACGTAATCGCGCTAGTAGCCGGCCGATGTAAACAAACTGGTCGCGATGTGTTTCATTACTTCCGGTCGCCTGAACCTTTTGTGTTCATTGTTATTATGTGTTCGAACATTCTGGGCTTTTCTAGAAAATAATGGCAGCTGTATATAAGGGGCGTAGCTATGCTCGAGGGACACAGTTAGTTACATACATAGTCATAGAGATACATGGAGTGTAAAGCAGTATTGTGGTGAGCATATGCAGTTTGTGTCGAGTAGATACTCGGGAAGTTACTGGTGGTATATTGGGATAGCTGTGGATGTGAATACTCGGTAGTGTTGATGAGTATTTGGAAGCTAGGTATACAAGGACAGTAACAACGAGTAACTCGACATTGGTATTGAAGAATTGTGGCATACGGATAGTTAGTGATACTGAGGCTGTGGAAGGAGAAAGTTAGTTACATAAATAGACAGACAGTGAGGTGAAAGGTGTGAGTTCTGTCCGAGCAGTTGAATATACAGACGCTGTTGAGTCAGTTGAGTATATAGACGCTGTGGAGGTCGGTAGGCGGACAATTGAACATGATATAAGTATATAGTGATATAAATAACGCGTAAACAGTCTTCAAGCGTCTTAATTAGTTTTTAATAATTGTTTAATATTAGTAATAGTAAGTTTCATTATAGTTTAATAAACACTTAATTTTAATTAATAATAATTGTCTAATATTTACACTTCACCCAAATAAATAAAAAACGTTACAGTATAAAATAAAGTTTCTTCTGGAAATCTGTGAGTAATATCAAGTCTAAGAGTGTTTATTTTTCTATGAGTCCATCTCTGCCCTTGAGGGCCAGTTTCCTGACGTTCCCTAGGGCGTGCCCAATTTCTAGGACCGGAAGTGAGGTCGAGGGTGACTCGTCACATGGACACCAGCACTCACGAACATCCTGTTTCATTCAACATATCATCCACACCCTCAAAACACTCAAATGTTTCTCAATTCCAGCACTCTCTCACTCTCCGGCGAAGAGAGGAGAAAAGGAGAGAAGAGAGTCGAAAACAATAAATTCCAACAAATAAGAAAATATGTCACTCAGATGGGTTTAAAATTATTTAAAATGAAGGAGGTTTTTCTTTTTACTTACATAACAGGAGAGACTACGTTTGAGGCTGAATTTGCCACAAATAAAAGTATTGAGTTGGGTGGATGCATAAGTTCGTAGCGTTTTTGGTTTCTAGGGAAAACAATTTGTTTTAATGTTTTGTTTAATTTGTATGAAGAATACATAATAAATAAATAAATTTTGAATTCAGTAGCGGCCCATTATCCTCTGTTCAACGTTTCAATTTCTCGTAAATATTTACTGTCAATTAATACTTGTCTGTAGGAATAGTATAAAAGACAAGACTTGCTATATTGAGTATTTAATGAGATATTCATTAGATAATAAACTATACAATTTATAAAAACAAAATATTAATTAATTTAATGTGACAGGCCAAATTTAGGGTTGATTTAAAAGTGTCCTACGGGTTAGCCGGATACGGCAATGTGTTAGGATTGTTCCTTGGGGTTGCTATATTGAGTATTTAATGAGATATTCATTAGACAATAAACTATACAATTTACAAAATATTATTAATTAATTTTATGTGACAGGCTCAAATTTAGGGTTGATTTAAAAGTGTCCTACGGGTTAGCCAGATACAGCAACGTGCTAGGATTGTTCCTTGGGGTTGCTATATTGAGTATTTAATGAGATATTTATTAGACAATATACTATGCAACTTACAAAAAATTATTAATTAATTTAATGAGACAAGCTCAAATTTAGGGTTGATTTAAAAGTGTCCTGCGGGTTAGCCAGATACGGCAACGTGCTAGGATTGTTCCTTGGGGT
The DNA here is from genome assembly GCA_963082715.1 of Harpalus rubripes. Taxonomy (NCBI): domain Eukaryota; kingdom Metazoa; phylum Arthropoda; class Insecta; order Coleoptera; family Carabidae; genus Harpalus; species Harpalus rubripes. The sequence continues at coordinate 2,230,925 of OY720448.1, forward strand.
TGCTATATTGAGTATTTAATAAGCTATTCATTAGATAATAAACTATACAATTTACAAAAACAAAATATTAATTAATTTAATGTGACAGGCCAAATTTAGGGTTGATTTAAGTTTCCTACGGGTTAGCCGGATAAGGCAACATGCTAGTCTTGTTCTTTGGGATTGCTATATTATATATTAATGAGATATTCATTAGACAATAAACTATACAACTTACAAAAAATTATTAATTATTTTATGTGACAGGCTCAAATTTAGGGTTGATTTAAAAAGTGTCCTACGAGTTAGCCGGATACGGCGAAGTGCTAGGATTGTTCCTTGGGCTTGCTACATTGAGTATTTAATGAGATATTCATTACACAATAAACTATACAACTTATAAAAAATTATTAATTCATTTTGTGTGCCAGGCTCAAATTTTGGGTTGATATAAAAAGTGTCCTACGAGTTAGCCGGACACGGCGAAGTGCTAGGATTGTTCCTTGGGGTTGCTATATTGAGTATTTAATGAGATATTCATTAGACAATATACTATGCAACTTACAAAAAATTATTAATTAATTTAATGAGACAAGCTCAAATTTAGGGTTGATTTAAAAGTGTCCTACACGGGTTAGCCAGATACGGTAACGTGCTAGGATTGTTCCTTGGAGTTGCTATATTGAGTATTTAATAAGCTATTCATTAGATAATAAACTATACAATTTACAAAAACAAAATATTAATTAATTTAATGTGACAGGCCAAATTTAGGGTTGATTTAAGTGTCCTACGGGTTAGCCGGATAAGGCAACATGCTAGTCTTGTTCTATGGGATTGCTATATTGAGTATTTAATGAGATATTCATTAGAAAATAAACTATACAATTTACAAAATATTATTAATTAATTTTATGTGACAGGCTCAAATTTAGGGTTGCTTTAAAAGTGTCCTACGGGTTAGCCGGATAAGGCAACATGCTAGGATTGTTCCTTGGGGTTTCTATATTGAGTATTTAATGAGATATTCATTAGACAATAAACTATACAACTTACAAAAAATTATTAATTAATTTTATGTAATAGGCTGAAATTTAGGGTTGATTTAAAAGTGTCCTATGGGTTAGCCGGATACGTCAACGTGCTAAGATTGTTCCTTGGGGTTGCTATATTGAGTATTTAATGAGATATTCATTAGACAATAAACTATACAACTTAAAAAAAATTATTAATTAATTTTATGTGACAGGCTCAAATTTAGGGTTGATTTAAAAGTGTCCTACGGGTTAGCCAGATACGGCAACGTGCTAAGATTGTTCCTTGAGGTTGCTATATTGAGTATTTAATGAGATATTCATTAGACAATAAACTATACAACTTACAAAAAATTATTAATTAATTTTATGTGACAGGCTCAAATTTAGGGTTGATTTAAAAGTGTCCTACGGATTAGCTGGATACGGTAACGTGGTAGGATTGTTCCTTGGTGTTACTATATTAAGTATTTAATGAGACATTCATTAGACAATAAACTATACAACTTACAAAAAATTATTAATTAATTTTATGTGACAGGCTCAAATTTAGGGTTGATTTAGAAGTGTCCTACGGGTTAGCCAGATACGGCAACATACTAGGCTTGTTCCTTGGGGTTGCTATATTGAGTATTTAATGAGATATTCATTAGACAATAAACTATACCATTTACAAAATATTATTAATTAATTTTAAGTGACAGGCTCAAATTTAGGGTTGATTTAAAAGTGTCCTACGGGTTAGCCGGATAAGGCAACATGCTAGGCTTGTTCCTTGGGGTTGCTATATTGAGTATTTAATGAGATATTCATTAGACAATAAACTATACAATTTACAAAATTTTATTAATTAATTTTATGTGACAGGCTCAAATTTAGGGTTGATTTAAAAGTGTCCTACGGGTTAGCCAGATACGGCAACGTGCTAGGATTGTTCCTTGGGGTTGCTATATTGAGTATTTAATGTGATATTCATTAGACAATAAACTATACATCTTACAAAAAATTATTAATTAATTTTGTGACAGGCTCAAATTTTGGGTTGATTTAAAACTGTCTTACGTGTTAGCTGGATATATTTTTAATTAATAATAATAATCTCGGGAAAAAATGTTGTCTCAAAAAGACTTCATAACTGAAATCTATTTGCATTTCATTGTTGAACAACATAATTTATTATTGCCATATTTGTTAAAATAATGACAAGATGCTTGGTGTGTGGAATTGTATCTTATCTACGTATAAAGCCTCGTCCAGAGTGCAACGTTCATCAATGTTGCAACCAAGTAATTACGTTCCAACAAATACGAGCCACAATGGCAGTTCGTGTTAACTTTAATGTCCATTGTTGCATAGAAATTAATTTGCTTGCAAAGAAACTTCTACCCTGTCCTGTGGACTTAATTAATTTTATTTGTTACTCTTTTTATTTGGCCTGAAAGCCTGGATACAGAATGCACTTTTCAGATGTATATGTGGAATTAAGTAGTATGTCAAAGGATGCTACAATTAGGACTTTAAATAATTAAAATATGAAATGGACAACATGCAACTTTTTCAGGCTAAATATTTTATGACGCCTGCTTTGTAAGAAAATAAACTTTTTATGCATATTTGTCATTTGATAAAAAAATTAACGAGAATTTCGCGCGAAATCCTGGTGTATGTATTGGTACTGCAGTCTGTGAAGTGAATGTTAAGTTTCATAGTGGGATCTATATATTGATGAAGCATTTTAACACACTCTGCGATTTTTACCTTCCATCACCTTTAGGTAAGGAAAGTATTGTCTCAAAAAATTCGGTGATGAGTTTTTAAAGAATAAGCACGTTTTAAGGTCCCTAGAATACGATTTTACTATTTTTACAATGATGTCTGTATGTGTGTGTGTGTGTGTGTGTGTGTGTGTGTGTGTGTGTGTGTGTGTGTGTGTGTGTGTGTGTGTGTGTGTGTGTGTGTGTGTATGTGTGTGTGTGTGTGTGTATGTGTGTATGTGTGTGCGTGTGTGTATGTGTGTATGTGTGTGTGTGTGTGTGTGTGTGTGTGTATGTGTGTATGTGTGTATGTGTGTGCGTGTGTGTGTATGTGTGTGTGTGTGTGTGTGTGTGTGTGTGTGTGTGTGTGTGTGTGTGTATGTGTGTATGTGTGTGCGTGTGTGTATGTGTGTATGTGTGTGTGTGTGTGTGTGTGTGTGTGTGGACGTGTGTGTGTGTATGTGTGTGTGTGTGTGGATGTGTGTGTGTGTGTGTGTGTGTGTATGTGTGTGTGTGTAACAAAATTTTTGTCTGCGATAACTCTAATACTACAATTCCAAAAATTATAATTCCTTCGTATTCCTCTTCGTTGCATCCATATGAAGTGCTGATTAGATTTTGGTTATAATTGGTCAACCGGAAGTACTCTAATTTGAAGATTTTAACAGATTTTCTTGAAAAAACGATGTTAAATATCATTTTTTCCCATTTAATGTTATTATTATATATATTAAAGAACATTGTATTCTCTATACGATTTGACTGCATTTTGTACTTCATATTAAATGGATTATAAAGAAATTAAATTTCATATATTAGCCAGCTATGCTAGAAACAGCTACTATATTAAGAAAATTCAGATTGAAAGATGTCAGTGTCAAGTGCTATTGACATAATCGTAGTATATTTGTGTTAGGATCTTTTTGCTCGAAATTTTCTGTATGGAATTTGTATAATATACATACAACTGTCGAAAGGTAATGTATATACAAGAAATTTAGAATCTTTTGCAAGAAACTTTCTGTATGGATTTTATAGAAAATACAAACGCATTTACGAAAATTCTACCGGCAGATACCGCATCTACCGACTGTGTTCGAAAACACGAGTGGTAAAAAGTTACCGTATTCGAAAATTGTTCAATATCTACAAGATCCACCTACCGGATTCATGAAGAATCTAATCTCAAAAAAAGGTAGTGATGCAAAGCGAAGTGTGCGCGGTAAAAGTAGAAATGTGTTCAAAGTAGGACTCTTCTCAGTTTGTTAACTACGTCAAATTTCTAACCTGTTTTAAATTTTCAAATTTTTTCATAGGTTATGGATCTACCCTGTTTACCACTTGCGTTCATAAAATATTGATTCCGGTAGCTATAACCTGATAAAAAGCTGTTTACCGGTAACAGTTCACCGGTAGAATTTTCGTAAATACCTCATATAACTGACGGAAGGTAATGTGCTGGCCACACTAGATTTTTTAATTTAATATGGCTGAATGGTATGTATTTAAGGTCTCTGCAATTCCGATATGATTCATTTTATAGCTCTGATGTATGCATGTATTTTAGCAATCTTTAAATCATATGACGATATTTTCATCCTTGTATTCAGTGCCGGCCCGAGGCTTTTGAGCGCCCTAGGCGAAAATTGTTATTTGCGCCCCTCATTTATTACAATTTTGTTTAGATTAAATAGGTACAAAAATTAGAAAAGAGGCGATTTGTGTCCATAACTCCCGAACAATCACAGAATCTTAATCTGTATGAAATTTTTTTGAAAATATTTTGGGTATTTGAAATACAGAGGTTTTTTTTTTTGGTTCTACTGAGTCGCTTTCAGATTGCTATGGTTAACAGAACAATTATTTTGACATATGTCAATACGATAAATATTCAAATTATATGCTTTATTTCTCATGTTTATTACTTTATAATAAAGTAGACCGTATTTAGAACGATAGCCTAACGTTATCTGTATGTATTAATGAAGAGGATTATATTTTCATTTTATTTTATTTTCATTTTGTAGACCGTTGTTGACAAGACAGTCTGGTAATAATGTAATAATATTACCGTACAGATACACTTATTACTTAGTTATCAGCTTACTTTTGTACATGTAAACAATGGAATAATATTCTGAAACCGGTAAATAGCTATAACCGTTTCAAAAAATTCAAATAAAGATTCGAAGTTATGTTAAACTCATTCAACAAATCTAAGCAGAAGATTCAAATGAAAATATATGTTTTCGTTAAATTTATTAAGTTTACACATACGTACGTACATCCATATGCAGATTTATGTAGATGTGTGAATGTTTGGATATGTTTGTTTGCTTTTGTTATTACACCAAAATGGAAGGTTATGGAATTCTGATATTTTGTACATATTTACATAACGGAGAAATATGTTAATTAAATTTTGAATAAAATCTTACAATTGGAAGTGGGTAATGTATACATATATGAATTACTAGAATAATATCTAGTTTAAAGTAAATACGAAAGAGTATCTACATACATTGTTTACAAATGGGAAAAGAATGATTCTTTTTATTATTTATGACAAATAATATACAGTGTAGGATTAAATTAGGGAATATTAAAAAAAATCTGATGTGGCCAGCACATTACCTTCCGTCAGTTCTATGTATTTTGTACAAATTTCATACGGAAAGTTCCTTACTAAATTTAGTATTCTATTTCTTGTACATTACCTTCCGGCAGTTGCATGTATTTTATGCAAATTTCATACAGAAAATTATTATTTTGTGACGTTTTCTATACACAGTGTAATGTATCTGCAGAAATAAAAGATTTATTATTATTATTTCTTGTACATTACCTTAAAGCAGTTGTATATATTTTATACAAATTCCATACAGAAAGCAAAAGATCCTATACCTATTTCCAGTAAAATTATTAGACAAACACACTATGTCAATTTCACTGTACACTGACATCTTTCAATCAAAATTTTCTTAATATAGTAGCTGTTTCCACAGCTATGGCTACTTTATGAAATTTAATTTCTTTATAATTTTTTAACTCTATATCCATTTAATATTAGGTATAAAATGCAATCAAATCGTATAGAAAATAAAATATTCTTTAATATTTATAATAACATTAAATGTGAAAAAATGATATTTAACATCGTTTTTTCAAGAAAAACTGTTAAAATCTTCAAATTAGGGTACTTCCGGTTGACCAATTATAACCAAAATCTAATCAGCTCTTCATATGGATGCAACGAAGAGGAATACGAAAGAATTATAATTTTTGGAGTTGTAGTATTAGAGTTATCGCAGACGAAAATTTTGTTACACACACACACACACACACACACACACACACACACACACACACACACACACACACACACACATCCACACACACACACACATCCACACACACACACAACCACACACACACACACACACACACACACACACACACACACACACACACACACACACACACACACACACACACACACACACACACACACACACACACAGACATCATCGTAAAAATAGTAAAATCGTATTCTAGGGACCTTAAAACGTGCTTATTCATTAAAAACTCACCACCGAATTTTTTGACCAAAGACAATACCTTCCTTACCTAAAGGTGAGGGAAGGTAAAAATATGTGCTACCGTCTCTTTTGAAGTTGGAACATATTTTTATCTATTAAATAAAACTGATTTTTGGACTTCCTTTATCTTTATTTAACAAAAACACAAATTTTCACAACGTTTCGGTAGCTAATATCTGCTGCCGTCATCAGGTGTACTGATAATACTAACTAATTCCTAACACTACGAGCCTTATATCTGGTAAAATGAGGGTGGTCAAGCGAGGTTGGGAGTTCAAGTGTGTCTGGTGGTCCATGATTGGTTGTCGTCTCCTGTGCAATGGGCTGTGGCGGTCCTTCAATTGGTGGTTCCCTGGTTGTTATTTTCATTGCCGTGTACTGAGAAATGATTTTCTTCCAAAGTGGTTTGATTTCTACACTAGCTTGGCTAAAAGACCTTTTCCCGGTTTATCATGATGTACGCGGCCTCTTTAAACTTACGTTTGGAAGTGTGATCCTCTTTGGAGATGATTTTCGCGTTGTCCCATAAAATTCTGTGGTGGTATTCCCATGTTACACACACACACACACACACACACACACACACACACACATACACACACACACACACACACAAACACACACATCCACACACACACACACATACAGACATCATCGTAAAAATAGTAAAATCGTATTCTAGGGACCTTAAAACGTGCTTATTCATTAAAAACTCACCACCGAATTTTTTGACCAAAGACAATACCTTCCTTACCTAAAGGTGACGGAAGGTAAAAATATCGAACTCAGCCGGTTTTTTTAAAAAGACTAAAACACGTCGATTTTAATTTTTAAAAATACCCTTAATATGTGCGATTTACCTCCTGACAAAACAATTTAAATGTAAATATAGATTTTTAGTTGTGGAATAGTGAGTTTTCTTCCTTTTATAATCATCCAAATTAATAAGGTTGCATAACAAAAATTCTGAAAAAATTCGAGCTGGAAAATTAATAATAATGAATAATCAATATACTTTGATTTCTTTATTTATTATTATTTAATGTTGGTATTATTGTACTTATAACTTATAAAACATGATAAACGAAAAATTCTATACTGACAAATGAAATATCTTGATTATTCATTATTATTAAATTTTCAGCTCGATTTTTCTTAGAATGCAACCGTTTGATTTATTTGCATTATCACAAAGGGGCTGTCCTTAAATTACGTAACGCTTCAAGGGGGGGGGGACAAGAGTAGCGTTACGCAGCGTTACGAGGGGGCGGGGGAGGGTTAATGTGTGCGTTACGTAACGATAAAATATAAAAAATATTGCTAAACTTGCTTTAATAGTTTTGAAACATTCTAATTTCGCGGTGCTAATTCGTATATGCAGGCAGTCGTTTGTTTTCAAAAACAGTCAACATAATATGTCGGGCACAGTTCAAATTCGGGCCAGTGGTCTTTCATTCGTGCAATGCAATTCATATTAAAACATGAATTCAAGTAGTGTTGAAAAGGAAAAACTTTGCAATAGTTTGTTAAAAGCATATGGAAATGCTTTTAATTTCTGTGCTGTTATTTTTTCATCTTTATGTACATTAATTTAAATAGTTTCTGTTCTATTCTGTTATTTTTCATCTTTATGTACATTAATTTAAATAGTTTCTGTTTCTAATTTTAACTGAATATTAAGGAGGCCATATACTTTTATATCCAGTACAGAAATTGGGGTGACAAGCCGTAGGGCAAGAGTAGTACATTATTTTTCATCTTTATGTACATTAATTTAAATAGTTTCTGTTCTGTTCTGTTATTTTTCATCTTTATGTACATTAATTTAAATAGTTTCTGTTTCAAATTTTAACTGAATATTATGGAGGCCATATACTTTTATATCCAGTAAAAAAATTGGGGGGGGGGGGTCAAATACTGCGTTACGTAATATATGGGGGGGGTTCATGTTTGCGTTATGGGTGCGTTACAAAGGGGGGAGGGGGTATCAAAAATTTCCTAATTTTGCGTTACGTAATTTAAGGACAGCCCCAAAGGGAAGAAAAATAACTATCGAATTTCACTACTAAAAATCTATATTGACATTTAAATTTTTTGCGATGACGTCATAACTTAAAAACAAATGAAAATCGGAAGGAGAATCGCACACATATAAATGTGTATTTTTAAAACCTAAAATCGATGCGTTTTAAAAAAAAACAGTTGAGTTCGTTGTTTTTTTTTAAATATTCCATACTTTAATCCCTTTAATGCCGGGCGATGCATATACGGCCTATTTCCATAATTTCCAAATTTCATTATTTATATGGTTATAACAACAAGCTCAGCTAACTCACTCCACGTAGTCCGGATGCGGATGTCGCTACTGAAAATCGGTCACTTCAGTATCTAAGGAGTGAGAAAAATTTGTTGTAATGTTATATATATATATATATATATATATATATGGTGTTTCCTTTAAAACAACCAGCGCTTTTTTTGGGTGAACTAATGACTTTAGAAAAAAATATTATATACCTACAAGAAATGATCAAGAATAAGGGGCTAATATGGTTCTCAAACGGCAGAACAAAATTATATTTTTTTAAATGTTATCCTATATAATTTTTTGGCCCATTAGATAGAGAATTTTAAATGGCACCCTATAGAATTTTTAGCCCTTTAAATATAATATTATTTTCTGATTTCAACGATATACATACATACGAGTACATACATACATAAAATCACGCATTTCCCACTTAGTGGGTTAGCACAAACCCGAAAGAATAACAATAAAATCATCCAAAAAATAAATAAATAAATAAAAAATATTGTATATGGTTGTATAACAATTATTTTGAGAAAAATGGTATTAAAAATAATGTTATAATATTACAATAGGCTATGCAATACACAGGTACGTCTGTTACCTAGTTACGCTAGTGGTAAACTCATTTTTTATTACATTATTTCTAGTTTTTAATACCATTTTTCTCGAAATAATTGTCATACAACCCTATGTTATATTTATATCGTTGAAATCAGAAAATAATATTATATTTAAAGGGCTAAAATTGTATAGGGTGCCATTTAAAAAAATATAATTTTGTTCTACTGTTTGAGGACCACTGGTTAAATTTTCGGTTTGTTACTATTGATACATTATCCCTGTATTCTTGATCATTTTTGGTATAAAACATTTTTCTCTAAAGTTGTTAGTTCGCCCAAAAAAGCGCTGGTTGTTTTAAAGGAAACACCCTGTATATTTATTGTGTATTAATTATTTATATTATGTATATGGTTTGGATACGAATAATAATAATCCCACACTGTATAAACTTTCATATAAATTACATGTTAAAAAATATGAAACCGGCTCATTCAATAAATATGTTAATAATCATGCACATTATATATCTAAAATTCTTTGTCACAGAACATATGATACATGCCTGACTATATCTTAAAAAGATAAATTAAAGTTACAAAGTGACATTAACTAACTTAAAGTGTGAAAAGGTAAACAAAGTCAAACAGATTTGTGTCCTTAAAGATAAGAAACAAACTTTACTTTATCTACAAATGAAGTTGGTTGTTTCAAGATAATAACTTCAGGTAATCTTTTAGAAATGTGTTACGGCTCTTGTCATAAGAATATTAAGCGACATTTTTAACACTTGCTTGTTAAAATAAAATCTTGTCTAAGGAAAGTACATGTTAATATATTAATAACAATAATAACACATTTGTATTGAGCAGTAACCCTTATTTAAAACTTACTAATTACTATGTAATTACATGTGCTAGTTAGTATAATTTCCGGTAATTATCAATTTAGTGATATTCCTAATTCTCGGGTTATTAATAATTTCAGCATGTTGTATTATTCAAATCAATTGGCTCTTGACAATGTACCAAATCCTGGACTGTTGTCAGAATTACGAATATTTGATTGTCATTGCATGTTCAACATCCGTAGGCAAGTTACTAGTGTTGTGTTACATACTGCCAATGTTTATCATCAATCGCAATAAATAAATAAATAAATAAACGTCAATCTTTGAATCTTCCTTAATTTGGGTTCCAATAAATAAAAGCATGTAACGTAGCTTATGTTTCGAGACCCACGTATACTTGTCTTAAAATTTCAAAACGTTATCTAGAAAATTAGCTAAGATATGGCGAGGTAAATTGTAAATTCCGTTTGAACAGCGCAACAAAAAAAAAATTACCTACCGCTACCTTTGGTAAGGGAGGTATAGGGATCGTGCTAAAAATCGCATATCGAGATTTCGGTAAATGACCACGTTTTAAGATCCCTAGAATCCAAATTTAACATTTTCACGATGATGTCTCTGTATATGTGTGTATGTATGTATGTATGTATGTATGTATGTATGTATGTATGTATGTATGTGTGTGTGTGTGTGTGTGTGTGTGTGTGTGTGTGTGCGTGCGTGTGTGTGTGTGTCTGTATGTACGTGTGGATCCTCCACTCTAACTCAAATACTCATTCAGAAAATTTTAAAACTTTTTATTTCGAACTTTTTCTGTAATGGAAAGAGTCCATTAGATTATGGTGAAAATCGGATAACAGGAAATGGCACTTTACTAGAAGCTCAAAATAGTTTTTCTTCAAAAAATACCTTCAAATGTTATTTTTTAGTGATTAATGTTATTATAAAAATTAAAGATTACTAAATTTTCTACAGATTTGCATTAATACTTTTTCTATATATTTTATGGATAAATTTATCCATATCCAATCCCGGAGCCTACGCTTTAGACAAAAAAACTCCTTCGTTGCGCAGTTATTCAAATGTATATAACTGACAGATAAATGTCATTCTCAAAGAACTAATCATTTCAAATTAATAATAGTAACGTTTTAAAAAAATTAGAGTAAAATTCGCTAAACCAAAAATAAGGATTGACTTAATCTTTTTTGTGACTCGGGCTGTAAATGGCGGGAGGTATTGTGTTGGCCACACCAGATTTTTTCATTTCTAGAGCAGTTTTCGGGTATGAGCTGCAGACCTATATTATAAAACAACTACAGAGTGTTCAGAAAAATCCTAACTCGGAGTAGACTATGAACTAAGAAACGTATGTCAATTTAATCGTATTTATAGTATGTTCCGTACGTCCTGAAATTATTTACCGGTTTTTTTCGGAACGTGGTTCCTGAAAAAGGTAGGTAAAAAGTCGGAGAACGACAACTACGAAATAATCCTGGTTTCTTTGGTATTTTTATCCCCACTACCGCTACTTTCAAATATCATCATAACAAAATCATACGATATACGTCAATGTCAAATTTCTAAACCGCATTAGTGGTATTACTAATAATTATTATAAATGTATATATAAAAACATTGTTTATATTTGTTATATTGTTGGTTGTGTTAGTATTATTGGCATTAAATGTAATAAAATGTTCAATTTCGTTGTCATATTCAGTGTTATCATTCGTGTGGTTAATTTTTATTTTTGTTAGGTTGTGTCAATTTTAAATGTCATATAATTCAATGTCAATGTATCTCGAAATAGATGAGAATATACAGGAACCATGGTGTGCCAAGAATCAAGATACTGATTTTTTTGGTTGACTTACGGAACATAGTATTATCTAAATATCAATTTGACAGGAGACATTGTCAAAAATTTTATCTAAAGAAATCATAGCTTATTATTTTAGGAATAGAAATAAATTAGAAAATGGCAATATACTGTATCCTTCTTTATTATCTTTTATCCGTAATATTACATTTCAGGATTAATTTTGACATTTTGACTTTTGATTTGAATAATGATCAGACATAAGTTTTTCTGTTCATAGTCTACTCCGAGTTGTTTTTTTTAACACACTATTATATATATATATATATATATATATATATATATATATATATATATATATATATATATATATATATATATATATATATATTACGTCCAGTGACAAAATTAGACCTTATTTAGAAATGAAATTTGGAGGTAAAATTATCTCAAAACTTTTGTTACATATGGTACAATATAAGCCAGGCTTAACTGTATTAGAAAAGCAGTAACTAATATAATTCATACTATTTTACTTTTTCTAAACCTACAAAAATATTTATTATACATACATATTGATAATATTAATACGTGCACATATTTATGTTTTCCAATAATGTAGGTTGCAAATACATAAATGTAACAAAACAAATAATTTGCATATTAAATAAAATATATGTTTACACAATATATGAACAATAATAATTTACAATAAACCTACATTAGAAGTCAGAGTACATATCTGTTTTTCAAAATCAATTCATTGTTTACATTAATGAATTATTTTGAATAAAAATGGTTAGGTACTGTGAAAAATATTTGTTACTGTAGCCTAACATAGAAACAAGTACTTTTTCAGTCAAATTCTGTTTTATGTTTTAACATAGATTCCTTTTAAGTCAATATACATTTTTCATCGATACTCCCAACATCTTTAAGCCATCCAAAAAGTAATAGTGTCTTGCTCTGTATTATTGTTATTAAATAATGAAATTTGACATTTCTTAAAACAACGTTTTAGTTAAAACTAGGCCTGATGTACCAGCCTATGTTTCTAGGCACTCTTAAAACATCAAAATATATTTGCTTATCCAAACTCACTTGTAAAAATATAGCATCTTATTCGCTTAAAGGGTGCGAAAAAAATTTGTGACGGTATTTTGTCGAAATGAAACTTGGTATGGTATGACTAGCGAATGAAAGTTGACGTTTAAATTATTTTATATATGTGGTTTCTTTTGAAACCCTAGAGAAGAATAGAATTGTATGAAATATTCAGGTATGAAATTTTTGCATGAACTCATTTAAATACTGGACTAGAAAAGCACATAAATGCATTACTATGTCTGGCTGAAAATAGATGGCCGACTAGGGTAACTGAATATCAAATCAGAGGTGCGTATAAAATATTTTAAACATTTTTCGTTTATGTTGATTATAACAAAATATTTTGATCTTTAAACTATTTATGTCGGCAATTCTATTAAATAGGATTATTTTTAATTTCTTCTAACAGTAATACCGACTCGAGGGTTGCTTACACTTGAGACGAATGAATTAGAATTTGCAGTATTAAATTTTTTAATACATTCTTGAATCCTGTTGCTAAGGTCATTTTAAATGCCTCCTGGTATTGAGTACAATTCTAATCTTCTGTAACGGAATGCAAAAGGGTCAGGTTTCTTTCAATTCAAATATAGCGAAATGTTTTCAAAAAAATCTGGTTTTGCCAACACAATACCTCGCGCCATTTGCAGCCCGAGTCAAAAAAGATTCAGTTAATCCTTATTTTTGGATTAGCGAATTTTACTCTAATTTTGACAGTTACTTCTTCAAATTTAAAATATAGTCTAATCTAATCCAAGTAACTACCTTATTTTTTAAACCCCTTAACAGGATTAAATCCCAATTACAGAGTGGGTTCACATTCACACACATCCATGCCTTAGTGGGATTCGAACTCAGAACCCCGGCACTCATGACATAAGGCGTTGCTCTAACCATTGGACACCGGAGATATAATAAAATGAAGATTAAATTTTAAATACCGGGATAGAATAGAATTTACTAATCGAAAAATGAGGATTAGGTTAAACATTTTTGTGAATCGTTAATTTTATTAATCTAAATACATACCTACATATTTACTTAAGCTGGAAACTGTACTGAGTTCCTTTTCTATTTTTCTATTTACTTTTTTCTTTTTAAAACGTTACTAATATTATTTTGAAATGATTAGTTCTTTGATAGTGACATTTATATGTCTGGGATTTAAATTATAGACAATTTTATAAATTAATCCATAAAATATATAGAAAAAGTATTAAAGCAATCTATAGAAAATTTAATAACCTTTAATTTTTATAATATTAATCTCGAAAAAATAACATTTTAAGGTATTTTTCGAAGAAAAACTATTTTGAGCTTCTAGTAAAGTGCCATTTCTGGTTATCCGATTTTCACCAAAATCTAATGGGCTTTTTCCATTACAGAAAAAGTTCGAAATACAAGGTTTCGAAATTTTCTGACTGGTATTTGAGTTAGAGTGGAGGATCCACACATACACACAGACACATACACACAGACATCATCGTGAAAATGTTAAAAATGGATTCTAGGGACCTTAAAACGTGGTCACTTACTAACATCTTGATATGAAATTTTTAGCACGATTCCTATACCTCTCTTACCAAGGGTAGCGGGAGGTAAAAACCACATCTATTAAATAATCTAAACGTCAACTTTCATTCGCTAGTCATACTATAACTAGGTAAAATCCTGAATTTGGATTAGTTTATAAATTTATGAGTGAAATAGTGAGAGTGTAATAGTTGTACCAGAATAATTTTAAGGCTAAAATAAATAAGCAGGTGTGCATATTTTTTAATAAAATTCAACATATTATTTTATTTAATTTTAAATAAAAATATTTGTTTATTTGTCAACAACTATATTTGTTGTTTATTATTATTGATAGTGTAAATATTCAATACCAATTAACAAATATGAAATATGTACATTGACCAACATAAATGGCTCTAATTATTTTAGTCATATAGGTATTTGTACATGTAAGCAAAAGCACTCATACGTTACGTACATATCAAACAATAGTGAAATTTAGTGGACGAGAATAATTAATGCTATTAATTCGAAATCAATGGAAGCGGAATGCGGATTGTGTGACGGAAACATACGGTCAAATCGTACGATATTAGATGTTTATGCAAAATATGCCTGTATGCATGCATGCATGTATATAACGATCAAGAGATATCAGAAAATGTACTCCAAAATAATCAAGTAATTCAGCTCATTATAAGTTGTGGTACTTAACAATTTTTCAAACTTTCAGGTATAACAAAATTACTTTAAATCCCGCTTAATTTACATTTGAAGTGTAAATTGTAAAACTTATAAATTTCTGTCATTTACAACCACTCTTTACTAATAGCGTTTGCCATTTATATTTAACATCGGAACTTTAACATTGTAAAATCATATTTTCATAATCTCCTGTTTCCCAATTTCTATCTATAATCACAAAGTTAGCAATTCTAATAATAAACTTTTAAAACGTATTAATAATGACAGATATTTAAATGCACACGAGAGTTTAATAATAAATAAATATAAAAATAATTTGATTATCGCAGATCTCTGTCCCATACCAAACTCAAAACTTTTCGATTTAATACAAAGTTAAATTTTATTGGACGATTTAAAATATAATGACTCATTATTGGACGAAATTTATCTTAGTTTATAGGTAATCATTCACCTGTGACTCCCGTCCCTATATAATCCCAGTTCTCTCCCTTGTTTTTCAGAGTTGTTAGGACCTCTGGCATGGTTGACATGTTGAGTAATTTTGACTACTCTGTTTAACTTTCACTTGTTGCACCACTGATGATGAGAAATTAGTTCTCGACATACGTATTTAGTTTTTATTAAAATTAATTTTAAGGTTAAGGGGTAATTATAAAAGTTTTAGTAAAGAACGTATGTCTTCTATATTTCATATTGAAACGTCAAATTCATTGTCAAATCGCAAAAAAATAGTGTATTTTAAATATGTAAATATAAAACCTAAAAAACACGATTAACTCAGAAATGAAATTGTCACGTATGTCGACGCCTAATTCGTAGTTGATGTACGCCGTAATGGCGGGAAGAAAATATTGAAAACTTGCGTAGATCTCTGCTTGAAATATACTAGAACTGATGCCTGTGGATCCCTTTATATGATAACCTGGACCTAATATACCCACTCCAGTTTCTCCTGGGTCTAGTTTTGAACCATCCGTTAACATGGCCAAGACTACATTGGGAAGAGTGACTCTTCTACTTAAATTGTCTGCTAAATTAAATTAATAATAAAAATAATATGTTGTTTAAATATTTTTAAAGTGACGGATAAATTTAAAGCACATTGATTTGTTTGATAAATGGCTATTTACACCATTAAAACCGTGTCCAACAAAACAAAGCAAATTGCAAATTTAACACAATTCCAAAAATGTCATTTTACGTTTCAGTCTGTATGCGATTGCCAAATTATCCTTTGAATAGAGCTCACAATTCGAACCACAAAAATGAAACAGCAACTAATCCAACTAAAACTAATTATGTGATGTTGAAAATTGAACTATTGTTCTTTCCATAATACGAGCAATGAGTTACGGAAAGTGTTCCTTCTAAAAATTTGCATATGTACGCTCGTGAGCTATTCTGCAGGTGGCTAACTTCTTAAAGCCTGAGATTATACCACGGGGTTATTAAGTATTCTTGTTGAAGTTTGTTAGAATTTGTGGTTACATTGTTACCCTATTCGGGCTAGCTGTAATAATATTACATGTTTTCGATAGTATATGCAATAGTTCTGGAATTACCCAAATCTTTGTATAATTTTATTTTGAATTTTTGTCGCTTTGGATTTCATATTTCATAAATAACCAACAAAAGTTTATTTACAGCGTTTTCCATTTATATATTCAGTAGTTATACAACAAAAGGTTTGAAAATAAACAAATATACAATGGGGGAGTTTTCGAATTTTTTATTTTTTTATATGTTAAGATATTTTTTAAATCTAAAGCGTTTTTACCTCCCGCTCCGCTACCCTTGGTAAGGGAGGTAAAGGGATCGTGCTAAAAATCGCATATCAAAATTTTGGTAAATGAGCACGTTTAAAGGTCCCTAGAATCCAATTTTAACATTTTCACGATGATGTCTGTGTATATGTATGTGTGTATTTGTGTGTGGATCCTCCACTGCAACTCAAATACTTTCAAAAAAATTTGAAATCTTGTATTTCGAACTTTTTCTGTATTGGAAAGAGCCCATTAGATTTTGGTGAAAATCGGATAATCGGAAATGGCACTTTACTAGAAGCTCAAAATAGTTTTTCTTCCAAAAATATCTTTAAATGTTATTTTTCTGAGATTAATGTTATTATAAAAATTAAAGATTATTTAATTTTCTATAGATTTGCGTTAATACTTTTTCTATATATTTTATGGATAAATTTATAAAATTATCTATAATTTAAATCCCAGAGCCTACGCAGTTATTCAAATGTATGTAACTGACAGATAAATGTCACTATCAAAGAACTAATCATTTCAATATAATATTAGTAACGTTTTAAAAAGAAAAAAGTAAATAGAAAAAGTAATTCAATACAGTTTCCAGCATAAGTAAATATGTAGTTATGTATTTAGATTAATAAAAATAACGATTCACAGAAATATTTAAGCTAATCCTCATTTTTAGATTAGTGAATTCTATTCTATCCCGGTATTTAAAATTTAATCTTCATTTTATTATAGTTCCGGTGGCTCAATGGTTAGAGCAACGCCTATTGTCATGAGTGCCCTCGGGGCTCTGGTTTCGAATCCCACTAAGGCATGGATGTGTGTGAATGTGAACCCACTCTGTAATTGGGATTTAATCCTGTTGAGGGGTTTAAAAAATAAGGTATTTACTTGGATTATATTAGACTATATTTTAAGAAATAAACTGTCAAAATTAGAATAAAATTCGCCAACCCGAAAAACTTAATCTTTTTTGTAACTCGGCCTGTAAATGATGGGAGGTATTGTGTTGGCCACACCAGATTTTTTATATTAATTATTAATATGATTTCTCTTCTATCAGAGCACAAGTACTTCGAAGTACATGTACAATAGTACAAACAGAAATGAAATCAAACGTCAAACCATGTGGTCGCTACATCAGCCGGCTACAGCTGTCAGCGTTAGCCAATAGTAGTCAAGATTTACGAGCTTGCGCATAATTCCAGGTTGGGTGTTTGTGTGAGACAGGCTTATGCAGAAATGATATTTCCATTTCACAGTGTTTCCTTCACCTACTCGTATGAAAAAGATACTAGCATTAGCAATATATTAGTCTAGTAGGTATATGGGTTACAATAGATCATTCAGTTCGCAGTGACAGAAGTGGTTATCCCTTAAATTAATTATAATAATAACCAGTCCAAAGGCTATGTGTACTTGTAAATGAACCAACCATATATAAACAGGATTATTCATTGATCAATCTACAATTATCCATTCGGAGGGTGTATAACATCGTGGCAAACCTTTAAACCGAAATTAACACATGTAATCAGAATACAGCTCCTATACCTAATTAGGTACAACCGCTTTGTCCACATTTAAACCATGTTGCTCGCACAAACAGATGTCCACCCTCACACCTCGTGTTTCCATTCATCTAGTTAACCTCCAATCGTATCATCAGCGTCTGTATGGATACCAAAGCGCCATAATGTCATCTACAGACGATGGAGACTGTCATCACATAACCAGTGCCGGCCCGAGACTTTTGAGCGCCCCAGGCGAAAATTGTAAATTGCGCCCCTCATTTATTACAATTTTATTTAGATTATATAGGTACAAAAAATTGAAAAGAGGCGATTTGTGTCCCTAACTCGCGAACAATCACAGAATCTTAATCTGATATTGGATATTTAAAATACAGAGATTTTTTTCTTTTCGGTTCTACAGAGTTGCTTTATTTTTGTCTAATACCATATACAGGATTAGTCACGGGAGAGTTACTTTTAAAGTCCGTTTGTGTACAACCCGAAATACAATTTACAACAGCGTCTAGCTTCCTCTCTTAAAGAAATTGCATATTTAATTCACGATTGCTTTGCCTATCTAGTGATGGTTCTGTCTTTTTGACATTAAACAATTAAACTATTATTCACAAAAGATGACTATTCAAGGTTATTTGTGAGCCGTCTCATATATTACTTGCAGAAAACTTCATTGCATTTAGTATGCATAGGCGTGCAACATGAAATAATTATGGACACATTTTAACTAAAAAAATAAGAGTAATTTATTTGAAAATTATGTTTCTTTCTAAATAATGTCTTTCTGAAAGATTTATGTTCTCCACTTATGTTTTTGCAAAATACAAAAACATAGACTTAACTTATAAACCAAGGAATAATAATTTGGCTTAAACGTCAACGCCACTGGATAAATATTAGCACAGAGGGCAGTGTAGTAGATAATTAGATACCTGTAATTCTACGACATATGTCATTATTATTTTTATTGTGTTAGAAAGTAATGCCACTATTTACGTATATCTGTCGCACCACATAAATTAAATAGACATAGCTCAAATAATCTTTCTCTTTCTAATACAAAGGTTGCTAAAGCTACTGCTGTAAAGAGATGTGTATTCTTTCTTCGAACAAATGACCTTGAATAGTCATCTTTCATCTTTCAAAATAACTCTTCCGTGACTAACCCTGTATATAGGGAAAGAAAAAATATTTCTCAGTGTAGGTATAAGTCGTTATTTTGCAATTCGGAAAATCTAATTTAACTCTTTAATGGTTCATCATAGGTAAAAAAAAATAAAAATCTTGTTTTGTATAAAATTTTGATACGGATCACCGTTTTCAAGAAAAGTGTCAAAAACCAAAATAACTATGTCGCCTTTTTCCAAATTGGCGACGGTCTGTTGCATCAGTGTATATTTCTGTACAGGATTCCGTATAAAAGCTTTTGTTGCAATTTTTTTTGACGTTCGGGGTATTTTGCAATAGATTTCCTGAACAACAATTACTTCTACAGTATTTCATATGACGATGTTTTTAATTGATATAATCGCCAACGAATTTAACCTTTCTTCTTTCTTAATATAACGTGTAAACTAAAATGACAGAATTAGATTTTTTGAAAACATAATAATTCTCGAGATATAACAAACTTAGAATTTTTTGAAAGGGAAACTATATTGAAAAATAGTATCGTCTTTTTGCTTAATTTATGAGCTTTTCAATGATATGTATATAACAAGTCTACATTCTTTTGTTTTAAACTTGAATAAAAGATGAATTATTAATTTATTAGGATGAAAATACTGGAAATTATTATGTGTTTACCAGGCGTCACCTCACGGGCACTCATTGCTGGCGTGGAGAGTGCACTGTCGTGATCACTTTTGTGCCATTCAATATTTTTTGACGTCTGTCGGGATCGAACCCGATTCACCAGATTCGCGGCCAGACACTCAGGCACGCGGCCACGAGACTCCTAAAGCAAGAAATATTACAATTTGTAACACCTACTTAACTTACTAAGCGAATTTTGTAAGGCGTGAAATCGTAAAGAAGAAGAAAGTTCAAATCGTTTATAACGACCATGAAGAGACAAATCATATTGCTCGTTATAAGCGTTACAAGTAAACATATAAGACGAGTATGTTTCGCAATAACTTCAATTGTCATTCTTTCCAGATGATTAAACAAAATTAGTGGAATAATTTTCATTCTTTTAACATTCTTCTTACTCATTATACATTCTTCATACACCAAATATTTTCTCACACGATCTTTATGCTAATAATCCCACATACTCGTACACTGCTAAAATATCTCATTTCTACGGCGATCACGCTCGTTTTAAGCTTTTTCATCCATATCTAAATATTACACACTATTAATGGAATAAGGGAAAGTGGCACTTTACTTTTTCTATATACTAGTATTTCAAAAGAATTAGCAGACATTCTTTTTTAACTTACAAGGCAACTATACTTTTATTAATGATAACAACGCGTTTTATTTAAGTAATAATTTAATTTGAAGAACGTAAAAGTAAATTTACTACAATAAATTTTGAAAAATCTGATGTGGCCAGCACATTACCTTCCGTCGGCAGTTCTATGTATTTTGTACAAATTCCACACAGAAAGTTTCTTGCGAAAGATTCTATATTTCCAGTACATTACCTTCAGTCAGTGTTATGTACTTTGTACAAATTCCATACAGAAAGTTTCTTGTAAGAGATTCTATATATTTCCAGTAAAATTATAAGACAAACATACTATGTCAATTTCGTCAAAACAAGAAGAAAAATACTAGCTAAGTAAATCTACAAAATAAATTACTCTACCGATGTTCGAGGAAGGAAATTATATTCTGTAAAATAAATTTAATACATGTCAACCTTAATTTAATTAAATTCATTATAAATTTCATCCCATGATATTTTTTTACATTTATTTATCTCCAACATGTTTGTTTTGTCTATACCTGAGTAATTTTTCCCCGTTCTCTATTTTTACCTTCCGTAAGGAAGGTATTGTCTTTGGTCTTTGGTGAGTGTATATGTGCGTGCGTGCGTGCGTGCGTGCGTGCGTGTGCGTGCGTGTGCGTGCGTGCGTGCGTGCGTGCGTGTGCGTGTGTGTGTGTTACAAAATTTTCTAATGCGATAACTCTAATACTACAATTTCAAAAAAATTATAATTCTTTCGTATTCCTCTTCGTTACATCCATGTGAAAAGCTGATTAGATTTTGGTTACAATTGGTCAACCGGAAGTACCCCCCATTTGATGATTTTAACAGTTTTTCTTGAAAAACGATTTTAAATCATTTTTTCACATCTAATGTTTTTATAAATATTAAAGAATATTTTATTCTCTATACGGTTTGAATGCATTTTATACTTCATATTAAATGGATATAGAGTAAAAAAAATTAGAAAGAAATTAAATATCATATATTAGCCAGCTATGCTATAACTCTGGAAATAGCTGCTATATTAATAAAATTCTGATTGAAAGTTGTCAGTGTCAAGAGCAGTTGACAGTATGTATGTGATATTTTTACTGGAAATATAGGATCTTTTGCTAAAAACTTTCTGTATATAATTTGTATAAAATACATACAACTGCCTTAAGGTAAAGGTACAAGAAATATAATCTTTTGCAAGGAACTTTCTGTATGACATTTATACAAAATACATAGAACTGACGGAAGGTAATGTGCTGGCCACAAAAGATTTTGTACAACCATGATTGATTATTTCCAAATACAAAAATTAGTAGTAGTTGACAGCTGCCATGACTGTCACTCGTTTAAATTCCGTCGGTGGCAAATGAATATAATAAAGAATAATACGAGAAAAATAAAAATATGGGCTAAATATTTTTTCTTATTCTTTTGATTAAAGCAAAGAAAAAAAACCATGCAACACACAAAATTGACAAATTGTTTTTCAAGGCAGTCTTGCCCTAGAAACCAAAAACGCTACGAACTTACGTATAAACCCAATATTATTTTCCAAAACTACCAAGGCTGTTATTCTAATTAATGGGGGCCTTTTTTACTGTTTTACAATTAACAGGTTATCTATATTTTTGAACGTCTTTATATTCTTTAGCTTGACAAACCTGCAAAGATTTTGTTTGAACATATAATCTTCGTTGCACCTTACGAAAACTGTTATCCTCACCCTCCGTCCATGTCCTTCGAAATCTTCGCGTTCGTTTGCGTCCTTACCAGGTACCTACTTAAAGTTACCGCGCTATAAAACCGGACCGCCCTTAATCCCGCTTTCATAACCACGTTAATGCCACCTGCAACCTGCTGAACTCGTCGCCGGAATTGATGTTCGTTGGTAATCCCTTCTCCCAATAAGAGAACACGCGCCCATCCCAACACAGATTTCTTTTCACTCAAAGAGTTTTTATCACTATAAAATATACACGAGGAATTACTCATAGGCTTACGACGTCATCACAAGATGGGGAATTTATGAGCGGGAAAAATTGTGGTGATGTGGGTGGTTATTTATTATTAAAGAAGATTTAGATGTGGATGATTTAGGATTTAGGCGGAGGAACAAATGTCACATGAAATAATAATGAACTTAGATTGAGGTAATTTGGTGAAAACTTATGGATTATTTAAATAACTTAAAATATGAAACACTACACAAATTGCTTTAAAATTTAAGTGACTAATGAACTTATTTTTCAAGATTTACTTGAAACAAATTTTTTGTTATGGTGGAGGACCCATTGTGGCGACTGTAGAAAAAATCTTTTTTCTACAGTCTATATACAAAGTAGCCATTTGCGCTCTCTTTTGTCAACGCAAAATGTCACTTTGCCGCTCTAGAGCGACAAAGTAGAAAAAACGCTCGGTCCTCAAATTTCTAACTATACAATGTTAAGAAATGTTACTTGGCTACATTCTTAATAGAAACGTTTAGTAAGGAATTAATGACACTGTAGTTACACATTACCCACTTACATAACCAAACAAAATGCCGCACTGCTGTGAAAATAAAATAGGGCATTCATTTACAAAAACGAAAGTATAAAATGCTTAGATTAAATTGAAGCCATAGCTCTAGAAGAATGGAAAATACCGATAAGTAAAAATAAATAAAAAATAAATTTTTGTTATGGTGGAGGACCCCATTGTGGCGACTGTAGAAAAAATCTTGTGTGTGTTTCGAGCGAAAATGGACATTGTCGATTTCGAGAGAATGCCTCGCTCCTGCGTCGCGCGGCAACAACCTCTCAATCCATTTTGCGCTCTTAATACACAAATAGCTATTATGTATTAAAAGCGCAAAATGGGACATTGTCGATTTCGAGAGAATGCCGCGCGACGCAGAAGAACCACAACAACAACCTCTCAATCGACAATGTCCCATTTTGCGCTCCTAATACACAAATACCTATTTTCTTACATACTGCACAAACAAATAGCTATTCTATTATTACTTGATATTTAGAAGAACATACGTTTTACAATTAAATACTTAAATATTTTAAGGTGGAAACAAATGTTCATTTAAATATTTATTAGAAAAAGAGTGGTGATATATTTTAACAAAGCTAATCTGTATAATTTAGGAATAAAACAGGTATTTAATTTTATAATATTTAATTTTACACGAAATTTCAATATTTTTACTATACAAATATATATTGTTTTTAGAAAACGACTGTTTTACTGTTGCCGAAATAAGGTGTGTTAAAGAGGTAAGGTAAAATAAAATGGAAAAAATCCAACCATCAGCTCTTCGACCTACTGCTTCCAGCCACAATTTTCAATTCTTCGCATCTTTTGGCATATTTATAAATTCAATAGTAGGTTAGTTCCTAGCGCATTTTTGCAAAAAAATTATATTAAATTTTGTATTATCTAACACGAACCAAACTCAAAAATTTGACTCTTGTTTGACAACTTTGACAATATATTTATCATAACATTTGTAACAAAACACAAAGAATTGACACTAGAAGGGACCAATTGGAGCCGATGAAGTTGTATGTGTTGTGACGTCAAATTCTGTTTCAGATCACGTGACTTTTTCAAAATATTATCCAAATTTCAAAAATTAATTGTAAAATATCTAATGGATATTTGGTAATATTTTCAAATTTGAGGGTATTTAAAGAATGATATCTTTTTAAATTTAATACTTAGAAGGCATATAAAAATTCTTGCAACAGTCCTATTGTAAATATTTTGTTAATGCTTGTGTCGAAAATACTTATAAGTTCACATTTCACCAGAATAATACCATTAACCCTAAAAAGCCCTATCTTTTTGCCGGCCTAAGTCGGTAAAAAAGGGTTTCTGGACGATATAGAGATACGTAAAACAAGGAATACTGGACAGAGGCACGAAAAACGTGTTTGCAGTTCTGCTGCTATTTTAACAATGCAGTTCATATCTATTGTCTGTAAAGGTCGTAAAAAATATCTAAACTAACAAGTTAAAGTGTATAGATGCCCAGGAAAAATATTAAACAATAATAGAATTTTTTTATCTGAATAGAGTTTTTGAAAAAGTCCTGTTCATATTTTACACATCATTGTATTTTATGCATTTTTCATACTCTTTGTTGTTCAATGAACTCTAATTTCCTAAAAGGGGATAAATTCAATTTTTTATATCGATTTCAATATCTATCAAATATGCACTTTATTTTCCATCAAGCTCAAATTCATTTCACTTACATACATAATGAAATTACAAGTTTGCTTTAGTTTGATACAGTACAGTATTTTTTTAATAGACGTTTTACAAAAAACTTCATAAAACATTCAGTAGCAAAATCCTTTATTTCTATATTATTTGTGGGTGGGACTCTTAAAAGCCTTTATAAAAAAGAAAACAAAAAATTGGATTGGGAGGAGCCAGCTTTATACTTCCGCAGCATTTCATTTCACGTTCGTCGATAAACGCCAAAGAACTAGTAACACTCAGTAATAAGAACCTTAGAAATATGACTGGTCTTACTGCTCATTGTCTTCCGAAATATCATCTTTGTAAAACTGGCAAAGATAAATCAGTATCTCCCGACTCTATGAAGAGGGCGAAGAAACTTTGGAACACATTACAAGTAAAAAGATTTTGATCTTAACAAGATTCAATCCTGGCCAAAGTCAAAATTATTTTGTATTATTACACTATTTCTGTTGTTTGTAGTATCATTTCATATATATATATATATATATATATATATATATATATATATATATATATATATATATATATATATATATATATATATATATATATATATATATTCACAAATTAATGAGTAATAGTATATTATTTAAAAGTTTTGAATTCTAACATTTCTACTAACTATTATACAGAAAGCACTTACCTTTTGTAGATTTTCTTGTCTTCCTTTCGGTCCGGAATACCAGGAAATTTAGAAAAAGTTTTTACACACTTTTTCACACTAAAATAAATGTCTTGTCAACTAATTTCACAATAAAACCACTAAAACACACAAAATATTGTAAATTTGATACGTTTTTGTCCATACACTAGAAAGAAAGACAGCTGACTGACTTGTTTAAACAAAGAAGTACCAACTTCTTCTCAACAAAATTTGTTAATATTAACAAAATTCATAGATGGCCAATGAAAAGATATTTAAAATAATATGATTTAATAAATGATAAAACTAAAATTAAAATACACTACCTTATTTTTTTTTAGAATTTTTATTGAATTGTTAATGTGTACCCATGTTTTAGAATAGCACCCACTATATATTTAATATTAAAAAGGGTTGAGATTAAAGTTGACTGATCTCCAGTAATTTGTTTTCTTTCAAAAGTAAACCCTGTGGTTCAATCTCTACGCCAGCAATGGGTGCCCGGTAGGTATTGTCTTTGGTCAAAATGGTCGGTGTTGAGTTTTTGATGAATAAGCACGTTTTAGGTTCTCTAGAATACGATTTTACTATTTTTACGATGATATGTGTGTCTGTGTGTGTGCGCGCTTATGAGTGTGTACGTGCGTGTGTGTGTGAGTGTATGTGTGTGTTAACTCTAACTCTAATACATACTACAATTCCAAAAATTATAATTCTTTCATATTCCTCTTCGTTACATCCATGTGTAGAGCTGATTAGATTTTGGTTAGAATTGGTCAACCGGAAGTACCTCATTTGAAGACATTAACAGTTTTTTTTTAAAAAAAAATGTTAAATATTGTTTTTTCACATTTAATGTTATTATAAATATGAAAGAATATTTTATTCTCTATACGATTTGAATGCATTTTATACTTCATATTAAATGGATATAGAGTTAAAAAATTATAAATAAATTAAATACCATGTATTAGCCAGCTATGCTCTAACTCTGGAAACAGCTGCTATATTAACAAAATTCTGATTGAAAGGTGTCAGTGTCAAGTGCAGTTGACAGTATGTACGTGTTATAATTTTATTGGAAATATAGGATCTTTTGATAGAAACTTTCTGTATGGAATTTGTATAAAATATATCCAACTGCATTAAGGTAATGTACAAGAAATATAATATTTTGCAAGGAACTTTCTGTATGACATTTATAGAAAATACATAGAACTGACGGAAGGTAATATACTGTGACCCCCTATAACTCAAAATATAACAGTGTTTAAAAAAATTTGAGACAATAAAAAAGTGTCCTAAAGAAGTACAAACCAGAATTCCATATTATTTCTTATTTAAAAGTTATTCCTTAAAATAGAAATCAGCAAAATTTGATTTTTTGCATTTATCTAGTGATTTATGAATTTAACCGACTTCGTATCTCATAGTTTCCGAGATTCCAATAGTGCGCTTCGAAAAACGAACAGCTATAAGCAGGCACTAAAAATAAATAAATTTTGGGATCAGGCAAACAATATCTAAAAGTCTAAATTAAAGCGGCTTCCAATGTGTTAAAAAAATTAATGCAACAAACTAACAAAACATTTAAATACATATCATTCTTGCATTCTCTATTAAGCTTTCTGTATTGTGAGATGTGCTGATGGACAAATATTAATTAATTAATCAAGACGATAAATTACTGCAAGACCTGCTCCACAATCTTATCGCAAACGGAACGAACTTCAACGAAATGAGGAATGGAACTGAACATTAAACATATGCATCCACAGAGTTCCACTTCTCAAAATGTTCATCTCGAGCGCTTGGTAAACAAGGCTAGTGGAATGGCAAACAAGCCCCAAATACAATGGAAATGAATTTTGGTGATGCACGAGACAGAAGATGCTATCGTGTTGGTCATTTTGAAATCTGAGAATAAAACTCTGACATACCGTGTTCGTAACACACGAGTTTCATTACCTTAATCTTTGACAGTTATGTGTTGACAATTAAGTATTTAAGCTATTACAAGCTTACATGCAGGGTTGTTAGTTTGTTATGGATGCCTTACCCTGTACTATGCACCCCTCGAAATATCTGCTTATGAAGATAGCGCATTGTTTTTGAGATAGTCTGCATTAGTTTGTCACGTCGAGAAGTCGTTCCGCGAACGCGAGTATCTTGTCTTGATGATGCATTTGCATCTTTAGTAATTTGTTTAGATTGTGTTTAATAATGTTAGTTAAAGTAATTAATAAGGATAAATTGTAAACATGGAAATAAAACTTTAGTTATAAATCTCAAGTATAGTCCGTGTCCATAAATCTAAGGGTGGAGACATTTCCTCGACTCTTCCTTCACTCATCCTTTCCTAAGAATGAGTCGAGGTTGAGTGAAACCTTTACTCATAAATGAAATTCATAAACGTCAGTACTGAGTCACTCACTCAAGTGAGAAAGAGACATATATTTCAAAATACAAATAATTTGAAACAATGAGTAGGTACAAAATTGAATGGCAGACAAAGGTTTTCTCCAGACGAAAAATTATGTTTGGGTCTGAAGTCAATGATTTGAAAATACCACACTGAACAAGAAATGTCCAATGGAATTGAAAATGTGATTCATACGGAAACACATTACAAATTTACCATTTTCTGATGATAACAAAATATGCATTTCAAACTTTGATTAGATATAAGAGGGTTCTGGTTTCTAATCCCAGCGAGGTCCATGAATTTTCCACAAACCCTTTCTTCGTTATTTATAAAATATATTTTTCCTGAAGGTATACAATGAAATATTTGCTTCCACGTTCCATAACAGTCTACCTTGCATTTTATACATCACTTTAAAAGCAAAAGGTTTACAGGAATAGTTAGTATCTCAGGCCATAATCTTTTTAATTATTTAAAGAAAATTATATTATTTTTTTATTAAATATTGTGATTTGGAATATATAAATGCATATCCTTGCCATTCATGTAATCTACAAATTCATTAAAACCAAAATTGTCTTCCACTCTTTAATCTGAAGGAAAGTTTAAGGTATCAATTTACTCCACTCGAAATTTTCCTCAAAGCATACCTATAGTGTAAGTGTTTGGTAGACCTAAACTGTCATTTTGAGTGAAATATGAGTCAGGTAAGAGTGGAGTATGAGTCGAGGTAAAAGGCTTCCTCAAATGTTTATGAATTTAAAAACGTCACTTTGAGTTAGAGTCGAGGAAAAGCATAAGTGGAGGACTGACTATGAATTCCACCCTAAGTGTTCATCAGCATCCCTCATCTGTTATCAAGTATAAAGTGGAAGTCTATGTGTTCTACAATTTTCACCAAGTTGTGGACCATTCAAGCGTCCACCAGTTAGTTAAAGTGTGTCATCGTTGAAAAACAAGTAAGCAGTAATTATCAGCTTCTTAGACACCCCTCGTGCTACATAATGAAGCTGGTACGATCACGTTTAAATTCAGCTACCTATCTTTTCACGGATGATGAAGCAAAGTCCTGTAAACAGCGTCCACTTCTGCTTTTATTAGCGCAGACGTATTGCCTTTTAAATGCAAGAATTTAACTAAATGACTCTGAAACAATAACTAAAAGTGTAAAATGGCTGAAATTTTTAGAGATATATTTCAATGCACAAACAATTGTAGTAGCATAATGATTTTGATGATTAACATCCACATCTTACTAAAAACTAATCAATACCCCTTCGTAGTAGAAAGAAATAAAAAAATTCGATACCAAGTTTCATTTAATCCCTACTGGCCACTGAATCAGCTTCACGGAGCAAAAAGTTTGAGAACCTTACTACTAATTTATCACCCCTCTCCGTTTTAAAGCAGAGTGTCTCTTAGTGGTTTTACATAAAAGATGGAAAAGCCTAATCTAAAATATAAATTAAGGAATCACCCCCTAAAGACATTACAAGTCGGACGCTTAGTCAACGTACAGTCACTTCGAAATAACCTCTTTGTTAGAATTAACCTTTTGTAGGATTGAAAGATCCTCTTCGGATTTTTTGCCAATTCTATACGCACTTTATATTAGAGTTCTATTATCCGACGAATTTTATCGGGCCGGTTGAATTGAGTGAAATTTAAAACTTTTTGGAGAAAAATATTTTACCTGGACTTCTTTCCTAATACCTTTTAGGACCTAGTGATCACCTGGCATTCACGAATGCGGTCTGTTACTCATCACGACGTTTGGAAATATAAAATAACAAGCTTTCAATTTTAAAATACAAGGGGAAGACTGCAGAACCCCAACATAACTTGAAATACAACTTGTTACGCAAGATATAAATAGATCTAGTGTGTTGAAAGTGACAGCTGAATGCGTGAAACTAATAAATTTTGTTTGTCGAGTTACGGTTTAAGTTATCGAAAAAATTGAATTGTAAATTAAAAATCTGATGTGGCCAACACCAAACCTCCCGCTAATTAATTTTTATTAAGTTAAATATATATACATATTTACATGGGCGCCCGCAGATTTTTTTACAAGGTGGGTCGAAATTTTTGTTGTAAGAACAAAATGCGCCGCAGGCGAATTTTTAATAATTTTCAAGGTCAAACGTGTTATAATGCAAAGTAAGATAATATAGAGTTCTTTACAATGAAGCAAATATAACAAATTCTTAAAAAATTAAAATCAATATTTTATGACGAAAATGCGTATGTACGCTCTAAAAGCGTAGAATTGCCCCTTCTACTAGGCTTTATGATGCGAGATGCGAGCATAAGCAATAACTACAGAAACAGACAATCTGAAAATACACTGTTGCATTAAATTAAAATATATTACTGAGTAACAATATAATTATTCTATTGAACTGCTCAAAATAAAATGTATAATAATTAAATGTTAATTAAATCGCGCTCCTCACAAAATAAGGCAACCCTAATCATACGTAGGTACTTTTAATATAAATAAATATGCAATATCTATTCATTATTTACTTTTCTATTTCTTTATTTCTATTTTCTATATAACAGTAAAATCGATAATTGTGAAAGTTTTGAGAAGAACGTGATCATAAAATGTTTAGAATAAACTACGGCATATTAAAGAAAATACAACACCGAAGATAATGTAATATAATAACAGTACATAACATAATTTACTCATTCTGACACTTCAACTATTTCGTACTTAGTAATAGATAGTATGTAATAAATTTTTGGTTAAAATATAAGAAAATATTACCAATAATTATTAAAAAATACAATGATACATTGAAATGAAAAAATAAAATTATAACTTTATTTTTAAAAATGGATACAGTCCGTAAATGAAAGGGGGGTCAGTCGACCCTTTCGACCCCCCTGTGGGCGCCTATGCATATTTAGTTATTGCGGAAACTGTATTAAGATCCATTCCATATAACTATGGTTCTATTTACCATTTTCTTTTTAAAACGTTACTAGTATTAATTTGAAATAATTAGTTCTTTGACAGTGACATTTATCTGTTAGTTACATACATTTGAGATATGAACTGTGTAACCAAGGAGTTTTGCTTGTTTAAAGCGTAGGCTCCGGGATTATAATTATAAATATTTTATAAATTTATCCATAAAATATATCTATAGAAAAAGTGTTTATACAAATCTGTAGAAAATTTAATAATAAAAAAATGTTTAAAGCAGATGTTTTCTTTTCTGGTTAACTTATGCAACTATCAATTAAAATGAAATGTATTGATCGATATTATGAAATAAGTTAAAAAATAATAATATTTATTTTTCAATGCTATATTTTCGTTTTAACTGGCAGTTAACAGATAGTTTAACCAGAGATGAAAATACCGAGCTTTCGTTCTGGAAGGAATGTCAAACCATTGATGGTGACAATAAAATTTAGTGTGTAATAAGTTTTCTGTGGTAATAACCATAAACGAATATATTAGTAATGGATCGTTATGAACATTGTACATATTCAAGAATAGTTAAATTTCAAATGAATACTTATTACAAAAGAGGTCGAATTACTCATCTATATAAAGATAGCAAAAAGAGTATCTTACTTCAGACATAAGGTTTCAAACTTCAACATTTGCGTATTGAAAAAAAACATTTTGTGACATTCATCTTTTTTTCTCCTGGCTCTTCATTTAGAAACGTGGGGCATCGTGGCATTGTGTATTAAGAGCGCAAAATGGGACATTGTCGATTGAGAGGTTGTTGACGCGCGACAATGTCCGCTCGAAACAACAAATAATAAAGTGTACACTTTGTACTTACAGTACTATTCAATAGTTTTGCAATGAAGATAGCAACGTATTCAAATATGACTTCAAGATATTATTTATCTTTCGTTTTTACAAAAAATTAATGCCAATTTTGTAATGAATAAAGTTCTTGTATAATTTATTTGTTTCAAGTACATTAAACTAGTGCAGTGGAAAAGTGGATGTCCATTGGGAGCATTCACGTCAAACTTTTGCAGGTGGCAGCACAACTGTTCACGCAATTTATTTTATATTTAATTTTAATTTATCGTTATTTTCCATTCTTCCATTTTGTTTGGTTATGTAATATACCGACAGAGCAGTTATATGTCAGATTGACTTGTGAAGGTGATAAATGTGTAACTACAGTGCCATTAGTTCCTGACTAAACGTTTCTATTATAAATGTAGACAAGTGACATTTCTCAACATTGTATACCTAGAAATTTGGACAGCGAGCGTTTTTTCTACTTTGTTGCGCATGAGCGGTAAAGTGACATTTTGCGTTGACAAAATAGAGCGCAAATGGCTACTTTGTATAAAGACTGTAGAAAAAAAATATTCGTTATTTATACTTAAATTGTACAATGTAACGAAATGGTACAAAAAACTATAATGTAATTAATACGTTCTCAAAGGATTATTCCTCAGTTTAAGCGTAATAATTAAACGAGCATATTTGAAAACGCTGTTCTTGATACATCTCAGACAGGATAAAAGGACTACAGTGCACACAGGATAAATCCTTGCAAGTTCTTAATGCATCAGAATAATTAAAATTTGCGGTGGAGCCTCTTCGTTATCTAGTAGAAAACAAACCATTTTGTATCTTTTTCTCTCTTGCATAGACGTTGCGTTCCTTTATCATTTGCCTCACCTCTCTCAAAGTGAGATGAGTTTGACGTGAGCTGAGATGACATTTTTGTGAAGTAAAAAGAACCACAACAAATTCCGTATATTTGTCTGTTAGAAAATCCAAAGTACTGTCCCCTGAACTTGACAAAAATAACAAATTGTCCATATGATTTAATAATTGCTCCTAAAAATAAATATAAAACATTATAATAAATATTAAATAAACATTAATTTAACTGCAGCACAATGTCTTTAATATTATCGGCCATTTTTTTCAAATAGTCAATAAAATAATAATATTTTTAAATGAATAAACAAATAATCTTTTCAATAACCAAACTAATTGTATGCGACAGCAAACGAGGCCACACGAGAATACAGGCCTGAATGTTCAATTCGTGACGTCACAGCTAGCTTCTTGTTGTCAAGCCACGCCTCGTACGACAGCAGTGTAAGCATAGGAAATATACGGAATTTTAAACAAATAGGATTGTAAAATGTAATTTATAAAGATATACAACTAACTATTTTATACACATAACTAAACAAATTAAATAAAAAATGAATTATAAATGGCCTAAATATACAAATAAACTCATGTTTTGAATAAACTCATCTTTTACTTTTCAATAATACAAGAAATAATAAAAAGTAATAATAACATTAATAAATCTTTAGATCTGGAGCCAACAAATAAAAATAATATAACGTAGAACATAATATCAAAATGATAATAATGAAACTAAAAATCTGATGTGACCAGCACATAACCTCTCGCCAGATATTTTATTTCTCTTTCTTTATAATCGTCATTTTTTCGCGTTGTTGACTTTTTTATTTTCATAATCTTCATAATGATGTACAAATATTTTTGACAGTGGCATACAAATATTTTGGACAGTGACATTTATGTGTCAATTACAAACATTTGAATTTCTTGCCTTGATCTGAGATTTATTACATCAAATTATTTTATATGCATTTCTTTATCTCTATATCTATAGAAGATATAATAATGAATTTATATTTATCGAATAAAGAATTTAACGTTTTTTAATATAAATATTTACATAAATTTTCGATAAATAATATTTAGATGATTTTTTAAGGAATCCGTCGTTAAAAATGTCTTTAGTCTTATAGTATTTGAGACACACACACACACACACACACACACACACACACACACACACACACACACACATCATCGTAAAAATGTTAAAATCGGATTCTAGGGACCTTAAAACGTGCTTATTCACTAAAATCTGGGTATGCGATTTTTAGCATGAATTCAATACCTCTCTTAGCGAAAACAATCGAACAATCGAAATTTGACGTTCCGTGCTGCGCTGTACCGTACGTCCACTCGCGCTGACTGCTGTACCTCTACTGTTGTTAGAAGGCTAGACTAGCGCGCTGGCCTCATAATTTGAAGTGACGCATTAAGCAGGGATAAGCATTCATGCCTGTATTCTCGTCTGGCCTCGCAGCAAAACATTCACTACCACTTTTCATCTGAGATTAAAAACTCAACAAGCACAACCTCTTGAGGTGACTAAGTATCAGCAAGGGGGGTACAACTAATCTCACTTCGGTCTCACTTCATCTCACCTCAGTTACGATAAAATGTAAAATGAACGGTCAAAATTAATAAAGCATCAAAAATGAGCTAAGCCGAACGGAGATATTACATAAAAAAACGCGACCATGCAGCTGCAAGCCTACCTGGTAGATTGGTAGAGTAAAGAGTGTAGTCGTACATTGCTCTTCTCTGTCAGGTAAGGCAACGTGCCTACAGCGCCACAGTCACGCATGGCGGGAAAAGTAACGAACTTCGACTCGGCGCTCATTCTGACTCGACTCGTTGCGGAGTACGGACTTGCTGCTACTAGCTTTTGATTCTAACCGACGCTCAAAGTTACGAACTTCTTAAAGTGATTGTTTACATGTATTATTAGTGTTCTAGTGAGTTTTGGGAGTGATTTCATTAACAAAACACCCTTCAACATGGAATAAACTAAAGTTTGGTTGTTTAGTGCAGTGAAGTGTTAAACTGTCTTTTGGATGGAAGAATGACAGTATAATCACCGTTTAAGGATTTAAAGTGCATTTAAAGTGAACTTAAACTATGGAGCTGTTTTCATACCCTGTGCAACTTCTAGTTGGATTATGTAAGTATTTATTCAAGTTTTCTAGCGATAACGGAATATCGAAATAATGAGATTATATGTGCGCAAAAAATTCTGTTCTTGGAAGGTTTCGCTCTCTTTGTCAATAAATGTGACGCTTCAACTTTTAAAAAGTTTTTTGACCGTTTTCACTTGTCAGAGTGACCACCGAGCTTCCAACAGGATAACGGAAAGAGCGTTGGGAGCAGATGGTCCCTTGAAAGCGTCTTGTCCGATACTTTTACATTTTTGACATATTGTTTGAAATAAGTCCCCACTGGAAAGGAAAGAAATCCATGAAATATGTTTTTTTTTTTAGTTTAAAGAAACTTGAAATGCTTCCATAACACCTATTAGATATGTCCATTTATGGTATAAATTTGCTATTTCTATGTTTTCATAAAAAATTTGAACAATTTGAGTTAGTAATTAAATATGTATGAATCAAGAAAACCGTTACTTCATGCTCCAAACATTTATTACGAATAATAACAAAATAAGAAAATCAGAAAAAACAAACAATCTTTAATTATTAAAAAAGTACTGGATGAACTTGCATTGTCATATATATAACTCATAAAATAAATAAAACAGGCTTTCCTAAAACTAAAAAATCAAAATTTTGACGTCCTCTATTTAGTTTTATGAAAGCCTGTTTTATATAATTTATATATTTATTATTTATTTTATGATTTATACTATTATTTTATAACCTGATGACGACTGACCTGTAACAGTGGAAACGTTGTTATATTTTAATATATATTTAATAAAGACAATGCAAGTTCAACCACTACTTCTAAATAATAATTTTTCATTGCTACAAGCTTTAAACAAAAACACTCTTTTATTCCGAATATTCTTTCTCTATAGTTACCGGACAAACCCGATTTCAGCATAAACTAGTTCGGCGTAGACCAAATAGGGGATTCCACCATTTTTTAAATATAATTTCATTTGAACGTATAAGTAAAACTAAAACTGTCAGTGAAAATTCGGTGAAAATATTTCTATAAGCGAATATAAGTTTTTTATATCAAACTATTTTCTTCGTGAACCTAAATGTTCTTGAAATATATGCTATTTCTAAATTATATTTATAAAAAAATAAATGAATATTATACTGTACAAGTCTACCATGATTTATAATTGGAAATGTAATTAAATTATTAAGTTTAATGCAAAATATTTATATTCAAATAAAAACTGTTTGAGAATTGCACTACTGGACTGATAGCCATGCCTCCGCTATTTGAATTCTCTACTTCCATTGGTAATAAGCTCTGCCCCTAACTGGGTATTCGTTATATATTTATCGTCTTTGAGTCGCCAATCAAAATAATATATATGGATTTCATATGAGTGACGAGCTGCTATAACGAAAATCCCTCGGAAAATCCCCTTATTCCCGATGTATTTCAATTATGTCGTTTTATTTCTTTATTAATATTTATTATTAAGCATATACTTTCAAAAAAAAAATCGAATTTCTCTTAAATCAATTGCGCTGTAGTCCCCTATTAGTTTCTAATAGGATCAATCAATTTTTGTACTTTAGGTATGGTTTTATTATGTTTATAAAATAAATAATATATTCATAATTGCTTTAATTTTAAATAAAATATGCATTAACAAACTTTACATAATGCAAAAAACTTATGATTGTTTGATCATATTAGGAACTATTTTGGCCTAGGCCAAAATATTTTATTCTAAAATTTAGTAACATAAAAATATACAACTAACTCCTAAATTATTATTTTCAAACTATAAATAATGTATTACGTATATCACATACAATTTAATTAACTTCTATACATTTGTGGCGTAACAATCTTCATGTATTGTAATACTTTGTTCCAAAATGGACTGGAATAAAAAAAATTGCAAGAATAGTATTGGATTTTTGTTAGAAATATAACTTTATTATAGGACACTCATAGAATGCCGCTTGGAACAAAACTTACTTTGGTAACACTATAAAGATCCCAATAGACGTTTTGATAACACCTTTTGAAGAGTTACATACGCGCATATTGAAGTTTTCGGAGGGATCTGTTTATTATTTAAATTATCTGCTCGATTATCTGCAAATAAAAGTTCTTTATCAAAATTTATAATTATATTTGAATGAAAGTGACTTCAGCTGATCACTATCGAATTCAGACTTTTCGACTATCCCTTAGTAAGCAATTATTGACCCGCTGCTGGAATGTCTTTGAAGGACTAATTTATTACTTGAATTCATTTTGAAATGAAATATAAGCTTTTTGAAAATGATTAGGCTAATTGTACAATGATGAGTTTTGGGCTTAATTATAAGCCGAGACAAACGATGAATACTACTGGCTTGAGGCTTGGCTACTGGTAATTTAACTCTAATTCTTAATTTAAAATTTCGTGTGTTTTTCAATTATATAATCATTATAAACATAATTTCAATTGTAACGATAAGTCACGATGATCTTTTGAAAAGGTCGAGGAAAAGGTTATTGTAAGTATTTAGCGAGGTATTTAGCAATAATCGCCACACTGATATTGTAATTTAGTGTAACCTCAAACTTATCAAAGGACAACATTGAAAACAAAACAATGTATATACAATTTTCGAGACAATTTTATTGTAAAAACTGAGCTTATTTTTTCGAAACCAACGTAACCTTGTCGAGTTGAATATGGGTAGTTTTACTTTTTCTTTGATTCATATTGGAAAATAGTTTCTCGAAAATATTTGTACTCGGTACTCACCAAAAGAGATGCCATGAACAGGGCATGTTCGTGAAGCGACGAATATTTTTCTTATAAAAGTCCAATAGACATCTGATTGGAATTCTATACAGGCTGTCTCACAACTCGCGCCCCAAAGCGAATGAGGAAACACGAGACTGCACTCGGATGTGTAATTTCGAAGAAAAAAATCTAGCTTAAAAGATATTCGAGAATATATTAAAATTGACCAATCAGAGACCTACACCTTTAACGTGTGTTTGCCGTAATTTTACGTTACTAGGGTTTTATACAAATCAAATCTTCTTTAAAATGTGTGGGCGACTGTAGTTTTCGTAAAATGTCACTGTCAAATTAAATTTGACAAGATGAATAAAAAAGGCAAATTCTTACCATGTATTCAGCCGCTGATTACTTAGAAATGACGATAATATTTTCGTTTAACACATTTTACACAGCTGCTACAACACGTTGCACTGTACGATATAAATGATGATCTCGGATGACACCTTCGCTAACCTAAATTTGTTGACAGTGAAAAGTCAACTCTAAAGTGTCAAAATTACAGTAAGTCAAACAAATTTTGTAACTCACTAGTAGTATTTTTAAAACCTAGCAACCAGTTTTATTTTGTAATAATATCATCACACCTCAAGATATCCTTCCGGGATTGGTGGATTAAAAAGTCTTGTAACTCCGTTATGCAAGCAGCCGCAAATTATTTTCTTCTATTTGTCTATTGTCGTCGGCAAGTTTCGTCTGGGGCGCAAGTTGTGAGACACCTTGTATATTCCATTTGCAAGACACCAAGCAAAATGTTTGTGTCAACTGAGAATGAAGTAGCAAATATACTGGAATGCAATTAATATTTTTTGAAATCTTAATGTGCTGTGACAAAATAGCCATTAGTGTTGCATATATTTCACTGTTTACGTAATTGGGTTCAGACAGTCTTTCAAAATGTATTAAGTTATTGTTCTTAATGTGATATTACTACAATTTCATTTTAATTTCAAAAGACGTCACTGTTTTTTGTTCATACTTCCAGCTTCAATAGGGGTTTCCACAATTTTTTTATAATTTCATCAGAAAGTATAAGTAAAACTAAGACTATTGATGAAAATCCGGTGAAAAAATTCCTATTAATAAGCGAGTTATGGTCCCCCGAAGTTTTAAAATATAGATGGGACGTCACGAATATAAGTTTTTATATAAAACTGTTTTCTTCATGAATCTAAAATGTTCTTGAAATGTATGCTATTTTTAAATTATATTTATAAAAAATAAATTGATATTGTAACACTGTA
This sequence comes from Harpalus rubripes, assembly GCA_963082715.1. Taxonomy (NCBI): domain Eukaryota; kingdom Metazoa; phylum Arthropoda; class Insecta; order Coleoptera; family Carabidae; genus Harpalus; species Harpalus rubripes. The sequence continues at coordinate 2,270,080 of OY720448.1, forward strand.
CAAGTCTACATGCCTTATAATTGCAAGTGTATCAAAATTATTAAGTTTAATGCCGAAATTTATATTCAAATAAAAACTGTTTGAGAATTGCAGTACTGGACTGGTAGGCGTGTCCGCTATTTGAATTTGTCTACTTCCATTGGTAGTAGACTCCACCCCCTAACTCGGTATTCGTTATATATTTATAGGTGGTCTTTGAGTCGCCAGTCAAAATAATATGTATGGATTTCATATGAGTGACGAGCTGCTAAAACAAAAACCCCCTTATTTCCGTAGTATTTCAATTATATCATTTTATTTCTTTATTAATATTCATTATTAAGCATCTACTTTCACTATTTTTTACTAATTTCTCTTAATTCGGTTGAGCTGTAATCCCATATTACTTTTCGTACTAGGCTGTTCTAATCCATCCTTTTTATGTATCCATACCAGCCCAGTTGCTTCGTTTCTATCTTTGTTACCCATTATATACAGTTTTTTATTTGTCGTCATTTTTGTTTTCATATCTTTCCCTATCCCATTTTGTTTTTCCTGCGCTCTTCCAAAGGTATTTCATTTCCGCTGCGTTTATTTTTCTCTCATGTTTCTTCTGCATATTCCAAGATTCGCGAGGGTACATGATTATTGATGCTCAAAATCTCATAGTCTCTTTATTATTTCTCGATCTATTTTTCCTTCTTGTGTTATGTTATACTTCCTGGGGTGTAACTATTTGTAGTTTCATTCCATTTATTTCTAAAGTTTTGTGGGTTTCTTAAGGTACATTCACAAATGAAAATTAGGTTTAGATTTATGGTTTATACTTTAGATTTAAAGACTTTGGCCGCATATTATGTAATGACTCCATTCACACTTCAGAATTTAGGGTTTCTAAATCCAAATCATAAAGCTAAACATTGCAAGGTCCAAACTTTAGGTTTATGATTTAGTTTGACGTCACAAACTTCACCAATGAGAATGAGTCTAAAATGATGTAGATATATACACCCATCTTTATTTATTATCCACTTGGAGGATTCGGTTTTTTAAACAAATGCGAGAAGAACATGGAGACTGTCATAACTTAATTGCTGAAATATAACCAATAATGCCAAGCGAATGACAGTTTCACGGCGCACAGGTGTCTTGTTGTGTAGGTACTGGTAGATGTCTGTACATATCAAAACTAATTTTCAGTTAATTTAATCTTACATTTATGAATGACTTACTTACAAAAAACCTTTATACTTCAGATTGGCCGCAGATTATGTTATGACTCCATTCAAACTTCAGAATTTAGGGTTTCTAAATCCAAATAATAAAGCTATACATTGCAAGGTCCAAACTTTAGGTTTATGATTTAGTGTGACGTCACAAACTTCACCAATGAGAACGAGTGAATAAGCACGTTTTAAGGTCCCTAGAAACCGATTATAACTTTTTTACGATGATGTCCGTATGTGTGTGTGGATGTTGGATCCACGATTTCTCAAATACTACAAGACTTAAGACATTTCTACGGGTTCCTCAATCTAACAATAATGGGAAGAGTTGATTAAGTTTTGGTAACAATTGGACAACCGGAAGTAGCAGTTACAAGAAAAAAATCATCTAAATATTATTTATCGAAAATTTATGTAAATACTTATATTAAAGAACGTTAAATTCTTTATTCGATAAATATAAATTCATTATTATATCATCTATATATTTAGAGATAAAGAAATACATATAAAATAATTTGATGTAAAAATTCTCAGATGAAACTACTTTAAAGTAAGAAATTCAAATGTTTGTAATTGACACATAAATGTCACTGTCAAAAATATTTGTATGCCACTGTCAAAAATATTTATACATCATTATGAAGATTACGAAAATAAATAAAAAGTCAACAACGCAAAAGAATATACGTAAAAAAGAATACAAAAGGAATTTGCGAAAAAATGACGAATATAAAGAAAAAGAAAAGGAAAGTAGAAAATAAATCAGGATATTGAATATAAAGAAAATGTAAGTATTGTACATAATTTATATTAAAATATCCCATAGATTTTGCAAATATATATGAGAATTATTTTGTAGTGAGACATGAATATATGTATTTGTATTTAAAAATATTTTTCGTTTTATGCGTACAACCAGGTAAAATATCTGGCGAGAGGTTATGTGCTGGCCACATCAGATATTTTTAAAGCAAATGCGAGAAGAACAAGGAGACAAAGCGTAATTGCTGAAATATAACCAATAATGCCACGCGAATGAAAGTTTCAAGGCGCACGGGTACTATTGAGTATTGTTCTACCGATATTTTAATCCTTTTTTTGAAGCGTTTATATAGAAGTCAGTACAATCAATAAGGTTAAATTAAACTTACATATATGAATGACTTAAATCTAAACAAAAACCATGAATCTAATTTTCATTTGTGAATGCACCTTAGTCCACTAAAATGTTAAATCAGACGACCAATTCTCATTTTCTAATTCAGGCACAGGCTTTTCTTTTATAAAAATTTACAACAAACATCTACAAACATATTTACATATATATTCTCTGGAAAAATATATACAAGCGAATATACTCGTACATATACTAAAAGTATCACGCCAATAACTTTTTCGGATTATGACTGTAATGACAATATGGTGGCAATGAAATAAGTTTAGCAAATAAAAACTTTTAAATGTTGAAAAGATGTTTCTAATTGTTTTAAAGAGAAGAGTAAATATAAAACTTTGATATATTTATCAACGTTTAAAGTTAGGACCATGCACTATCTTATTTAAACTTTTTGCATCTCTGGAACGAAGGAGAAAAATGGTATATGGGTGCAAGCAAGGCAGCAGACTTTCTTGTCTGAGTTTTATATATGCCGACATGTTTGAGTTTCCAAGTTTTTCAATCTGTTCAAGTTTTGAATTACTCGTCTTCGTCGTCAGGCGTGAATTTTTGTCCCGTTAATGTTCTTAGTTTCTAAACGAGACGAAGCGTTAGTCGTCTCTGTCTGAGTGGATTTTTCTTCGCCAGTTTGTAAGGTTAAAGATGAAACTTTTAACTAATTATGAACATCAATAATAAAGACGAAAAATCTGATGTGGCCAACAAATCAATATTTTATTAAAACTATGATTATTAGGTACTGTTTGAAGTACAATGGTCTTCTTTAGGTCTAGGAACAGGGTATAGGGGCGAAAGACTAATTGATCCATCTAGGAGCTGGTTTCATCTGAAGTTACCTCAGAATAGCTGATGCTGGGATGTATTTATATATTTGTATGAGTTTTATACAGTAAAGCGAAGGATTAGAGGCATTGGGGTTGAAAAGGTCAACCTTTTCTCAAATTTTAAATGAGTGGGATCTCTGGCTTGCTTATGAAATTGCATCAATACACTTATAGAAAGATTAAATCTAATTTATTACAATTATATGATATTTTTTTCAACCACAAAGACTCAACTTTCATATTACATGTATCTTTTATACTAAACTGAATGACTCAGGTCATTTTAGGTTTTTTTGCGGTTGTTGCAGCGTCGGTAAGGGGGGATGTTAGTACATTCAGTACCGCTCAGCTTAGATAGGACAAAAGAACAACAATTTACTTACTGAGTCTATCTGAAGTGAGCTAACACGAACTGAGATTTTCACCAAAAAGAATACAGCTAATCAGTATCAAGTGGGTTATTTTTGCTAAGCAGAACTGGTGGATGAACCACGAGTTAAGTTATAGTGCCTTAATCGTTGCGTTTGGGACACCATAAAAGGCGTTGGTAACTTTACCATTAACAAAGACTTGCATTCCGTACCATAACTGAGATTAGGAATTTTTAACCTCCCGCTACCCTTGGTAAGGGAGGTATAGGGATCGTGCTAAAAATCGCATATCGAGATTTTGGTAAATGACCTCGTTTTAAGGTCCCTAGAATCCAATTTTAACATTTTCACGATGATGTATGTGTATATATATATATATATATATATATATATATATATATATATATATATATATATATATATATATATGTGTGTGTGTGTTTGTGTATGTATGTGTGTGTGTGTGTGTGTGTGTGTATGTGTGGATCCTCCACTCTAACTCAAATACTATCATTCAGAAAATTTTGAAGCCTATTATTTCGAACTTTTCTGTAATTTTTCTGTAAATCGGATAACCGGAAATAACTACTAGAAGCTCAAAATAGTTTTTCTTCGAAAAATACCTTTAATGTTATTATAAAAATTAAAGATGATTAAATTTTCTACAGATTTGCATTAATACTCTTTCTATATACTTTATGAATGAATTTATAAAATTACCTATATTTTAAATCCCGGAGCCTACGCTTTAAATAAACAGAACTCCTTGGTTGCGCAGTTATTCAAATGTATGTAACTGACAGATAAATGTCACTGTCGAAGAACTAATCATTTCAAATTAATAATAGTAACATTTTAAAAAGAAAAAAGTAAATAGAACAATAGGAAAGCAAATCAATACAGCATATGTAAATATGTAGGTATGTATGAATTGCAAAAAAGTTCAAGCTAATTCTCATTTTTGGATTAGTGAATTCTATTATATCCCGGTATTTAAAGTTTAATCTTCATTTTATTATCAAAAAAGGTATATAGTTACTTGGATTAGATTAGACTATATTTTAAGAAATAAACTTCCAAAATTAACACCAGATTTTTTAAAGAAAGGGCTCATTACTTCTATGGATTCTACTCCTATCCGAGAATGCCTTCGTTATAAACAATAAATGAAAATAAAACTTGGTTTCGAAATGTCAAATATCGCCTTGGAATATTTTTTACTGAATCATTAAAACGCAATTCATAATTTTTTAATTTATTTATAAAGTATTACATGTAAATCGATACTACTTTCATAAAAGTTTTTAATCATACATAAATGAATATTTTGTTTTCATTATTTAAAAATAATTCAGTTTTGCTTTAGCTTAATTATTAAAATATGCATAATATTCCAATATGAGTATTACGAATTTTTTGGAATTATTTTCTTCATTGGAGAAACGATCTAATCAATTCCAATTTCTCGTAGGTGTGAGACCACGTCCGTATTGTAATAAGCCCACAAACACAATTTCTTTCTTTCAATTTGAAGGCTTAGGCAGACACCGTCGTCATAGCAACAAAAACGTAGCAATCCTCCGAAGCAAGGTATAAGTTGGGACACCTGTATAATGGAGTCGGCGCAACATATCTGAAGCTTACGAGACTTAACGGAAAATCCAACTGCCTCGTAGGACGGTACACTCCAAGCAAGCATACTCTCTTGTCGGGTAGAGAAGAGCAACATTAACAGGACAAAAATGGCAAGACATGATTCGCGTTGTTTTGAGTTTTAAAATATTTCGTATCCTAATAAAATCTGATGTGGCCAGCACATTACCTTCCGTCAGTTCTATGTATTTTGTATAAATGTCATACAGAAAGTTCCTTATAAAAGATTATATTTCTTGTACATTACCTTAAGGCAGTTGTATGTATTTTATACAAATTCCATACAGAAAGTTTCTAACAAAAGATCCTATATTTCCAGTAAAATTATAACATAAACATACTGTCAACTGCACTTGACACTGACACCTTTCAATCAGAATTTTCTTAATGTAGCAGCTGTTTCCAAAGTTATAGCAAAGCTGACTAATATATATGATATTTAATTTCTTTATAATTTTTACCTTCCGTCACCTTTAGGTAAGGAAGGTATTGTCTTTGGTCAAAAAATTCGGTGGTGAGTTTTTGATGAATAAGCACGTTTTAGGGTCCCTAGAATACGATTTTACTATTTTTACGATGATGTCTGTATGTGTGTGTGTGTGTATGTATGTGTGTGTGTGTGTGTGTGTGTGTGTGTGTCTGTGTGTGACAAAATTTTCTAATGCGATAACTCTAATACCACAATTCCAAAAATTATAATTTTTTCGTATTCCTCTTCGTTACATCCATGTGAAGAGCTGATTAGATTTTGGTTATAATTGGTCAACCGGAAGTACCCTCATTTGAAGATTTTAACAGTTTTTCTTGAAAAAACGATGTTAAATATCATTTTTTCACATTTAATGTTATTATAAATATTAAAGAATTATTTATTCTCTATACGATTTGAATGCATTTTATACTTCACATTAAATGGACATAGAGTTAAAAAATTATAAAGAAATTAAATACCATAAATATTAGTCAGCTTTGCTATAACTCTGGAAACAGCTGCTACATTAAGAAAATTCTGATTGAAAGGTGTCAGCGTCAAGTGTAGTTGACAGTATGTTTATATTATAATTTTACTGGAAATATAGGACCTTTTGTTAGAAACTTTCTGTGTGGAATTTGTATAAAATACATACAACTGCCTTAAGGTAATGTACAAGAAATATAATCTTTTGCAAGGAACTTTCTGTATGACATTTATACAAAATACATAGAACTGACGGAAGGTAATGTGCTGGCCACATCAGATTTTTTTATTCTATGTCCATTTAATATGAAGTATAAAATGCATTCAAATAGTATAGAGAATTAATAATTCTTTAATATTTATGATAACATTAAATGTGAAAAAATGATATTTAACATCGTTTTTTCAAGAAAAACTGTTAAAATCTTCAAATGAGGGTACTTCCGGTTGACAAATTATAACCAAAATCTAATCAGCTCTTCACATGGATGTAACGAAGAGGAATACGAAAGAATTATAATTTTTGGAATTGTAGTATTAGAGTTATCGCATTAGAAAATTTTGTCACACACAGACACACACACACACACACATACACACACACACACACATACATACACACACACACACATACATACACACACACACACACACACACACACACACACACACACACACACACACACACATACAGACATCATCGTAAAAATAGTAAAATCGTATTGTAGGGACCCTAAAACGTGCTTATTCATCAAAAACTCACCACCGAATTTTTTGACCAAAGACAATACCTTCCTTACCTAAAGGTGACGGAAGGTAAAAATCCGTGGATCGAATTTCATTTTCTGATTATCTTTATCATACCACCACACAGTCAAAATTTATTGTTGAATTTACCCTGATTGGCCTATTTTAGGAACTATAGGGATTGTAGTTTGTAATCTTGGACCCAAGTGACTTATCAAAAAAATTATTAAAAAATCTTTGAGAACTCATAATACAACAATAATAAAACCTTTTCCATGTGTTTCGAGAAATCTTAGGTTGGCCAGACTGGTAGAACTATTTCTACAAAATTGTATAAACGCAAGCAAATCGATCAGATTGAACCAGCCTGGAAAATCGTTAGTTGCACAGTATGTCCTGGAGGAATTCCACGAAATCTAATTCATACATACATAAAAGCACACATTTCCCACTTAGGCCCACTTTTACAATTGATGGATAAACTGTGGTATAGCTATCGGAGGTATAACTTTATCCTAGTAATTATACCTTCCATAAACAAGACTGTCTTTTACAATACATTTTTATCTGTCAGATAGTTATACCAGGAATTACGTTAAATCACTTTAGGTTGGTATTGACACAATAAAATTATCTTCTTGTTAGACTATTTTTCTTCAATATTGTTATTATTTCTGCCTTCTAATTTGCATTTTTCACGATGTTAGATAATATAATAGCTATTTGTGTATTAAGAGCGCAAAATGGGACATTGTCGATTGAGAGGTTGTTGCCGCGCGACGCAGGAGCGAGGCATCCTCTCGAAATCGACAATGTCCATTTGTGCTCGAAACACACACAAGATTTTTTCTACAGTCGCCACAATGGGGTCCTCCACAATAACAAAAATTTATTTCTTATTTATTTTTACTTATCGGCATTTTAGACTTTCGTTTTTGTAAATGAATTTATTTTCACAGCAGTGCGGCATTTTGTTGGAGTCAGGAATTAATGACACTGTAGTTACACATTACCCACTTAACAAGTCAATCTGACATATAACTGCTCTGCCGGTATGTTACATGTCAGATTGACTTGTTAAGTGGGTAATGTGTAACTACAGTGTCATTAATTCCTGACTAAACGTTTCCATTAAGAATGTAGCCAAGTAACATTTCTCAACATTGTGTAGCTAGAAATTTGAGCGAGCGTTTTTTCTACTTTGTCGCTCTAAAGCGGCAAAGTGACATTTTGCGATGACAAAAGAGAGCGCAAATGGCTACTTTGTATATAGACTGTAGAAAAATGATATTTTTGCTTCTGACAGTGATGATGAAATACTTGATTGACATCTGTCAAATGTATGAATAACAACACATCGTTTGTGTTTACGTGGTATCCATAAGAACCAGGGATAAATTTATCCGTGGTTTATACGACCGATTTCCATTGGATAAGAAATACTGGTGTTTATTCTATCTGAGGTTTATCCGAGGTTTGTAAAATACAATTTTTAATTTTATACCTGGTATAGCGTTATACGAGGTTTATCTAATGATTGTAAAAGTGGGCCTTAGTGGGTTAGCACAAACCCGAAACAATAATAATATCAACCACAAAAATAATCACTCTCTTTTTCAACAACATTCTTACTAACCTGACATCAAACAACAAATATTCCTCACTCTTAAGTGACCGGTTTTCGTTAGCGAAATACCGCAACCGGGCCACAATAATAGTTACGAAACAATCATCCTTCGCCACATATTCCTGTCTAAGCACATTTCTTTCGCCTCGGCCACACCTTATCAATCACATCCATCCACTTACACACTGGACGGCCACGCAATCGAACCCCCTCAATTTCACCAAGATATATACGCTTTACAAGCCGTTCATTCTTCATTCTCTCCACATGACCAAACCATCTCAACTCGCTCATTCCTACTCTCTTAACAACATTCTTCCTAACCATACATTCTTCATACACCAAATTATTCCTCACGCGATCCATTCTTACATATCCACATACACCACGTAAATACCTCATTTCCACGGCAGATACTCTCTTTTATGCCCGTCCATGCCCAACATTCGCTTCGATACATCAAAGCAGGTACTAGCACTCCATTATACACACTTAAACGAGCTTCTCTAGATACGTTTACGTTTCGAACAAACATACCCAGAGCACCCATTACTTTACACCCCGCACTCACTCTCCTTCCAATTTCTCTATCAATTATTTTTCTAATTTTTATTAAGAACTGTTTTACCAACTCTAAGTTCATTATGTATGCTGACGACCTTAAAGTATTTAACGCTGTCAAAACTGCATCCGATGCAGGAAGATCTTGGCAGACTAATCTCTTACTTGAGGACTGATTTATCTCTAAATTTTGGTAAATGCTCGTGTATTACTTTCACACGTTTTTATACCACTGTTTTTATATAAGTTAATTATTAATATTTTGCCTCGACTTCGCAATATGTAATGCTTGATTTTGTTAGTGATGCACTGTTATTGGGACTTGTCCTGTTGTGCAGCCCTTCTTTGTAAAAAAAAAATCACCCATCCCTTGACATCATGCTACCCAAATATACAAACTCATTCATCTACTCCATTTTCACTGTCTCCACCAACATATTGCACACAGTCACCAATTTACTCCTTTAAAATACTAACACCTTGGATTTATCAAACTCGAAGAAACAAAAATTATTGCAAGACATACACACCTCAACATCAGATTAATTAGAGAGCCATAGAGATTTTTGAAACCAAGAATCGAACATGGCTTCCCAGATTAAATATATTATAATATGTTATCTTGATTAATTGTTGCTATTGTTTTATTACTTGTTTTTCCTGAAGAAGGTAGCAGTGTATGTATAGAATATTTGATACAACAGAACAGGCGATAATAAAATCTGCTCTGTCATTGGTCATTTTTAAATTCATCTAGTTATTCATTGGATGATAAAGAGAAAGAGATAACTACAGAATGGGATTTCTTTTGATTCTTTGAAATCGCAATGAAGCTATGACCGCCAATTTACCGATAAATTTTATAAATACGTAAATACCTGGAAATATACATACCGTGTGTCTGTTTTAAAGGTGTACATAGGAGATTAACATGGGAAATCAGTTTTTTACAATTTCCTGCCCGCCTAATTATTTTAAACAAAAACGTGTCAAATAAAAGTTTTAGGGCATAAAATTCTGCATCTAAATCAATAAACAGAATTATCTTTACATGCTTTGTAACGACAGAAATTAAATATGAAAATTTCGAAAATTACGTTGAAAATATCGACAGCCATGGAATTGAACAAAAAATAAATAAATGCTTGACGTGTTATCAAATTGTCAGAAACGTCAAATAAGTTAACTTACGTTGTGACAGATAAAACGTAAAGCTTTTATTTATTTTTTGTACAATTCCATGGCTGTCGATATTTTCAACGTAATTTTCGAAATTTTCATAATTAATTTCTGTCGTTACAAAGCATGTAAAGGTAATTCTGCTTATTGATTTAGATGCAGAATTTTATGCCCTAAAACTTTTATTTGACGCGTTTTTGCTTAAAATAATTAGGCGAGCAGGAAATTGCAAAAAACTGATTTCCCATGTTTAATCTCCTATGTACACCTTTAAGACAGACACACGGTATGTGTAACAGTATAAATGTTTTTTAAAAAAACTAAAAGCATAATAATGCAGTCATTTGTTGCTCGTAGATTAATCATCTTCCTCCAAGGTGAGATAAAATCATGACTCAGCAATTCCAGCATAGCATAGAATTGATATTCGATCTCTTTTGGACGTGTGTTCAGAGCGTCAATCCATTTCCTTCAACGGTCGCGCGTTATCTAATAAATCTACCGGAATAAAAATGGAGGGAGTCGAAAACCGGCATTGTGCCGTGCAAATTGCTCCAGTATATTCGAATGTTTAAAAGGCAACAGCTGCAGGATCCACTGCGGATGTTCAACCGTTGTCATGGCTACGCTAGACGCCAAGAAATATGTCAGAGACGTGACATACGCAGGAGTCGTAGAGTATTTTTTGTCAAGAACGATAACTGACAGATTGCAGAACTCGCTGGTGGAATTTGAATTTTATTGAACTCGTATATTGTGGAAGTAATTAGGATTGTTTAAGGTGCATTCACAAATGAAAATTAGGTTTATGGTTTTTGTTTAGGTTTAAGTAAATTTAAAAACCTGAAAATTAGTTTTGATATGTACGGACATCTGTGTAAATGCTTCAAAAAAAGATTAAAATATCGGTAGAGCAGTACCCAACAAGACACCTATGCGCCGTGAACCTGTCATTCGCTTGGCATTATTGGTTATATTTCAGCAATTAAGTTATGACAGTCTCCATGTTCTTCTCGCATTTGCTTAAAAAGCCCAATCCACCAAATGGATACTAAATAAAGATGGGTGTATATATCTATATCATTTCAGACTCGTTCTCATTGGTTAAGTTTGTGACATCAAACTAAATCATAAACCTAAATTTGGAACTTGAAATGTTTAGCTTTATGATTTGGATTTAGAGACCCTAAAATCTGGAATTATATGAACACCACACAACAGCTGCCCAAATACAACCACGTCACTTTGTGGTGGATCCCGGAACACAAGGGAGTTCTAGAAAATAAAAAGCAGATGAGTTCGCTAAAACGAGAGCCAAATTATCCTCTGTCTTATGGAAACTCAAAGATTGGCCATAAACCACTTGAGCACCCGTATCCTATAAAAATACAAAGGAACAGTTTAGAACGGGTAAACGTCCAACTCTGTACAAATCAATGACCATATTCACAATTTTATTTATGAGGTGGCGGAAATTTGGGTTTCTTTGACACCTTAAGTGAGAGGCGTTTCTAAGGTTTATGGCCATCCATTTGGTGAGTAAGAATATACCGTTTTCAAGGCCTGAACTTTCTTGTAGACCCATGAAAAGTCATATAAAGAAGGAATTCAAACAGTGGGAGGAGGCAGCCATAGCTTCCTATTGGAAATACATCCTGGGCCTTACTCAGTCGAAGAAATTCAATTCATCCTCGTCGCCAAATGCTAATGAGCTATTAGTTCTCAGCCAAAAGAACCTTAGAACTATGGCAGGTATCTTTACTATGGTCAATGTCATCTGAAATACCATCTACGTAAGATTGATATTGCTGAAAACAATATCTGTCGACTCGGCTCTGGCCGTAATGAGAGTGAAGGTGCACTCACAAATGAAAATTAGGTTTATGGTTTTTGTTTAGGTTTAAGTAAGTCATTCATAAATGTAAGTTTAAATTACCTGAAAATTAGTTTTGATACGTACAGATATCTGCGTAAATGCTTCAAGAACAAGATCGGTAGAGCAGTACTCAACAAGACACCTGTGCGCCGTGAAACCGTCATTCGCTTGGCATTATTGGTTATATTTCAGCAATTAAGTTATGACAGTCTCCATGTTCTTCTCGCATTTGTTTAAAAAACCGAATCCTCCAAGTGGGTAATAAATAAAGATGGGTGTATATATCTATATCATTTCATACTCGTTCTCATTGATGAAGTTTGTGACGTCAAACTAAATCATAAACCTAAAGTTTGGACCTTGCAATGTTTATCTCTATGATTTGGATTTAGAAACCCTAAATTCTGAAGTGTGAATGGAGTCATTACATAATATGCGGCCAAAGTCTTTAAATCTAAAGTATAAACCATAAATCTAAACCCAATTTTCATTTGTGAAGGCACCTTTATTGTTGTTGTTATGTTGTTAGTAGTGATAGTATTGTCATTCATGCATTTGAAGGCTACTATGAAGCATGCAAGGACGATGGGAAATTATCAATAGTACAATAACAAACACTATAACTTCAAATACGAGTATACCTTATCATACATCTGTTCAACCATTACACAATACACAATGTATACAGATATCTGATTTGATACTTCCCTACTTCCTGTGTGATATGTGTGTTTGATTAATTTTATTGTGAGATTCCAGGTATTTCTGTAAGATCTAAAAGCATTTCTACTTTTAAAATATGTGTACTTTCTCGCAATTTCAATATATTAATAACTGACATATTTTATATGTTAGTACGAATTATTTAAAAGACATTCCAAAAGAATAAGAACAAAAAATCTGGTGTGGCCAACATAATACCTCTCGCCAGATATTTTACCTGGTTGTACGCATAAAACGAAAAAAATTTTTAATACAAATACATATGTTCATGTCTCACTACAAAATAATTCTCACATATATTTGCAAAATTTATGGGATATTTTAATATAAATTATGTACAATAGGTACATACATTTTCTTTATAAGTATTCAATATCTTGATTTTTTTTCTACATACCTTTTCTTTTTCTTTATATTCGTAATTTTTTCACAAATTCCTCTTATATTCTTTTTTACGTATATTCTTTTACGTTGTTGACTTTTTTTTATTTTCATAATCTTCGTAATAATGTACAAATATTTTTGACAGCGGCATACAAATATTTTTGACAGTGACATTTATGTGTCAATTACAAACATTTGAATTTCTTGCCTTGAAGTAGTTTGATTTGAGAATTTTTACATCAAATTATTTTATATGCATTTCTTTATGTCTAAATCTATAGAAGATATAATAATTTGTATTTATCGAATAAAGAATTTAACATTTTTTAATATAAGTATTTACATAAATTTTCGATAAATAATTTTTAGATGATTTTTTTCTTGTAACTACTACTTCCGGTTGTCCAATTGTTACCAAAACTTATAATCAACTCTTCCCATTATTGTTAGATTGAGGAATCCGTAGTTAAAAATGTCTTAAGTCTTATAGTATTTGAGATATGGTGAATCCAACATCCACACACACATCCACACACACATCCACACCCACACACACACATACGGACATCATCGTAAAAATGTTATAATCGGATTCTAGGGACCTTAAAACGTGCTTATTCACTAAAATCTGGATATGCGATTTTTAGCATGAATACAATACCTCTCTTAGCGAGAGGTAAAAAAATCTGGTGTGGCCAACACAATACCTCCCACCATTTAAAGCCCGTAGTCACAAAAAAAGATTAAGTTAATCCTTATTTTTGGATTAGCGAATTTTACTCTATTTTTTACAGTTTATTTCTTAAAATATCTAATCCAAGTAACTACCTTTTTTTAAACCCCTCAACAGGATTAAATCCCAATTTCAGAGTGGGTTCACATTCACACACATCCATGCCTTAGTGGGATTCGAACCCAGAGCCCCGAGGACACTCATGACATGAGACGTAGCTCTAACCATTGAGCCACCGGAACTATAATAAAATGAAGATTCAATTTTAAATACCGGGATAGAATAGAATTCACTAATCCAAAAATGAGGATTACCTTAAACATTTTTGTGAATCGTTAATTTTTATTAATCTAAATACATATCTACACTTATGCTGTAATTTAAATCCCAAATTCAACGCTTTAAACAAACAAAACGCAGTTATTCAAATGTATGTAACTGACAGATAAATGTCACTGTCAAAGAACTGATCATTTCAAAATAATATTAGTAACGTTTTAAAAAGAAAGAAGTAAATAGAACAATAGAAAAGGAATTCAATACAGTTTCCAGCACAAGTAAATATGTTTGTATTTAAATTAATAAAAATTAACGATTCACAAAATTTATAAGGTAACCCTCATTTTTGGATTAGTGAATTCTATTCTATTCCGATATTTAAAATTTAATGTTTCTGAATGTGAACCTACTCTGTAATTGGGATTTAATCCTGTTGAGGGGTTTAAAAAAGGGTAGTTTTTGGATTAGATTAGACTATATTTTAAAAAATAAACTGTTAAAATTAGAGTAAAATTCTCTAATTCAAAAATAATGATTAACTTAATCTATTTTGTGACTCGGGCTGTAAATGGCGGGAGGTATTGTGTTGGACATAACCAGATTTTTAAAAAATGTGAAAGCGGCGGATACTTAAAATTGAACATACCGGTTGTCCTTGCATTTTTCTCAGAAAACCTTAGGGTTATTATTTTTCAAAAACCTTTCCATTCATATTACCCAAATTTAAATATTACCGCGAATATTCCTTAAATTGTCTCGTTTACCCACTTGAAATTTAAACAAAATATTCGTATTCAAGAATAACATCCAATGTGGTTCTCCGACCTCTCTCTTGTGAGAAATGAATAATGTAAGACCGCAATAACGTTTCAAGCATTCAAGCACTTGTTTAAATTTAGCCCTACATTAATAAATTTCTCCGGAAGGCACTAAAACAAATCTATTTTTGAAAACGCGATTTGAAGTTGCGTGACGCTGTAATGTTTTATATTTCTATTAATTTCCTTAGTTGATTTGTCGTTAGAAATGTTAGCATTGAGGATAATAAAGAACGGAATGTAGCCGTGAGCAAAATATCAACATCCTGTACTCAATTCGCTGGTAAATGGTCAGATATATGAACAGAGGTTTCATCAAAAATACGGAAAAAGCGCTTTGCTTTCAGGATACCGCGCTTATTGTCTCCAAATTTTAATTTGTTCTTTGTCCTGGCAAACCAAATGAGTACATGAAGGACGATGATGCTGTAATAAAAATATTTTTACAGACAATCTAATTAAAATGTAATTTGACGAAATTTCAGAACGAAGGGAAAATGTAGTACAAATGAATTTTAAAAACTCTGTGTAGAAATAAACGTACTTTTGAATTTGTTCAAACCACGACGTAAAATATAAAAGGTGACTATGAAAATCTATGACAGGCATTTAACATGGAAAAATAGTTTTTTTTTTCAAATATTATCTGTCCCGTAAAACTTTATGAGGTTCTTCTTTGGAGTGATAGAGATTTAGAGAATTATAATCGGAATTTTTGAATGAAGAAATTTTTAAATTTGTGTCCGAATTAACTTAATTAATCAAATTTTAACATTTTCACGATGATGTCTCTGTGTATGATTGTATGTGTGTGTGGATCCTCCACTCTAACTCAAATACTATCATTCAGAAAATTTTGAAGCCTTGTATTTCGAACTTTTTCTGGAATGGAAAGAGCCTATTAGGTTTTGTTGAAAATCGGATAACAAGAAATGGCACTTTACTAGAAGCTCGAAATAGTTTTTCTTCGAAAAATACCTTTAAATATTTTTTCGACATTAATGTTATTATAAAAATTAAAGATTATTACATTTTCTACAGATTTGCATTAATACTTTTTCTATATATTTTATGGATAAATGTCACTAATCATTTCAAAATAATATTAACGTTTTAAAAAGAAAAAAGTAAATAGAACAATAGAAAAAGAATTCAATACAGTTTCCAGCATAAGTAAATATGTAGGTATGTATTTAGATTCATAAAAATTAACGATTCGCAAAAATGTTGAAGCTAATCCTATTTTTTGGATTATGAATTCCACGGGTGAATTCTATTCTATCCCGGTATTTAAAATTCTATCTTCATTTTATTATATCTCCGATGGCTCAATGGTTAGAGCAACGCCTCATGTCATGAGTGCCCTCGGGGCTCTGTGTTCGAATCCCACTAAGGCATGGAAGTGTGTGAATGTGAACCCACTCTGTAATTGGGATTTAATCTTCTTGCGGGGCTTAAAAAATGTAGTTACTTGATTTAGATTAGACTATATTTTAACTGTCAAAATTAGAATAAAATTCGCTAATATAAAAATAAAGATTAACTTAATCTTTTTGTGACTCGGGCTGTAAATGGCGGGAGATATTGTGTTGGCCACACCAGATTTTTTAAAAATATTATCTGTCTCGTAAAACTTTGAGGTTCTTTCTTGGAGTACATAGTGTTTCAAAGAATAATAATCGGAATTTTTCAATGACGAAATTTTTAAATTTGTGCCTGATATAACTAAATTTGAAGATTATTATTTACACTATATTCTAACATTAGAACTTAATTAAACAAACATTAAATAGTTACATGTTACATTGTAACTCAGTGGCCTGGCTATTAACCAACGCCCGAAACCAAAACATTGTACATGTCTCGACAACAAGCGTCCTCACGACATGACAAACTATCCCGACTATCTAAAAAAAATCTTTTCTCTTCCATGAGAGGCCAAAAAAACAAAAAAATTAATCCCTTCTCTTTTGTGAGAGGCTAGGGGTTGCAGGATTAAGAGTATCATAGCGTAGGCTAGCCATGTCACGCACGTATGCATGATACCTTATCAACACATAACTGCCAGAGATCGGTGACATTCAGACTAAACAAAAACCCTCGATAGGAAAAATAATAATTACTTCTAAATAGAATTTTGACTAACAAAGATAAGTTGAAATATTAGTCCTGAACTATAATTTAGAAAAGTTTATAAAAAGTTATGTATCTGTCTACTTGACACTTGAAAGTATAACATCTCAAGTCATTTTAAATATCAGTCTTGGCTTGCAAATTGCAAGCTTTTTTAAGCTGAGTCCAGTTAGAAACTCGCCATGAGATTATAAAAAAAAATGAGAAAAGATTATGCTTTCCGCTGGTATGAACTAAAGTACGTACAAAAAGCAGAATAAGATATAAAGTACATTACAGAATATAATTAGACCAGCCATATATTTAAATCCCTTGACATTATCTGCACCCTAACTTTTTGTCCGTGCGAACCTATTTAACTTGCAAAACGTTGTGAACGACTGGTTGGTATGTATCCATTTCCTGGTTGATATTAACTGATTTAAATTTCATTTATATTCTCATCGTAAGTGAATCGTTCGTTGCGAATATTTTAACCAGCGATATATAAATGATAACACTGGCGAGACTAGACGTGAAGTCATGAAGCCAATGTCGGTGTTCGAGCGATGAATGGTATCTTAGTGAATTATGCATTTACGAACACTGAGTCGGTTAATTGGTTCCATTGTTGGTTTGACGTACTATAATTAACTAGAGACATACGCAAAGGCTCGATCAAAGCCAGGATCTACGATAATTAGCGTTTCCTCACTGATCAAACACGGTTTTTACATTAATTCGTTACAAGGGATGGAATTCAATAGATTCTCGGCTCAAGTTGATTGTCAACGGTCAGGAAACGATAGCTGTGGTTCTTTTTAATTAAAAATGAAGCTGGCGTAATTGTTTGAAGTGGAAATTGTGTTGTTTAGACACATTTAAGAGACATCTACGAGCAATATAATAAAATCGGTAGAATATTTGACTATTATATTGGTTTATCGCATGTCGACTCAAGAAACAGCAATAGATAGAATTGAAAAAAGGAGTTTAAAATGGTTTGGGCATCTTTTGAGGATGGAAGAGACGAGATGGCCAAAAAGAATTTTCAACTGGAAACCACTAGGAACGAACCGGATAGGACGACCTAGGAGATCCTGGAACGAGGGAATTCGAAGAGCCATGAGAGATCGAGACTTAGAAGAGGAGATGGCGTACGACAGGGGGGCTTGGAGACTAAGAGTGGGAAAACAACATTTAGTTGTATAATTATTGCACTGTATTTATAATTTATAAATGCTGTATTTAATTAATCCCATAAATATAAAAAAAATATTTGTTTAATTCACTCACATACATACATAAAAACACGCATTTCCCACTGGGTTAGCACTCACGTTGCACTTATTAAAATAAAGAAATATTAAACCTCAAATGCAACCACACGGGTCACAAATACCGAATATTTACTAACGAACACGAATTTTTGTCCGTATATGCGTTGTTTGTATACGAATATTTGATATTAGTATACGAACAATTTATGTACACCCCAGAACGAACACCTTTGAACAAAACTAAAAACTATTAGGCTTTTAATTTTTACCTCCCGCTACCCTTGGTAAGGGAGGTATAGGGATCGTGCTAAAAATCGCATATCGAGATTTTGGTAAATGACCACGTTTTAAGGTTCCTAGAATCCAATTTTAACATTTTCACGATGATGTCTGTGTGTATGTGTATGTATGTATGTAGGTGCGTGTGCGTGTGTGTGTTTGTGTGTGTGTGTGTGTGTGTGTGTGTGTGTGTGTGTGTGTGTATGTATGTATGTATGTGTGGATCCTCCACTCTAACTCAAATACTGTCATTCAGAAAAATTTTAAACCTTGTATTTCGAACTTTTTGTAATATACAAAGAGCCCATTAGATTTTTTTGTAAATCGAATAACCGGAAATGACACTTTACTGTAAGCTCAAAATAGTTTTTCTACGAAAAATACCTTTAAATGTTATTTTTTCGACATTAATGTTATTGTAAAAATTAAAGATTGTTAAATTCTCTACAGATTTGTATTAATAGTTTTTCTAAATATTTTATGGACAAATTTATAAAATTATCTATAATTTACATCCCGGAGCCTTCTCTTTAAACAAACAAAACTCCTTGGTTGCGCAATTATTCAAATGTATGTAACTGACAGATAAATGTCACTGTGAAAAAAACTAATCATTTCAAATTAATAATAGTAACGTTTTGAAAAGAAAAAAGTAAATAGAACAATAGGAAAGGAAATCAATACAGCATATGCAAATATGTAGGTATGTATTTAGATTATTAAAAATTAACGATTCGCAAAAAAGTTTTAGCTAATTCTCATTTTTGAATTAGTGAATTCTATTTTATCCCGGTATTTAAAATTTAATCTTCATTTTATTCTGGGTTCGAATCCCACTAAGGAATGGATATGTGTGAATGTGAACCCACTCTGTAATTGAAATTTAATCCTGTTGAGGGGTTTAAAAAAAGGTAGTTACTTGAATTAAATTAGACTATATTTTAAGAAATAAACTGCCAAAATTAGAGTAAAATTCGCTAATCCAAAAATAAAGATTAGCTTAATCTTTTTTGTGATTCGGGCGGTACATGGCGTGAGGTATTCACAATAGTATGCCTCAGGAATGAATAAAATATTGATATTCAAAACGATAAAAAAAATTACATACATTTTGGTTTACCATAGACCATAGTGCTTCCTAAGAAATTATGCCCGGCAGTATATAAAAGCTAAACTGCGAGATTTATTAAAGCCTTCTAGAATCTAGAGTGTAATATAACCAAGCAATAAACAACTTTAAATACGTATACTTTCAGTTTTTTTCAGCAAGAATTTATTTTCCGTGATATTACACCTTTTATCTACCTTCTGAAAATATTACAATGAAGCAACATTTTTACTTCTCTGTCCTGGCCATATTTAATTAAGCGATAACAGCTTTATGCTTTTTACCACGAAAATATTTAAGCTTTTAAAATACTTAAAATGTTGAAATATGAAATGTAATGTGTCAATATTATTTTAAGTGGAAATTATAATAGGAAATTAAAAATTTAATTATAGTTTCAATCAATTGAAAATTTAAACGAATTACAAGAAAAAGTATTTTCCGTTTGTTTTAATATTAAATTTGAATCTACAAAAATAAATACTTTGTATCTAACTACTACAGTTTTTAATATCATACCGTTGTTGACTTTACGATGTTTTACAATTTGACTAGTCGTCTAGATACATAAAACGACGAATAGCTTACTTAGCTTAACAATAAAAATCTGATGTGGCCAACACATAACCTCTCGCCAGATATTTTACCTGGTTGTACGCATAAAACGAAAAATATTTTTAAATACAAATACATATATTCATGTCTCACTACAAAATAATTCTCACATATATTTGCAAAATCTATGGGATATTTTAAAATAAATTATGTACAATACTTACATTTTCTTTATATTCAATATCCTGAAATTTTCTTTTTCTGCTTTCCTTTTCTTTTTCTTTATATTCGTAATTTTTTTCGCAAATTCCTTTTATATTCTTTTTTACATATATTCTTTTGCGTTGTTGACTTTTTTTTTATTTTCATAATCTTCATAATAATGTACAAATATTTTTGACAGAGGCATACAAATATTTTTGACAGTGACATTTATGTGACAATTACAAACATTTGAATTTCTTGCCTTGTAGTAGTTTGATCTGAGATTTTTTACATCAAACTATTTTATATGCCTTTCTTTATCTCTAAATCTATAAAAGATATAATAATGAATTTATATTTATCGAATAAAGAATTTAACGTTCTTTAATATAAGTATTTGCATAAATTTTCGATAAATAATATTTAGATGATTTTTTTCTTGTAACTACTACTTCCGGTTGTCCAATTGTTACCAAAACTGACTGGACTCTTCCCATTATTGCTAGATTGAGGAATCCGTGGTTAAAAATGTCTTAATTCTTATAGTATTTGAGATATAGTGAATCCAACATCCACACACACATCCACACACACATCCACACACACACATCCACACACACATCCACACACACATCCACACACACATACGGACATCATCGTAAAAATGTTATAATCGGATTCTAGGGACCTTAAAACGTGCTTAGTCATTAAAATCTGGATATGCGATTTTTAGCATGAATACAATACCTCTCTTAGCGAGAGGTAAAAAGGTAAGTAAGCTGTTGGTAGTTTTGTAAAATGCCTCCTATATTACTAGCCACAGTGCAAAACTTCGCTTAGTCAACGAAGGTGTAACAATCTGGCCGCGTTTCATCCGTGTTTTATAAAACACCTTTAATTTTAAATACTATCTTCATTGCTTGGCATACCTGTATTAGCCTTGTTTCTAGGCTATTCATGGTATTGGAACTTATTGACATAGCTCGAGTACTCTCGAATGTGGATTGGAGTGCATTACATTTGGGAATAATATGAGCAAACAATGGTATGCATGATTTAGGTGAGATTCAATTCTGAATGTCAACCACGATAAAACTCCAAATGTACTGAAAGATTCGTTTCACCTACTAATGAAATCATTAAAACTATAGCCCAAAATTTGAGTGAGGAGGCCACAGCCTAAACGTTTTGACCAATTTCGATGAAATTTGGATAAAGTAGTGGAGACTTTACTGCCTTTTGGGGATTTTAGAGTTCCAATTTTTACCTTCCGTCGCTTTTAGGTAAGGAAGGTATTGTCTTTGGTCAAAAAATTCGGTGGTGAATTTTTAATGAATAAGCACGTTTTAAGGTCCCTAGAATATGATTTTACTATTTTTACGATAATATGTGTGTGTGTGTAACAAAATTTTCGTGTACGATAGCTCTAATACTACAATTCCAAAAATTATAATTCTTTCTTATTCCTCTTCGTTGCATCCATATGAAGAGCTGATTAGATTTTGGTTATAATTGGTCAACCGGAAATACCTTCATTTTAAAATTTTAACAGTTTTTCTTGAAAACACGATGTTAAATATCATTTTTTAACATTTAATGTTATTATAAATATTAAAGAACATTGTATATAGAGTTTTAAAGTTATAAATTAAATTTCATAAATTAGCCAGCTATGCTAGAAAAAGCTACTATATTAAGAAAATTCTGATTGAAAGATGTCGATGTCAAGTTCCATTGACATATTCGTAGTATATTTGTGTTATAATTTTCCTCGAAATATAGCATCTTTTTGCTCGAAACTTTCTGTATGGAATTTATATAAAATAAATACAACTATCGGAAGGTAATGTACATACAAGAAATTTAGAATCTTTTGCAAGGAACTTTCTGTATGGATTTTATAGAAAATACATAGGCATTTACGAAAATTCTACCAGTAGATACCGCATTGACCGACTATGTTCGAAAACACGAGTGGTAAAAAGTTACCGTGTTCGAAAATTGTACAATATCTACCAGATCCATCTACCGGATTCATGAAGAATCAAATCTCAAAAAAAGGCAGTGATACAAAGCGAAGCGCGTGCGTTAAAAGTGGCAATGTGTTCAAAGTAGGCTTAGTTAACTACATCAAATTTCTAACCTGTTTCAAATTTTCAAATTTTTTCATAGGCTATGGATTTACCCTGTTTACCACTTGCGTTCTTAAAATATCGATTCCGGTAGATATAACCTGATAAACAGCTATTTACCGGTAACAGTTCACCGGTAGAATTTTCGTAAATGCCTCATATAACTGACGGAAGGTAATGTGCTGGCCACATCAGATTTTTTAATATAAACTGCAATGATTTAATTCATTGTGGATTATGCTAAAAAATAACGAAATCATGTAAAAATAATAAAATTTAATTTTTGTAACAGGAGTTTTTTTGCATTTTATTTTGGCGCATAAGACATTGTGTGGGGACTTGTTTAGCCGCCATATTTGCACTGCCACTATTGCATTTGCCTAGGGAGTCAGTAGTCAGTGCAGAAAAGTCGCACTGAGCCAGTGCACGGTGCAACTTTTTCTTAAGCTGAAAACGCTCAGTGCAAAAAAGTGCGCACTCGACTTGTAGGCTGAAAACGCTATTAGTTTTATTACGTGTTATGTCGTTACAAGTTTTCTATTTCTATAATATTTCTAAATGTCATCAGCTTCTTTTATGTAAAATTCAAATTAAATAAAAAAGAACTTAAAATTTTGAATTTGTAAATACATATGTGTGAAAGTTTCAGGAAATTAAAAAAAATAGAATATTCCATTCATCTCTAACAGCGAGAAAATTTCCAACAACACCTTCCATTATTCCGGTAAAAATAAAGCTAGCAATCTTGCAAATTTCTCTACGAAATCGAAATAATAATCGACACTCTCCAAAATAGAAATTCCCACCGTGTATGTTCCGTGACATTTGTAAGAAAAGTAACACATTAAATGCATTAAGCCAGGAGTTCATATTCTCGAGCGAGTCGGAGCTTTTTACCCCTCCCTTCCCTGCCCGCAATAAATTAGCATAAATTTATCCGAGGAATTAAAGCCTTGAAATTGTTCTGATCTGATTTGGTTGCCGTGTGGACAAATCATAACAATCGCGAAACTCGAATTGCAGCTCTCGTATCGTGTTGTATCGATTGAAGATCCCCAACCCTACGTAATTAACTTTTGTCATAATGGGGATTTGTAGTAAGTGTCACTGCCGGGCGAAATGTGAGTCCTCGAGGGACGTGGAGTATTAATCGGGGAGATTCAGAAGGGTTAGAATTGTGACGGGCTTAATTTCGTTATCGTAGTTATGATAAAAGTTTCATATGACTTTGATGATGACACTTACCACTTGCTAAAGGGGGTGATAATATCAGTCATTTCAAATACGGGAAACTACGAGGGTAAATTTTTATATTATCTTCCTCTTCTTCTTCATCTTATTTTTCTTTTTCTCCACTTGGCTCGATTTAACCTTGCGCTGATGACGTGGTGCCATTCGTAGAGTCATCAAACTGAAGTTTTTGCATATCTCTAGTGGTTTTTTTCTAAAAAATTAAAATAAATAAATCATCACGGCATATTACTCATTGCTGGGTGTGCCAATCTGCTTTGTTCGCAGATATCGGTAATGATGATGACATATTTGTACCGTGCGGGCGTTTACCAGGCGTCACCTCACGGGCACTCATAGCTGGCGTGGAGAGTGCACCACAGGGGTCAATTTTGTGCCATTTAAATTTTTGAAATATTTGACGTCGGTCGGCATCGAATCCGGTTCACCAGATTCGCGACCAGGCACTCGGCCACGCATATTTTATTAAAAAAATTAAATATGCTCAAAGTCCGTTTCCACGACTTGATTCCCACGTCATCAATGGTAAACATATGAGCCGTGTTCCTTCGGAATGTGATTCGCAATCTAAATGATAAAAGTGATCATGATTAAGAAGAATAATGTTTTTACGTTTCCTATTCGTTATCCCCACTTTCTCATTTTGTGATCACTAGACAATCTTCCCCCTTCCCTTCAGAATCAACCTTTTTGAGTGATTCACATGGATTCAGTTCAGAACAAATTGAAAATATACTATTTCGAGCATAGACATTTACGAATATGGGGTTTGTGGCATCAAGGGAAATACCTACTATTTTTCTACAAAATACTTCAATATAATCCATTTTTAATTCTGACTATAACACTTAACAGTTGATTATTTATAAAATAAAAGAGGATAGTTTGCATTAGTCTGCATATGACATTGACATTTGACACTAGATTGTGTTATTTTATTGATATAATTTATATTACCTTTTATTTTTGTCAGTTCTATGAATGTATTTTGTACAAATTCCGTTCAGAGGGTTTCTATATATTTCCAGTAAAATTATAAAACAAAAATATGTCAAATGCACTTAACACTGACATATTTCAATCAGAATTTTCTTTATCTTAGTACCTGTTTATATAGTTATAGTATAGGTAGCTGCCGCAAAATCACACATTTTGGTACCTTAGAAAGACTATGGGCCCTATTCTGTAACTCGGTGGTTAATTTTTAACCACTGGTTAAAATTTTTATCCAATAGATATTGACTTGACAACTAAAAATTCCTTTTTTTGTTATATGTCAACGTACTTGATTGGATAAAAAATTTAACTAGTGATTAAAAATCAACCACTGAGTACAGAATAGGACCCTATATTTCTCTTTATTTGATCCATACCCAGTTGTGAATCCTTTAGCAAAACATTTTCTGTTTAAACGTGAACTCATTTTAACCTGTAACCACAACCGGCACATTGCGGCCGGCACCCCAGCTGTCAAAGACCTGTCAAATGGTAACGGGTCGCATTAGCGCAATTTTCTTTCCCAGTTACTTAGCCATGTCAACACATCTCGTGCTCTCACCTATAGATACTACACCGTGCCCATAACCCATGAGTCAAAAGTGGATTTTCTATGGTGTCAAGCCGCCATAAGCGAATACGACAAAATCAACTATACGACATAATTTAGGTTAGGTCAGGTCAGGTTAGATTAAATTAGGTAAGGTTGTTTGTCTATTTTGACTAATTCGCTTATATTTGTTCCGACAGCGAAAATGTAGGTGGGCAAAACTTAAGGATGCATTTTAACTTTTTTAAATTTCTAGCATACACCATTTTTTGTTTGAAATTTTTGTAATTTTTGTAATTTTTATATACGTGGGCAAAACTTGACAAAATTATGCAATGGATGACCATTGAATCAAAGTTGGGGAGATACAGAGGCTGTGGGCATTTCAAAGGAATGCATTTATCATATATTACATGAAGAATTGAACATGATAAAGGTGACTAGACGTTCGGTGATTTGAGTGCAGTCGAATGAATATTTTCAAGGCCTTGTTGGAGCGATTTAAGTGAAACAAGCTGGATTTTTTGGGTAGATTTTTAACTTTTGATGATTTGATGATACTTGTATCCACCACTATACATCTGGGACGAAGAGACAAACTAAACATTGATGAACCAGCTCTGTATAAGTTTATTTCGCAGAACAAAACACCAATTCCTTTCAAATGGTTTAAAAATGTGAGTGTTGATG
Source organism: Harpalus rubripes (assembly GCA_963082715.1). Taxonomy (NCBI): domain Eukaryota; kingdom Metazoa; phylum Arthropoda; class Insecta; order Coleoptera; family Carabidae; genus Harpalus; species Harpalus rubripes. Next base: position 2,296,355 of record OY720448.1, read on the forward strand.
GAATATGTATTGAGTCTACCTGAAACCTTGCCTCTATAAGAATTGTCTATCTAACGATTCTCGTAATTGGTTAAATGTAAACATACAGTTTGAATGTTAGATTCTGTTTATATTACATACCCGATGTTATTGTACAGAAATGTATAATTACAAATGTCAATACGATGTTAATAATAGGTTGTCAGAACAGTCGTAAATAGTTCCCTATCCTATGTGCGTATTGATTACTTTGTGTTGAGGGTAGAAATGCATTTAACTCTTCCATAAATAATTTAATTAACTTTTCTTAAGGCTTCTTGTTGTGTAAAAACAATATTGTTTTAGCAAACAAAGAGAATGCAGTGTTGGAATGTGGGTTAAGTCTGAGTAACTTCCTTGTCGCGTGCCCCGTTCCTCAGAAACTTTTGAAACTAAAGACATTATTAAGTCGCGGATAAGGCCGTTTAATTCGTCGCTTTTATGATGAATTGGGGCTGATTCCTCGATAAAAACCAATTGACCCTGTTCTGCGGACGGGCACGCGAAAATGAACCTCGAATCGAACGAGAACTTGCCCACATGGCTGTCTCCGAAGTTCCCACCGGAAATTGCTCTTTTCTCTCAGCAGCCCGCCACGCGAATACAAATTCAAATGCAAATACGAAAAGTTTCTTAGATGTCCGCAACTAGTTTGCAGTTTAGCGCCCCAAAACAAACCGTTTACTCGGCGGATCTTCTAGCTACTTCCGGCGATATGAAACCCAATCCTTAAATTGTTATATCGTTGCGGATTCTCGTTCAAGTATTATAACATACTCGGCACATTACACGCTATCTCGTACTATAAATATTTTGAATAACAATGAATGAGTCACATTACTAATCAGTTAAAAAATAACAATGGTGTTTTATCTCAGGAAGCAAAAAAACAAAGCGATTATTTATAGTTTATGATGTGTTTGATACGTGGCATTGAAAAATGGCACAAATTATAAACATTTCTTAAAAAGTTATTTATTTTTAGTATATTTTAATATTGTAAGACGAGGGTAAGAGTAATAACAGATAAATAACTTTTTATAAATATTTCCTTTCAATAACCATATTTTAACTCTAGGGGTGTATTCTGTAAGGAAACTGTTAATTTTAAACAGTGTGTTAAAAATAAACTTGCTGTTAAAATGTATTTTCTTTTCTGTAACTATCAATTCTATTAAAATTTTAACACACTTGTTAAAATTAGGTGTTAAAACTGCATATTTTAACGTTATTCAAATCGATGCCTTTAAAATTTTAACATACGTTTATATAATAAAACAGCATTTGAATATGTTGCACTTCTAATTAATGAAAATGTAATAGAAAACGAAAGAAATTTACCATGGATGATGATAAAAAATATCTAGGTGATATTTAATACAATACACAACTGTTTTACGGAGTATATTTTTTAATAACGGTCACCTGTTCCATCGTATGTCTGTATATCACAGCTTGATGTCAATAGAAATATTTAATTAATATATTTCGAGAAAGATTCACAATTGAATCTTTGAATGGTATACCGAGAGCACAATTTAGATGTATCGTAAAACATAGTTCTTTGTTATAAAGTAGGTATTAAATGCAGTTAAAATTGCTTATTCCTGTGTTGTTCGCCAAACCAACGTAACTTAACGTTTGGATTGTCAATTCTGAGGATCAAGCAGAAGAATTTTTATATACCTAATGATAACTAAAAATTTACAATTTCAGTGTAATTCATTTTTAATATGGAACCTGAAAAGTGAGACATGATTATGCAGCAGATTTTTATTTATTTTCTTGTATTATTTCTATTCGTTTTTCTAAAATTGTGACAGTGACAGACAGATTCGTTTTCTAAAATTTCAAAGTGACTCATAAACTGACAGTTGTTTACTCTTTTTATCATGTTTATTTATTTGTTTTATGGTTACTAACTACATGACTTTAGTAAAGACGTGCCTTTTTTCTATCTTGCTGATCACTTCATTCTAGTTTTTAACAGACTTGTTAAAATTTATGATTTTAACAGCCGTGTTAAATTTTCGCGTAGAGAATACCAAAAAACGAATTTATTGTTAACAGTCATGCTAAAATATAATTTTTTAAAGGCATGTTGAAATTAACATTTTTTTACAGAATACACCCCTTATCTGTTTAAGTTATAAATGTCAAAATTCAGTTTAGAAATTCTTATCGTATTATGATAGTCACGACATTTATTTGTTGATAAATAGGTTTAGAAATTGTGTATCGTGCGTGACTTTGAATGCCCTAGCCTATGCACCCCATACCCCTAAGATAATCCTGTCCTGAAGAAAGCGCTATGTTTTAAAGAGTCAAATTTAGTTACTCATGGAGTAAACATGTAAGAGTCGAGATTAGTTCGTCGCGTCGGGAAGACGTGTTTTGTTTTGGACATGTAGTGTCTTTTAGTTTTGGGGCGCGTGCAGAACACCCGCCCGCTGGGTTACGGAATGTAACAGTTCAGTACTTGCTTAGTTGTGTTTAATTTAATCCATAGTTAATAAGTTATAATAATCATTTAAATAAAGTTTAGTTAATCAGCAAATCAACAAGTAACAAATCGTAAATCTAAGTGTCCATCCCTCATCAGTATAAAGGCAAAGTGGAGTAAAGTGTATGTGTATTCTTCCTTGCCACGAAGTCCTTATCACCAGTCAGTAGTAGTATTGCCATACTCTTAGGAGACCCCCTCGTGTTACAATATTATGGAACTTACACTGTAATAGTAATGTATGTAGCAAAAGTTTTAATATAGACCTCTTTCATCAAATAGTTAGACATTGCTGCACAGTGCACTAATTGTAAGAATATCGAAGAAGTTTAAGAAGATTTTCATAAAGTTCCAGAGAGTAGGTACTAGAATGTTTCAGAAAGTTCAGAATTTCGAGAGAGTTCTAGAATTTTCCATAAAATTCCAGATCATTTTAGAATTTCCTTTTCCATAAAGTCCTTTAACGTTCTAAAAATTTTCTGAAAGTTCCAAAAAGTTCTATCTATTTGTGTCGCTATTTAAAACTAAACTGAGCTCAGCCATCCTTTATATACTTTTAATGCGTTCATACGACAAAATGGGATTTACTATTTACTTTGCATTTCGAACTCAAAGGACCTGCCCCCCCCCCCCTAGAAAAACTTTCTAGTTACGCCCATGCCTTCCAGATGAGAAACTACCACCAGGTAATGATCAGAAATGGCCCATATGGAAATCGTTAAATCGCCTACGAAGTCAAGTAGGAAAATGTGCAGTAAACTTTGCAATTTTTTGGATGAATACTATTTAGATACGCCACTTCTCTGCCAGTTTTTGCTGACGGGTTTTCCTCTGGCACACACGCACGCACGCACAAATACACACACATTATCGTAAAAATAGTAAAATCGTATTCTAGGGACCTTAAAACGTGATTATTCAATAAAAACTCACCATCGAATTTTTTGACCAAAGCAATACCTTCCTTACCTAAAGGTGACGGAAGGTAAGAAAGATCCGTTCCTCGCAATCGATTACATAACATATTCTGTATTGTATTTAGACATTCTCAATTTTAATGCAGATATATATGTATGTTATTGTCTTGTATATGATACGAACCATTCTTATCTGCTTTTATATTGTTCTATTAAAATGAATATTAGAATGCAAAACTTAACGTCACTTCAATAATATTCAAGAAACATAACTTTTATCTCCTATCATAAATTTCCTCATTCGAATACTTGCTGTTAAAGAGTTTTGTTATAAAATATGAATAAAAATTGAAAAATAGAACAGCCAAAAACTGCTGTATCTAGTTCTCAAGATATCGGATTTCTTCCTTACAGAAATTCTTGGCAAAATACTGATAATAAATTTATTGGGATGAATATTTAACAGGTTTATGTATCGGGTATGTTGCCTAGCAAATTAGGGAAGATAATTTATAAGGCTTGCTTGCGTGTTTTATAATTATGCATACGATGCAATCAAATTACGGCAACCATTTACTGTAAACGTCAATAGCAACGTTACTGTCATAAGCAGTAAATTAATTATGAGTCTCTCAACTCAGCTACGATGGAAAAAGTTGGAATATTTAACTACTTCAATTAACTCATAATAGGAGGAAGTTTGCGGGGTCTGTCTACGTAATGACAGTTTGAAAATAAATCGTATCACCTACTTTACTTTTGTCATTATGAAGAACTGCTATACATGATTGCACAAATCAGAGAAAAACTTTTCCTATGTTTCTTTCTCAAGTAGATTAATACAATGAATGCTAATAATTGCTTGATTTTTGCTAAATATTAAACCATCATTTTGCACAACGGTATTGTAACGTGTGAGCCCCGCTAGGCAAACAAACAAACAAACCGCGAAATGTTTAATTACTTCCGGTCGCCTGAACCTTCTGTGTTCATTGTTATTATGCGGGCGAACGTTCTAGAGCTCTCTGGAAGTTAATGGCAGCTGTACAAAAGGGACGCAGCTATGCTCAGGAATTAGTTAGTTACATGGAGAGACATATAGAGACATTCACATAAAGTGAAGAACTCAAAATCGTCCAAAAATGCGCTCTTGCTGACCTAGGCCAGCAAAAGAAGTTGGCATTACAGTTCTGGTCATATGTCAATTTAAGATTATTTTCAACACAAGAATTAGCAAAATGTTTCAAATTTTAGGGCTAAATATTTAATTATTGTAACTTAAATAACTAAATTTTGTCATAAAATAATAATATGCTGTCATTGCTGTCATCTCGTATAGATTAATTATAAGTTTCAACTTTAGGACCAATTTGTTTCGTTTGTTTTATAACTACAACTAACTTCGCGTGATACAATTAAGTTTCCGCTATCTGTCATTGAAAATATGCGAAAGTAAATAATATATATATATATATATATAAAACTAATGTTTGTATGATATATTTTCAATAAATATAAAATAATTACGTATTTTAAGCTCAAATATAAGTAATTATATTTAAACTTGCAATGCAAAACTGATAAAAATATATGTACATTCTTTTAGGTTATGTAAATTAGAATAAAATGTTGAGAAATATACGAAGAATTTATGGAGATGTCGGCACAAAAAATCTTGTATATCACACGCCCAGAAACTATTTTGCGAGATCTCGTATTTGCAGGCCTCGCTTAAATATTCAGTTTCTGGACTAGTGATACAAATAACTATTCAGCGATAATATGAAAGTAAAGATATATTTACATTTTTTTTTTTGCATAAAAATTAAATCTAATCTGTATACTGCATATACATATAATGTTTATATTACCTAACTAAAATGACGTCATTATAACATCTCGGTACAGCTTGTCGTATTGCTTGGCGATCATATGACGTCAAATATACGTCATGCGATCGCTAGGTGATACGACAGTCCCAGCGAGGAATTCTTGTTTTAAATATCCAAATAAATATCGCATATTGAAATTTTTGTCTATAAGCACCTTTTAAGGTCCATATAATCAGAAAAATAACAATTATCTGAAAAAGTACTTGCACCCAAATTTACAAGTACTTTTTTAAGTACTTGGTACTTTCAAGTACTTTAGAAACTAAAAACTACTTGTATTTCAAGTACATTTAGATACTTGGTACTTGTACTTCAAATACTACTTTCCGGTACTTTGCCCAGCTCTGATCGTGGTGAGCGTTTGCAGTTTGTGTCGAGTAGGTACTCGGGAAGTTACTGGTAAACTGGGATAGCTGTGGAAGTTAATACTCGGTAGGGTTGACGTTTTGATAGGTTTACAAGAACAGTAACAGCGAGTTGGAGTGGATACTCGGCATTGGTGTTGAAGAATTGTGGCATACAGACAGTTGGTGATACTGAGGCTGTGGAAAAAGAGAGTTAGTTATATAAATAGACAGACAGTGAGGTGAAAGGTGTGACTGAGTTGAATATACAGACGCTGTTGAATCAGTTGAATATATAGACGCTGTGGAGGTCGGTGAGCGAACAGTTGAATGAGATAGTGAAATAAACAGTGACATAAATAGTAGAAATAAATAATTAGTAATATCTTGGAAATAAATAGTAGTGTTAATTGTTTAAATAAATAAATAGTGTTAGTGTTATCTAGTTAATTATAGTTTTAGTCTTAATTAGTTTTTAATAATTGTTTAATATTAGTAATATACATTTTCATTATAGTTAATAAACACTTATTTTAATTAATAATAATTGTCTAATATTTACACTTCTCCCAAATAAATAAATTTAAAAAAATGTTACAGTATTATATATTTTCATTTCTGATAGCGTCAACTACCGATGCTTTTACCTTATATTTAAACAGCATGAAATCAAGACTGGGAAAAGCAGCAAAAGAAAAAACTAGCAATAGATACGGAGTCAATTGCAACTAGCTTCTGCTGAAAAATTGAGCAATACATTTAGCAATATTTCCGACATGCAAAAGCAATTTAGAGATGCTGCACGTAGCTAAATTGAAAATGTTACTTTTTGAATAAAACATGGCACATTGTATTGCACTGTTAAAATGCCGACTGGCCGAATGCTTTCAAATACAATTTGTGTCCCTAAATACACAATGTGGCTAGCACTTGTTCTGTCATTTATTTTTAACCACTAACATTGATTGGTTTAAAATGTTTCAACAACTACGGTTTTTTCATACAGTTTGTGTAATACAAAACAAAATTTACATGAAAATAGCGGTGGTTTTTCATTGAAAACCAATACCATTTTTATTATAGGTGGATTCATTTTGTATCAAAAACTGGATTCTACTAAATTTAATTACATTACGATGATTTTGGACTCTATTAGAGATTTAAGATTTTAAATTTCGCATCTAAAGGTACATTCACAAATGAAAATTAGGTTTAGATTTATGGTTTATACTTTAGATTTAAAGACTTTGACCGCATATTATGTAATGACTCCTTTTACACTTCAGAATTTAGGGTCTCTAAATCCAAATCATAAAGCTAAACATTGCAAGGTCCAAACTTTAGGTTTATGATTTAGTTTGACGTCACAAACTTCACCAATGAGAACGAGTCTAAAATGATATAAATATACAGGCTGTCTCACAACTCGCGTCCCAGAGCGAACGAGGAAACACGAGACAGCACTCGAATGTGTAATTTTGAAGAAAAAAAAATCTAGCTTAAAAGATATTCGAGAAAAGACGTCTTAAAATTGACCAATCAGAGACCTACACCTTTTACATGTGTTTGCCGTAATTTTACGTTACCATGGTTTTATACAAATCAAATCTTCTTTAAAATGTGTGGGCGACTGTAGTTTTCGAAAAATGTCAGTGTCAAATTAAATTGCATTACAATAAAAACGGTTCTTTTTAGAACCACCATTTGTTGTTTTAATCTCAAAGAATTCAAATGACAATAATATTTTCGTTTAACACATTTTACACAGCTGCTACAACACGTTGCACTGTACGATATAAATGATGATATCGGATGACACCTTCGCTAACCTAAATTTGTTGACAGTGAAAAGTCAACTCTAAAGTGTCAAAATTACAGAAAGTCAAACAAATTTTGTAACTCACTAGTAGTATTTTTAAAAACTAGCAACCAGTTTTATTTTGTAATTTTACGTTACCAGGGTTTTATACAAATCAAATCTTCTTTAAAATGTGTGGACGACTGTAGTTTTCGAAAAATGTCAGTGTAAAATTAAATTGCATTACAATAAAAACGGTTCTTTTTAGAACCACCATTTGTTGTTTTAATCTCAAAGAATTCAAATGACAATAATATTTTCGTTTAACACATTTTACACAGCTGCTACAACACGTTGCACTGTACGATATAAATGATAATATCGCATGACACCTTCGCTAACCTAAATTTGTTGACAGTGAAAAGTCAACTCTAAAGTGTCAAAATTACAGAAAGTCAAACAAATTTTGTAACTCACTAGTTGTATTTTTAAAACCTAGCAACCAGTTTTATTTTGTAATAATATCATCACACCTCAAGATATCCTTCCGGGATTGGTGGATTAAAAAGTCTTGTAACTCCGTTATGCAAGCAGCCGCAAATTATTTTCTTCTATTTGTTGGCAGCCTATTGTCGGCAAGTGTCAGTTTCGTCTGGGGCGTGATTTGTGAGACACCCTGTATACACCCATCTTTATTTAGTATCTACTTGGTGGATTTGGCTTTTTAAACAAATGCGAAAAGAACATGGAGACTGTCATAACTTAATTGCTGAAATATAACCAAGTGAATGACAGTTTCACGGTGCACAGGTGTCGTGTTGAGTACTGCTCTACCGATATTTTAATCTTGTTTTTGAAGCATTTACACAAATGTCTGTACACATCAAAACTAAGTTTCAGGTAAATTAAACTTACATTTATGAATGACTTACTTAAACCTAAACAAAAACCATAAACCTAATTTTCATTTGTGAATGCACCCTAACAGTGCATATGTACATAAGACTTTACCCAAGAACAACCAATCGGGTACAAAATAAACAAAGGCTTTATCCGAGGCGTGTCTAAAAAGAACCCGACTTTCAAATTTCCTGCTCAAAATAATGACGATTGGTCGATGCCACTTTCGACAGTGAAGGGGGACACCATCATAGAAGTTCTCCGCAGTCTGCGTTATGCAGTTTGATGCAAAAGACCAGAGCTTAGACAAGCCTCGTACACCATTAAAATACATATAAAATTGTTGCAAGAATAGAAAAAAATCAAAGTCGCACATCAAAGAAACTGAAGTAATATTATAATTTTAAAATTCTTTTTAACATTGAAAATGTTTTTCCAGTCATATAAATGTCATTAAGAAACTATTAAAAACATATTTTGAATACTTTATGGCTTATTTATTTCTGGTCTTCTAAATTTGTTAATTCTAAAAATACCAAAATAACAAGCATTTCATTTTGGTTAATTATTCAACTTAAATATGATTTTATTACAAAAAAGAGACTAAAATGCCAAATCTGGTTTGTCGATTGACTTAAAAATCTAATGGATTCTTTATATTTTAGTAGAGAGTAGGTTATTAGATTTAGTTTTCAAAATTGATTGGTATAAATTTTTGATTTGAACTAGGTTATATACTACCTGCAAAAATTTAGGAACCTTACCAAAATTAAGGATCCGAAGCGTTTTATGGTGAAATGAGTTCTTTATGTACGAAATATATCAAATAATTATGAATGTATACAGGATAATACTATATTATAGTATGACTAGCGAATGAAAGTTGACGTTTAGATTATTTAATAGATGTGGTTTCTTTTGAAAACATTTCCATATATTTGATTTGAAAGGAAACTTTATGTATTCCGTTACAGAAGATTAGTATTGTACTCAATACCAGGAGACATTTAAAATGACCTTAGCAACAGGATTCAGGGATGTTTTAAAAAAATTGAATACCGCATATTCTAGTTCGTTCGTCTCAGGTGTAAACAAGACTTATTGTTAGAGGAAATTAAAAATAATCCTATTTCATAGAATTGCCAAACTAAATAGATTAAAGATCAATGTATTTTGTTATAATCTTATAATTATCATAAACGAAAAATGTTTAAAATATTTTAAACATACCCCTGTTTTAATATTCAGTTACCCTAGTCGGCCACCTATTTTCAGCCAGACATAGTAATGTATTTCTTTGCTTTCCTAGTCCAGTATTTAAATGGGTTTATGCAAAAATCTCATACCTGAATATTTCGAACAATTCTATTCTTCTCTAGGGTTTCAACAGAAACCACATCTATTAAATATATTTTGTTATAATCAACATAAAGGAAAAATATTTGAAATATTTTAAACACACCCCTGTTGTGGTATTCAGTTACCCTAGTCGGCCATGTATTATCAGCCAGACATATTAATGTATTTCTGTGCTTTCCTAGTCCAGTATTTAAATGGATTCATGCAAAAATTTCATACCTGTATATTTCGTACAATTCTATTCTTCACTAGGGTTTCAAAAGAAACCACATTTATAAAATAATTTAAACGTCAACTTTCATTCGCTAGTCATAACATATAATGCTTATCATTAATACATACAGATAACGTTAGCGTATCGTCCTAAAAACGGTTTACTTTATTCGAAAATAATAAACCAATAAACTATTGAACAAACCACGGATGTTATGAATCATTACAAGACATAGATGTCTTAAAATCCTCGCTCTACGAGTTCGGATTTCATACCGATATCTGCGGCAGATATGCTATATACGAGTATAACATTCCTAGATATGTTAATACCTATTAATTTTATATATTTAATAGCTCTATTAAATTTTTTTAGCCTACTTTATTATATGGATCTATGACAGTTTCTAGGCAACCCCTACATAAACATATCCAGTCCGTGTGGTGTAATCTGTTATTTCCCACCAAAGAGATTGTCATTACAGTTAGGAATGACGTATTTCCCAATCTCTAAAATGCTAGGAAACGACATATTACTCTATTGATTGTGAATAAAAACATTTTCGTTTAAAGTGCAACAAAACATCTTTTATGTGTGTTTTTATTAATTTGAAAAAGTGGCACAGGAAATAGGAAGTGACGTAAAAGTAGTGCACTTAGATCTTTCACTGTTGTAGGATTTGCTTGCGCTCATTAAGGCCCTAAGTGAAGATAGATACAAATCATGTTGGCAGTGAACTTAGACTTGGTGTCGCACCTTCATTTGTCTTGTTATTTGTTTTGTTCTCGTTAGCTGAGCCAGTGCCATCTCAGTGTTGAATTTTACAGCAGATGTTACTTGCCCCCGACACTACTCGAAACAGCTTTTATTTGGAATTCCTAAATGGTATAAATAGCTTACATACATTTTGCAATATGCACATAAAACAACGTACTGCAATTTATGTAAGAAACAGGGATACATTTGTAAGCCGGACAATTGGGAGATTTAAATTTATTTATGTTTTAAATGTTGTCTTTTATGAGAGAATTAACTACATTATGCTAAAGACTCTGAGTTCAGCCGGCTTATATTTTCAACAAAATTTAAATCTAGACAAGTGGTGGGATATATCTACAAAATTCTTTCGTCCACTATAAAAATATAGACTTAAAACTTACAAAAACTTTAAGCTAAATAACGGGTAATAATAGTTCCTGGCATTTAAAGTCTAGTCCAGGTTTATCATCACCCAAGACATTTTACTGTTGGAACAATATGAAAACCTTTCTAAAAATCTGGTGTGGCCAACACAATACCTCCCGCCATTTACAGCCCGAGTTACAAAAAAAGATTAAGTTTTGGATTAGCGAATTTTCTCTAATTTTGGCAGTTTATTTCTTAAAATATAGTCTAATCTAACCCAAGTAACTACATTTTTGTAAACCCCTCAACAGTATTAAATCCCAATTACATCCATGCCTTAGTGGGATTCGAACTCAAAGCCCCGAGCGCACTCATGACATGAGGCAACGCTCAAACCATTGAGCCACCGGAGCTATAATAAAATGAAGAATAAATTTTAAATACCAGGATAAAATAGAATTCACTAATCCAAAAAAATTTATTACTCTAAATACATACCTACATATTTACTTATGCTGGAAACTGTATTGAATTCCTTTTCTATTGTTCTATTTACTTTTTTCTTTTTAAAACGTTACTAATATTATTTTGAAATGATTAGTTCTGTGATAGTGACATTTATCTGTCAGTTACATACATTTGAATAACTGCATTTTGTTTGTTTAAAGCGTAGGCTCTGGAATTATAATTATAGATAATTTTAAAAATTTATCAATAAAATATATAGAAAAAGTATTAATTCAAATCTTTAATAATCTTTAATTTTTATAATAACATTTATCTTGAAAAAATAACATTTAAAGGTATTTTTCGAAGAAAAACTACTTTGAGCTTTTAGTAAAGTGCCATTTCCGGTTATCCGATTTTCACCAAAATCTGATGGGCCCTTTCCATAACAGAAAAAATTCGAAATACAAGGTTTCAAAATTTTCTGAATGATAGTATTTGAGTTAGAGTGGAGGATCTACACATACACACAGACATCATCGTGAAAATGTTAAAATTGGATTCTAGGGACCTTAAAACGTGGTCATTTACCAAAATCTCGATATACGATTTTTAGCACGATCATTATACCTCCCTTACCAAGCCCGTTTTTCACGATCTATACTTGTGGACAAAATTATGGACAGAATTCTGAAAAAAAATAAGAACAAATTTGTGGACAGAATTTTGAGTACCTACTTTAATGTAAGTGAAGTATTTTAAATATACTTGAAGTATTTTAAATGTACTTGAATTATTTTAAATGTAAGTTCGACGAATAATTTAAAAGGTAACAATATTATGAGAATTGTTTGACTGTCAGTGTTTCTTTTGCAGTGGTGTGGTGTGGTGTGAATTTCATTAGTAAATATATTTTCAGCGATAAGATGAAAGTAAATATATGTTTGCAAATTTTTGGCATAAATAAATTAATTCTAATCTGCATGCTGCTTATACATATAATGTTTGTATTACCTAACTACAGTACTGCTAACATCTCGGTACAGCTTCTCGTATCGCTTGGCGATCATATGACTTCAATTTTACGTCATGCCAATAATCACCTTTTAGGGTCCATATAATCAGAAAAATATCAATTATCTGAAAATGTACTTGTACCCAAATTTACAAGTACTTGGTACTTTCAAGTACTTTAGAAACTAAACAAATACTTGTACTTCAAGTAGATTTAGAAACATCAAGATACTTGGTACTTGTACTTTGTGAGATTTTACCAATAAAGGCTATGTAACCCAATATTAAATGGCAGAATATTGTAATAAGATTCAGTTTATGAAATAAATATCAATTTTAACAATATTGACTTCATATTTTGTATGTTAAGTGGTTATTAAGCGACTAATTTGCTTCCAATTAATATCAAGAGATCTATCAGCCTCATATTTAAAGCTGAAAGCCAATAAAGAATTTAATCCGCCATTTGACGATACTACATTCATTGCTGATATGTGAATTCGAACGTTGAGTCTGCTGCCACAGTATTTCTAAAAAACGAACAGGAACAAAATATAGATGCCGGATGCCGCATACAGCCCTATATTGCGTAGTGATATGGACCATAACCGGCAAACCTCAATTTATGATTGAAATATTTTTGGTGAACCATAGTTGTCAAAATGGAATTTCTCTCATATCTTTCGGAATCGATAGGAACGTATGTACGAGAAATACGTACATGCAGCGATGCATAAATGTCATTTCTACAGAGGAGAATGTCTTTTCGAAGGGAAGACTTTCCTTTGCTGGGAATATTTTGCGAGATGTATTCGTGGCTAGGTTTTCAAATAAAATACAAGATTCGGAAGATTATTTATTCATTTCGTGTCCTACAACCATTCAATATAATAGACAAAGTACATAATAATCCTACAACAATAGATTGAATCTAAGGTTAAATATAACTAAAACTATTATAATTACCCCTTAACCTTAAAATTAATTTTAATGAAAACTAAATACGTATTTCGAGAACTAAGTTCTCATTATCAGTAGTACAACAAGGAAAAGTTAAACAGAGTAGTCAAAATTACTCAACATGTCAACCGTGACAGAGGTCCTAACAACTCTACGACCTCGATACTATCAACCGGAAGTGATAGGTACTTTACTTAAAGCTCATTGCTATTTCAAACATGGAATGGACGGGAGGTCATGTGTTGGCCACATCAGATTTTTATGTATGTATTACTTTGTGGGATGTACTCAGGGAGTACGGCGTGAATGGAAACTTACTGGGAGCGATTCGTGCATTGTATGAGGGTAGTGAGGCTGCTGTAAGAATAGATGGTAGGTTGAGTAATTGGTTTCGTATAAATGTTGGTGTGAAACAGGGCTGTGATATGTCTCCGTGGTTGTTTAACTTGCATTGAGTGAAATGGATGGTGTACAAATTGGGGAAAGTATTGTGCTTGCGTTAGCGTATGCGGATGATGTAGTTGTTTTAGGTGAAAATGAAGAGCAACTCAGAAGAATGACAGAGAGAATACATGTAGTTGGAAGAAGTATGAATCTGGAGTTGAATGTTGATAAATCCAAGGTGTTTGTGTTTGAAAGGAGTAAATTGGTGACTGTGTGCAATGTGTTTGTGGATGGAGTGAAACTGGGGCAAGTGAATGAGTTTGTATATTTGGGTAGCATGATGTCAAAGGATGGTCGAATTGATAGACAAATTGAAAGGAGAGTGAGTGCGGGGTGTAAGGTAATGGGTGCTCTGGGTACGTTTGCTCGAAACGTAAACGTAACTAGAGAAGCTCGTTTAAGTGTATATAATGGAGTGCTAGTGCCTGCTTTGATGTATGGATGCGAATGTTGGGCATGGACGGGAAAGCATAAAAAGAGAGTGACTGCCGTGGAAATGAGGTATTTACGTGGAGTATATGGATATGTAAGACGGGATCGCATGAGGAATAATTTGATGTATGAAGAATGTATGGTTAGAAAGAATGTTGTTAAGAGAGTTGGAATGAGCCAGTTGAGATGGTTTGGTCATGTGGAGAGAATGAAGAGTGAGCGTCTTGTAAAGCGTATATATCTTGGTGAAATTGAGGGTGTTCGATTGCGTGGCCGTCCAGTGTGTAAATGGATAGATGTGATTGATAAGGTATTAAAAGAGAGAAAGTTTCCGAGTGGGAAGAGAAGAAGAGCGTGAATGAATGCGATTATGAATGTGGCCGAGGTGAAAGAAGTGTGCTTAGACAGGAATGTGTGGCAAAGGATGATTGTTTCGTAACTATTATTGTGGTTCGGTTGCGGTATTTCGCTACCGAAAATCGGTCACTTTAATATGTTAAGAGTGAGGAATATATGTTGTACCTATGATGTCAGGTTAGTAAGAATGTTGTTGAAAGAGAGAGTGATTATTTTTGGTTGATGTTATTTTTATTCTTTCGGGTTTATACTAACCCATTAAGGGCCACTTTTACAATCATTAGATAAACCTCGTATAACGCTATACCAGGTATAAAATTGGAAATTGTATTTTACAAACCTCGGATAAACCTCAGATAGAATAAACACCAGTTTTTCTCATCCCATGGAAATCGGTCGTATAAACCTTTGATAACTTTATCCCTGGTTCTTATGGATACCACGTAAACACAAACGATGTTTTGTTATTTATACGTTTGACAGAAGTCAATCAAGTATTTCATCATCACTGTCAGAATCAAAAATAAAATTTATATCATCTAACATCGTGAAAAATGTAAATTAGAAGGCAGAAATAATAACAATATTGAAGAAAAATAGTCTAACAAGAAGATAATTTTATTGTGCCAATACCAACCTAAAGTTATTTAACGTAATTCTTGGTATAACTATCTGACAGATAAAAATGGATTGTAAAAGACAATCTTGTTTAACGAAGGTATAATTGCTAGGATAAAGTTATAACTCCGATAGCTATACCATAGTTTATCCATCAATTGTAAAAGTGGTCCTAAGTGGGAAATGCGTGATTTTATGTATGTATGTATGTATGTATGTATGTATGTATTAAGCTGGTCACATTTTTTGTGTATAAATTTTCAGTTACATTTTTTCCTTTCTCATATTAATAAAAACTTTGTATGTGTATTTTTTTGTCCGGTCACCTGAATATTTATCCCTTGGAAAATCCGCCGCACATTTTTATACTTATTATGTAGGTATGAGCTTCACATAGTCCGCATCCCAATTTGCATAAAGTCCTAATTTAAATTTGCGTAATCGGTCACTCTTGCCCAATTATTTTGTTCACAGACTTTGTAATTTAATTGTGTCATAATGTTAAGGACATAACGTGATTACAGAAGGATAAAATTGCAATGAATCTGGACATGAATTGTGACATGGGAAATTAAAGAAGGTTGTTATTTTCCTTGATTAATTGTGAGATTGCTCCTCGTAATATTTTATTCCAACAACTTATTATTTGTGCGACAATTATTCAAAACTGAATGCTTTATGTTTTTCACCCTTACAAATTATTTACTAATGAAATTAATCCCAACAATATTTCTCTCTTGTTATATTTGTAACCGGCTTTAAAGTTTTGACAAATTTAATTATCATACTTTTATCCGACAATATGTTTCGCAATAAGTTTACGTTTCTCATACAAAACAGAATAAATGAGAGAATGTTTTTTATTCAATTCAATTCACTATAACTGTCTCTTCTCAGTAAAAGTAAACTAAATACATATATTATACAGGTGTTTCTAAAATACAGGGACATAAGTAATAAAGTAAATAATTTTAAAATATATTCTTCAAAGTTGTATTGAATGGGGTCATATCGCATTTTCTAATTTATACTTTTCCAAATATACACTTAAAACTACTTCCATAAATCTAAATTTCAAGTCACATAAATTTCTTGTTTTATGGAAAAAAATTCAAATGTCACCACAACTTAGCGACCTTGTGCAGTCTTTCCCGTGCTGTGTGTACAAAATTATGACGTCATAATATCAGACTCAAAATGTTTATAAAGAAAATCATGAATGAAAAGTATTATACCTAATATTAAATATTTTTGATGAATATATGCGTATTAAGTAAATTTTTCATTTATGTATATATTGGCCAGAAATATGAAAGCTTAGAATCCCGCCTATAATTTCACAGCGCCTCGCCCACAGACTATCCATAAAAAATAGGGTTACAATGTCACTGGTCTGCTACAAGTGACGTCACAAACTCCTTTTGATGCATTAATGAGAGTAGAACATCACAGTCTTATTTTTTTTAAGAATTTAAGAAATTGGTAGACTTTGAGATTCTGAACTTGACAACCCTATGTTTTTTTTATTAACAAACATTCAGTTCTACGCCATTGTTTCTATAATAATAACAAAATTACTACAGCGAAGACCCCTAAAGAACTGTAAGAAATCGTTGATGCAGCTTCTACAACTGTTCTTATTATCAACGAAATCTAGAAAGTTGTACGATTCAACTTACAAACTACGATAATATTGAACAACTGAACTGTCAAAATAATACAACAATTTATTTTTGACGTATTTTCTGCTTAGAGAGAAAGTGATATCGTTTTTACCTTCCGTCACCTTTAGGTAAGAAAGGTATTATCTTTGGTCAAAAAATTCGATGATGAGTTTTTAATCAATAAGCACTTTTAGGGTGCTTAGAATACGATTTTACTATTTTTACGATGATGTCTGTATATATATATATATATATATATATATATATATATATATATATATATATATATATATATATAAATATATGTGTGGGTGTGGTGTGTATGTGTGTGTGTGTATGTGTGTGTCTGTGTGTGACAAAATTTTCTAATGCGATAAATCTAATACTAAAATTCCAAAAATTATAATTCTTTCGTATTCCTCTTCGTTACATCCATATGCGAAGAACTGATTATATTTTGTTTATAATTGGTTAACCGGAAGTACCCTCATTTGAAGATTTTAACAGTTTTTCTTGAAAAAACGTTGTTAAATATTATGTTTTCACATTTAATGTTATTATAAATATTGAAAAATATTTTATTCTTTACACGATTAGAATGCATTTTATACTTCATATTAAATGGATATAGAGTTAAAAATTATAAATAAATTAAATATCATATATTAGCCAGCTATGCTATCACTGTAGAAACAGGTGCATTAAGGTGCATTAAGAAAATTCTGATTGAAAGGTGAAAGGTGTCAGGGTCAAGTGCAGTTGACAGTATGTTTATATTATAATTTTACTGAAAATATACGATCTTTTGCTAGAAACTCTCAGAATGGAATTTGTATAAAATACATACAACTGCCTTAAGGTAACGTAAAATAAATAGAATCTTTTGCAAGAAACTTTCTGTATGACATTTATGCAAAATACATAGAACTGACGGAAGGTAATGTGCTGGCCACATCAGATATTTTACTCTTGGTGGTGTAAAACAAATCGCCAAAAATTAATGCAGCATATAATAGCTATTTGTGTATTAAGAGCGCAAAATGGGACATTGTCGATAGAGAGGTTGTTGCCGCGCGACGCAGGAGCGAGGCAATCTCTCGAAATCGACAATGTCCATTTGCGCTCGAAACACACACAATATTTTTTCTACAGTCGCCATAATGGGGTCCTTCACCATAACAAAAATTTATTTTTTATTTATTTTACTTATCGGTATTTTCCATTCTTCTTACTTGAGCTATTGCTTCAATCTAATCTAAGCATTTTATACTTTCGTTTTTGTAAATGAATGCCCTATTTTATTTTCACAGCAGTGCGGCATTTTGTTTGGTTATGTAACATACCGACAGAGCAATTATATGTCAGATTGACTTGTTAAGTGGGTAATATGTAACTACAGTGTCATTAATTCCTGACTAAACGCTTCCATTAAGAATGTAGCCTAGTAACATTTCTCAACATTGTATAGTTAGAAATTTGAGGAGCGAGCGTTTTTTCTACTTTGTCGCTCTAGAGCGGCAAAGAGACATTTTGCGTTGACAAACGAGAGCGCAAATGGCTACTTTGTATATAGACCGTAGAAAAATAAGTTAATATCAATAAAACTGCATCACTATAAAGAATAGTAAAGTTACAGAATTGAGACCGCCAACTTTCTACTTCTATAGAAAAGAAAACATTTGCATAAATATGAAATCTACTAACAATACTTTTGTAATAAGTTTAATAAGGCTTGTGAGTTTTTTTGTGTGGTAAGTTTCTCGCATTTTGTGTGAAATGCAACGAACCGAAGAAACTACTTGATTAACTCGAATAATAATCCTATTTACAGAGTGAATGCACACAATCACTTGGCGAGTCGACGAAGTGAAATAACATACTTTGGCATCTGTATTCGGGACAATTGGCATTTCTTTGAGAAAACCTTCTTTGGAGTAGACAAAAAACCCGTCTCCACTGCCAAATCAATATTGAACACTGCAGTCGGAAATATTTCAGACGATTCAAGTTTACAATTATTGGTAAACTTCAATTTGCAGTTTGCAAGTGTTAAATGAAAGGAGGACACTACCAAGAAATGTTTGGTTTTCTTTCTAATTTATTTTTAATAGATACTTTGAAGATATATTTTTGCGAGTGTGAGTGTATTTTAACTACTTGTACTCGCAAAGTAGTTTCTGAACATGGCAGTGGTGGTAATTCCATGGAAAATTTAGTTTGTTCATAGATATAAGAAAACTATTCCCATTAAACCCCTGGAGTGAGTAAACCCTAAGTGGATTAAAGAAAATTTATGGTTGCAAAAATGTCAAAATTTCCAGTGATGGATTTAGAATAATTGAAAATTTATTTTCCCGAGGTAATTTATTGATTTTCATGGAATAAAACACAACATATAATAATACACAATTTTTTTTATTAACAAAGTTAAAAGTCAATATAAAAATAACAATCTAAGAATTATTTATTTGCTATTGCATGTGTGTCACTGTCATATACATAATATTTTATAATGTTAAAAATCAACATAAAAATAACACAATTTTAGAATTATCAGTCTACTATGAACCTATATATCACTGTCATTACAAAAATCTAACTCACTTTCAGAACTACTACCACATTCATTAAGATTAATAATGAACTCGTCGTTAATATTATTTATATTAATATATTGATCTTCAATATCAATAACATGTCGAATACATTTCGTCCATCTTTCTTCACTTATGTTTTCTATTTCTCGTTTAATCAAAGATATAACACTGAGGCAATTTGATGGTGACACATTGTTTCTTCTAATATTTGCTTTTATATGCCCCCAAATTAGTTCAATACGATTAAAGATACAATAATATGGGGGTAAACGCAATACAGTATGTCCATAAGTTACATCTAGTTCATCACAAACGTATCTTTTACAAGTAGGTTTCGTAAAGTTCATTTTTCCTGTAATCCGGCCCCTTCAATCGGTGCTTGGACCGCATGCTGTGGGGCGGTTTGCCACAGTCATTAGTGACCCAGGTAGATTTTCTTATATCTATGAACAAACTGTACGTACGTACGTACGTACAGACGTCACGATGAAATTAGTCAGAATGGTCAAAATGAATATTTCCGTTGAAATCTGAAAACCGAAGTTTTTCGCGATTACAATACTTCCTTTACTTCGTACAAGGAAGTAAAAAAGAATATTCTTGAATTAGCAAAAAAATGTTTCCCTGAAATGAAGTGGAAAATTAATGTAAATTTACTTTGTTTTTAGGTATTGTTATTAACAGAATATGCCACAATTAAAACTCTTATATACATATCTTTATCTTCCACGTATTCAATTTAAATTAAATATGTGCGGTTCCAGTCCCTGTGCATATGTACGATTTGGGTCTAAATAAGTTCAGATATAACCTGAAAGATAGATACTTGAAAACAGCTACAAAGTTACTTATCTGTACACAAGATGGAACTCTAAAGTCAACATCTAGTAGGTACATATCCCCGGAGATATGTATCGCACCACAGTAAAAACAAATTACATATCTATCGACTCTGCGAAGAAGACTAAGACACATTGTACGTGAATATCCAGCTCTGGCCGTAATGAGAGTGAAGGTGCATTCACAAATGAAAATTAGAGTTATGGTTTTTGCTTAGATTTAAGTAAGTCATTCATAAATGTAAGTTTAAATTATTTGAAAATTATTTTTGATATGTACAGTTTCAAAACTAGGATACTGTCTATCAAGTTTGTAATAACAAAATTTCACAAATTTTCGTTGAACAGACTCAAGTATACATTATTTATCATAGATTGGACTCCAAACTTGCAGACAATATTCAAGTTTTGTTCTGACAAAATAGAAATCTAGCTTCTTCAAAGTAGAAATATTAGTGAAGAACTGAGTACTTCGGATTATAAAACCCAGATTTCTGTATGATGATTTGACAGTATGAATTATGTGAGTGGCAAAGTTTAGTTTTTCTTCGAATATGACTCCAAGATCTTTGAATTGAGTAACTCTTTCAAGATCATGGCTATCCATTTTGTAATCAATGGTGTAAACAGACTTCTTAACAAAGTAGCTTATGATTTTGCATTTACTGTAATTGAAACACAATTTAGAGGTTAAAGACCAAGCTAAAATATTATTGATATCAGCCTGCAAGAGCTTGGAATCTTCAATGGAATTAATAGTTTTTTATACCTTTTTGTGCAACCGGACGCGAAATAAGCATTTCGCAGCCGCAATACAGGCCACGAAATTAAATTTCGCAAGCGTTGTTATGGCAACGGCCGCCAAATTCATTTCGCGGACGTTGTCATGGTAGCGGCCGCGAAATTAGGTAAATAATCACTTTGACACTTGAAAATTGCATGGTTTTGTTTATCAAATGTTAATCCCATAGCCACCGTGAAAGCTAACTTTCTATATACAATGAAACTGTTTAAAATTAATAAAATTTGTAATTACATATATTTTACGGTTGCACAAAAAATATTGTGTACACCTTGTCCGCAAAATCCTTTGGCGCCCTCGAGATTGTCTTGCCTCGGTCGCAAGCGGCCTCGGCGACAATTTTTCTCTCGGTACGCTAAAGAGTGATTTCGCGGCCTTGATATACAAATAACTATTATGTCATCTGCATATAACAAAATATGAGAGTGCTGGACTGAATTGACAATGTCATTAATAAATAGTAAAAATAACAAAAGACCTAAATTCGAACCTTGATAATAAAGAATGTAACGAATGAGGAATTTAATTTAATATTTGGCTTCATCGTAAGAATGTTAAAATCGAATTCTAGGGTCCTTGAAATGTGCTGTTTCACTAAAATCTCAATATTGTCTCTATAGAGACGAGAGGTGAAATATTTTTCTACCTAAATTCTCACTTGAAATTACGAAGCCTCTCGAACACCGCGCGCGGTGGAATGTATTGTTTTAACAGCGCTCAACCCAGAATTATAACAATATTTGGATTACGCTCACGACCCGTTGTAAATTTGAGTAACAGAACGTGCGTGATTGACATTTCAATCTCAAAACCAAACAATTGTGGTTTTCTGATAGCCTTTCTCAGCGTGTTGTGGTTTGGCGGAAGCAAGGAATTTAAATTTTAAGAAGTCCAAATAGCGAATGGAATTAGATCTCTTATCAGAAAGTTATCTCATTTAAAAACGAAGAGAACTTCGATTACTTGTAGAGCAATTTGATGATGACTAGATTACGACTTCGATCTGTTAGCGAAGATTATATTGTTGTTTGGAGTTCAGATCAGTTAAAGATCAGAAATCTATTTCCGTTGGTGCATTTCTACATGAAAGTTAATGGCTAAAAGCATTTCACATCCGTAAATTCAAGAACTAAATACTTTAGAAAACTACATTTGTTCACAAGTATGATAACTTTATTTTATCGAAAATATCATTAAATGCAGAACCAATTCTGAATGGGATAATAAATAATGTGACTAGCAATGAAACAAAAATATTTATTTATTATATTTATTATATGGTTCTTATATCATATTTATACAAAAGTAAAAAAATCTGATGTGGCCAGCACATTACCTTCTGTCAGTTCTATGTATTTTGTACAACTTTCATACAAAAAGTTCATTGGAAAAGATTATATTCCTTTTACATTACCTACCAGCAATTCCATACAGAAAGTTTCTAGCAAAAGATCCTATATTTCCAGTAAAATTATAATACAAGCCTACTATATCAATCGCACTTGACACTGACATCTTTCAGTCAGAATTTTCTTGTAGGTACTGTATTTCAAATAAGAATAGACTTAGTGGCGTTGCTGCGCCAGCCTGTTTTACACACATAAAACTTAGAAATTAGTTTTGTTTCATGTATGACATACTTGACAGCTCGAAACTTCAAAATATGATCATTTTTAATTATTTAGTAAATAAACAGTTACTT
This sequence comes from Harpalus rubripes, assembly GCA_963082715.1. NCBI lineage: Eukaryota > Metazoa > Arthropoda > Insecta > Coleoptera > Carabidae > Harpalus > Harpalus rubripes. The sequence continues at coordinate 2,319,301 of OY720448.1, forward strand.
AAAGTTGCTAAATAGAGTATAAAATCAAAATGGAATAAATAATATACCTGATTTTCTTATTGCTACTGTAAACTTGGTTTGCATTTAGACCAATCAGAAAGCTGGAATCGTAAGCTTTATCTTATACCTAAGTTTATTCTTATCTGAAATACAATATAATATAGTAGCTGTTTCCATAGCTGGCTAATTTATGAAATTTAATTTCTTTATAATATTTTAACTCTATATCCTTTTAATATGAAGTATAAAATGCAGTTAAATTGTATAGGGAATAAAATGTTCTTTAATATTTATAATAATATTAAATGTGGAAAAATGATATTTAACATAGTTTCTTCAAGAAAAACTTAAAATCTTCATATGAGACTACTTCCGGTTGACCAATTGCAACTAAAATCTAATCAACTCTTCATATGGATGTAACGAAGAGGAATACGAAAGAATTATAATTTTAGAATTGTTGTGTTGGAGTTATCGACGGAGAAAAAAATCGTCACACACACACACACACACACACACACACACACACACACACACACACATACGCACATACACACATACGCACATACACACACATACACACACATACGCACACACACACACACACACACATACACACACACACACACACACACACACACACACACACACACACACAGACACACACACACACACACACACACACACACACACACACACACACACACACACACACAGACACACACACACACACACACACACACACACACACACACACACACACACACACACACATACATACACATACACACACACATGTACACACACATATACACAGACATGCAGACATCATCGTAAAAATAGTAAAATCATATTCTTGGGACTCTAAACCGTGCTTATTGATTAAAAACTCATCATCAAATTTTTGACCAAAGACAATACCTTCCTTATCTAAAGGTGACGGAAGGCAAAAATTATAAAGACCGACAATTCTAGGAATGAAAACTGAACGTAATTTTAAAGAATTCCAGAACTATTCCTGCCTAAAATTTATCGGAATGCCGGATTTCAATAATTCGATCTTTCGGCAATTGATTTGATCCCTGCTTTTAACCAAAATATACTTATATAAAAGAAATACCAAAGTTTGAACCACCATGCTAACAAGCGTGCTTCCCTGTTGCAGTTTTAACGTATATTCAGAGTAACAAAACAACTACAACATAACCTAGTTTGCTGCAGTATAATGTAGTATCCATCACAACCGTCTACAGTGTGGTTAGCTTAGGACATGGTCTGCTGGTGCTGTTATTCGCCCACTTGGTTTCACGTCCCGTGTTCAGGTTCTTTGTCCACTTACATGCTAATGTTGTTCATTATGGAAGAAGACGACGAATTATTAATGGTTCGCCATGTACCCAACACAGAAGGATATCTTTTGAATTTAAGCTACTTTCATTAATTACAACAATCTGTACAAGTGGATTTACTATTTCAAGTAGTTTTGCTAGCTTAAATTTCATTATGGTGAAGCGTTAAACCGCCAGAGAACAGACGTGTTTAGTTTGAATTAGTCTTCTGTATGGAGGATAAAGGTACAAAAGTGAATTATTGTTATAACGCAATGAAAAGGTGTTCAGTTTATAGCATTTATTATGCGAGGGAGAGTTGAAAGGTAGTCCGAGCTAGTACTTACTCAAATTTTTATAACTATAGATCCCACCGCTGCCATCAGTTGTAAAAATCCCACCACTGACACCAATTGGAAAATTCTGGTGTGGCCAACACAATACCTCCCGCCATTTACAGCCCGAGTCACAAAAAAGATTAAGTTAATCCTTATTTTTGGATTATCGAATTTTACTCTAATTTCGACAGTTTATTTCTTAAAATATAGTCTAATCTAATCCAAGTAATTACCTTGTTTTTAAACCCCTCAACAAGATTTAACCCAACTTACAGAGTAGATTCACATTGACTATGTTTACACGTATAGCAAAAAAGTACTTTGACTTGACTTTGACTTTCAAAAGGCGACTTTTGCCGTTGTGTAAACACTCTCGCCTATTACTTTTCTTCCTAAAGTCAAGTCCAAAATAAAATAGACTTGACTCATATAAGTGACTTTTAAAAAGTCGTGTGAACCAACGAACGAAACATACTTTACTTTACTAACAGTGACATCTAGTTTTCATCCACAAATTTCTAGATATTTAATTACACAATTTTGTGTTTTATATCTGAATTTAAAATATTCTCGAATTTTAAAATATTTATTGCGATTATTTTTTAATCTACTTCGCATCCAATATTGTTGCTGCATAGTTATATTATTTAAAAATATCGCGCTTAAATTTAGTAACTGTAGTTTACTATCCATTTTTTCTATAAATAAATTATTCTTTTTATGATTATATGATAATAGTTAAATAGGTAACTTACATCACACGTATTATAACCAAACTTTACTTTGCCGTCAAAGTCAAAGTTGAGTGGAGGACAAGTAACAAACGTAAAGTGAAGTATATTTGACCTTATGTGTAAACGAATCATTAAATTGACTTTTCATAAGTCGCCTTTTGAAAGTCAAGTCAAAGTAAATTTTTCTCATATGTGTAAACGTAGTCATTAACAAAATGAAGATTAAATTTTAAATACCGGTATAGAATAGAATACACTAATCCAAAAATGAGGATTAGCTTAAACATTTTTGTGAATCGTTAATTTTTATTAATCTAAATACATATCTACACTTATGCTGGAAACTGTATTGAATTCATTATGTATTGTTCTATTTACTATTTTCTTTTTAAAACGTTACTAATATTATTTTGAAATAATTAGTTCTTTGATAGTGACATTTATCTGTCAGTTACATACATATAAATAACTGCGTTTTGTTAATTTAAAGCGTTGGCTCTAGGATTTAAATTATAGATAATTTTATAAATTTACCCATAAAATATATAGAAAAAGTATTAATGCAAATCTATAGAAAATTTAATAATCTTTAATTTTTATAATAAGATTAATCTCGAAAAAATAACATTTAAAGGTATTTTTCGAAGAAAAACTATTTTGTGCTTCTAGTAAAGAGCCATTTCCGATTATCCGATTTTCACCAAAATCTAATGGGCTCTTTCCATTACAGAAAAAGTTCGAAATACAAGGTTTCAAAATTTTCTCAATGATAGTATTTGAGTTAGAGTGGAGGATCCACATACATATACACAGACATCATCTTGAAAATGTTAAAAATTGGATTCTAGGGACCTTAAATCGTGTTCATTTACCAAAATCTCGATATGCGATTTTTAGCACGATCCCTATACCTCCCTTACCAAGGGTAGCGGGAGGTAAAAAATTGTTTTTATTATCATTATAATTATTATTATTAGTTTCCTAAATAGAATAATTAATAATTTAATAGTATTCTCCAAATTAAATTGACAAATTAATAACGCCATCTATGCCTTATGTTTTGTGGCGGCCTAGCGGCCATATTTCAAACCATATGCAAGTTTGCTCTATAAGGACGAGATAATGATAGAATATCCTTACTACTTACTTTAAATTTGGCGCTAGTACGATTCGTTCACTACTCTTTCAAAATACAGGTAATAAACCGGAAGCCTATTTTCAACTTTTGTAACTCCCGCTCGATTTTGATGTCATCACTTTCGGGGTCTATTCTAAACGTTGTATTTGTAAAAATTATAACTTCTTCGCCTGTAAATTTTCAAAAAATACTTTAGTCTAACGGTAACCTAACGCACAGAACCCAATTTGACGAAATTCTGGTATATAATGTAATGTAAGTAGATATATTATTTCTGTTAGGGTAGTTGTATGCTTTTCGCGATAAAATGATTATTAGTTTTTTAGGCTGTATTTGTGAAAAATGTAACATTTTCGCTTGCAAATTTTCGAAAATACTTTAATGTTAAGTACATTCATTTTCTAGGAATTTACAGTACTCTTTTTATCAGATAACCGGAAATGGCACTTTACTTGAAGCTCAAAATAGTTTTTCTCCGAAAAATACCTTTAAATGTTATTTTTTCGAGATTTATGTTATTATAAAAATTAAAGATTAAACTTTCTATTAATTTGCATTAATACTGTTTCCATATATTTTATGGATAAATTTATAAAATTATCTTTAATTTAAATCACAGAGCCTACACTTTAAACAAACACAACTACTTGATTAGACAGTTGACAGACAAATGTCACTGTCAAAGAACTAATCATTTCAAATTAATAATAGTAACGTTTTAAAAAGAAAATAGTAAATAGAACCATAGTTATATGGAATGGATTTTAATACAGTTTCTATTGTAACTAAATATGTAAGTATGTATATTTAAATTAATGAGAATTAAATAGCGGGAGGTTTTGTGTTGGCCACATCAGATTTTTTATTAATAAACCCTGTTTTCCAATAAATCGTATATGTATTTGTATTATTATTTTTTATTAATAATCTAGAGTGCGTGCTGGCTACAATATACTAAAATATGTTTCAAAACCTTTTGGTTAGTGTAAAAACTATTGCATTAAAGAAGAAAATATTTCTCATTTTGATTTATCAACAAGCACAATGCCATGGAAATAACTTAAAGTTTGCGTTTCGTAATATCATTACGAAGAGTACATTTGAAAAGAAATTCCTTGGAGTATCCATTTGGTGTGACGGATACAAGAAAAATAAAAATGTTGTTAATATACCTTACAATCCTCGGAAGAATGAAAAGGAACCACTACGAACAGATATTTCGCAGAGGGAATCCTCTTACTGAAAAGACGCTAGTCTAGCGTTGGCGTCCAAAATACTTCTAAGAGAGAGGTTTTCAAAATGTATTCCACAATTTTTGCAGAATTATTATCAAGATTTGAAATTGAAACATGCAAACATGTATATCTTTTAAATTAATGTATAATGTTATTCCGTGAAATTCTAAATATTTGCTTTCTGCAAAGAGCTGTGCATTAGAAATAGCTGTGCACCTGTGAGGGTTTTCAGAGAAATGTTTCATAAATTTGCTCCTCTATGAGTAAATATTTAATAAGTTGGTTTCAATAACATCACGTACTAATAATAAATTTATTAATAGAATAGTAAATGAAGGAAATATAAATAGTGAAATATTCTGTACATATATATTAAACATGCTCAAAAAATTTGTACACCATATTTTACGTATAATATATCATATCTAATATGTCTCGTATTTTTATACAGGGTGCATATGAAATAAGTGCATTAAATTTAACCAGTAATGTAACTCGATGAGAGGAACAATATTTCTTAATAACTTTTTTTCTAAGTCTGTTAGATTTTGAGTTAAAATTCTTTAAAGATTTGCTGCATATTTCGTTACCCGCTCATGGAGAACAAATGACTGCTGCTGTATTCAAGTGGGATACAAACAGCTCAAAAATTGTCGGTTATCGGTTACACTTACAGTCGCAGTAATTAATAAACGAATCAAAGGAAATAACAATTTTTAAAATAAATAAATTTAAATTTTGAATAACAAAATTATAAAGTTATGTATTAAACCAGGCTTTTAATCTCCTGTGAATAGTGGAAGACAAGGAGGGACGAGGTAACGAGAGGAAGAGCAAAAGCATAGTTATTAGGTTATGAGATGATTATTTATCGTCGAGAAATCATAATAGTTTAAATACGTTATTCAAAAATGTAAATACAAATTTTGTCCATTTAAAAGAGGTACATGAGTACCAATAATTAGTCGTCCATTTATTGTTCCCGCCCAAACATTTTTTAATGAAAATTTTTACAGCATTTTCGTCTGTCGACATGTGTATTGTACATAATAAATACACCTTTCCAAGTAAATTCAGTCTCATTAATGAACATTATGAGCCATTCCCAAAATTGAAGTCTGTTATGTGCTGAAAACATAGAACTTTTTGAACATGTTATGGATATAACTGTTGCTTTTTTAAAATTGTCATATGTGATACTCCGTATTGTGATGTGATAAAGATGTACAAGATTAACAAAAGTGCGAATATTAAGAACAGAATGATTTGGTGATGATTTGGAAACGCTCCGTGTTAATGCGTTGGCAACTCCATGACACTGTCTTTATATCAACCGTGATGTCAAGTAGAATGTAGTGCACATACGAGTAAAAAAATAAATAAATAAACCATAGGTAAGTAATTACAATGTCTGTGTACTCGCATTTTGACAGAATTTTACCTTATAAACAAGTGTATTACTAATGTCAAAATTTAATTGGAACAATTGACAGGATTGTCAATTGCTAAAACAAAATTTTTCATAGCTATTGCTACTGCATTCAATTGTCACAAAAATATTTGACATTTAAATAATTGCTGTCAAAAAATCGCGTTACATTTGTTAAAACAAACGGCTTGATGAACGTTTCTGCAACAGGGCATTTAGTTTGTTCCGGTTCCAAAACCGAAAATCGATTTGATTCGACTCCAGAATTGTGATTCGATGCCGAACTGAAAGCCGGTTAAGAATTATACCGGAACCGGTTCCCGCCACTAGTTGAAAGTCTAATAGCGCGAATATTTAAATTAATGAAACTGTTATTAGGTCAGCCATGTTAGGATACTTAATAAATTTCCTGTATGCGGTTAATTTCAGACAGGTAATTTAGTAGTTAATGCAGGTACAAAACGCCAGCACACGTAGCAAAATCCTCCGGATGAATGTATTACAAACGAGCTTAGCGTAATATGAAATATGTTTTGTAGAGTTTTCGTACATCCGTACAGCTTTTACTTATTTTTGATTGTTCTATTTAGTTTATGCAATTCTACATCGTCTGAGTCTGTACTTATCCGAGAACGAGTTTTTAGTTTTATGACAAGTTCTCAACTGAAATGACAGCTTCCTTGTCGTTGTACATTTATGCGTTTCTAGCAGCTTTTAGTCTAGTTATAAACTAAATTGTACAAGCGAGTATCCAACTTCATGCTTCGCAAGATTCTCCGTAAAATACAAAGTTGTTGATTGTTTGGAGATGTCCTGCGTTCGTCTTCTCCTGTCTGGTAATATTTTCATTGAATACGCGCCGCTTCCGCGTGTTTTATGGACGCATAAAACTTCCGTAATGTATTCCTGTTATATGTTCGATACGCGTCGACTTTTTGACAAATTTGTTTTTGAAATTGTTTAATATTTACATTATCGCCCGCCCCCAAAACAAGGGTAGTTTACTCATATTTTTACCTCCGACTATACTTGGTAAGGGATGTATATGGATTTTGCTAAAAATCGCATATACAGGCTGCGGCAGAACCAATTGAGCAGTTAGGAGGGTCAGGTGTTCGGGCGGTGGCGGGGGTAGCCAGCTGCACTAGGTCTCCTTTTGTTCTGTCGGCATCCCCATTTTAGTACCCAACATGGTTTAGACCGGGGTACATCGTGGCTTTGCCGTGCGTGCACTGAGAAAAAGATATAATTACGTGAACTGTAAATTTATTTGTTACAAATAAATCCTAGGCTTGAATAGATCCAAATATATCTACAATTGAAGCAATGTAATTATATATTTGACGCATTTATTTGTCTCAAATAAATATATATTGAGATCAATTATATCTTCTATTTCATGAGAACTATGCATTTATTTACGTTAAAAATTATTTTAATTGCGCTAAATTTATTTCGTTATTATTGGATATATAATAATTTATTTGAACCAAATTTAAATACCTTCCTCTCCATAGGCGTAACTAGGGGGGGTCCAGGGGGGGCCCGGCCCTCCCCAGGATGGCCATGGCCCCCCCTAGGAAAAAATACATAGTATTGTATTATTTTATATTTTAATTATTGACATAATTTTGTGAATTCTGTGGTATAAATTGATTAATCAACAGGAATTTAAGTAATAATTTAGTAATTTTTCGATTTGAAAAATTCTGATTAAGCAATAATTATTCGAGAAATTATGCTCTTTTTTAAACAACAAAATAAGCGTTTTGTTCTTTACATCCTAGCCACATTATTTTTAAATTCACTGTATTTAATCACTAGCTAAAGTAACCAGCGATGTCTGGGAGTTAACGTAGAAAATTTCAGAACAATCCACATTGTAGGTATACTTATATATTCCGGAGAGTTCGAAAAGTTTCGTAAATGTTCCAAAATATTCTAAAATGTTCATTTAAGTTTAATAAGGTTTTTCCTCGAGTTTTTCATAAAGTTCCAGAAAGTTCTAGAATGTTTCAGAAAGTCCAGAATTTCGAGAGAATTCTGGATTTTTCATAAAATTCCAGAACGTTTTAGAATTTTCTTTTTCATAAAGTTCTTTAACGTTCTAGAAATTTTCTGAAAGTTTCAAAAAGTTCTATCTGTTTGTGTCGCTATTTAAAACTAAACTGAGTTCAGCCGCTCTTTATATACCTCCTTTTTTTTCATTGACAAAAATTTATAGAATATTCTAGAATTTTCCGAAATATTCTAGAATTTAATGGGACAATCAATATTTTAGAATATAGAAAAGTGATTTTCAAAACACATTTTTTTATTTACTTTACATTTCGAACCTAAAGGGCTTGGCCCCCCCTAGAAATATTTTCTAGTTACGCCCATGTTCCTCACATAATCTGTTCACTCTAAATAGATTAAAATTGTAGGAAAATAATTAAATAAAGACATTTAATTTATTCGTACGTCATATTTTTATTAACACAAATTACATCCTTAAGTATATTAATGTACTTTTAATAAAAAATTATAAAAGTATAAATACACAATCTATACAGGTACCGATGCATGTGCCTTGGTTTAAAACATACACTGCAAAATGCAAAACAAATATCCAAAACTCCACTCAAGTTAGTATATTTTTCACTATTTCGTCACCCATATTCACTACTTTTTAGCACACGAATGAAAAACAAATCGCCAGAAATGAACACTGTCACAAATGAGCACCACCATAAACAAGATGCAACGTACAACAAATGAACAAGTCCATACAAGTCACTTCACTTAAAATCGTCATTTGACAAATAGAACATTGTTCACTCAATGGAAATATCATTTTGCCACAAATAAAATTTATTTGTGACAAATAAATATAGATTCATACAATAAAAACTATTTTTCATTGTAATTAATATAAAGTTTACACAAATATATTATGAATTTAATTCTAAACAATTACATATTTGTAAGAAACAAATAAATATTTCAGAAAATTATAAATTTATTTATTAAAAATCTTAATTTAAAATACTAAACATAAATATATTAGTTTATGTGAGAAAATTAAATTAAATTTAAATGAAATAAATGACTGGCAAATAAATAATATAACTGAATGAATAAAATACATTTCATATTAAAGATTAAATTGTATTTGTTGCAAGGTTGAATGAAGTACCCCTTAATTATGAATATTTATTTGCTAAAAACCAGTCATTTTTCTCAGTGTGCGTTCTATGAAAACAACCGATCTGTGATTGCGACGCAAAGAGCTTTTCGGCGACGGTTCAACATTCCGCGAAATAATGCTCTTCCTACTGCGAACACAATTCGGTCCTGGATTCGGCAGTTGGAGGAAACTGGTAGCACACTAAGAATAGGTACACATGGCCGACGAAGATCCATCAGAACACCAGAAAATGTGGAGCTACTGAGAGCATCAGTCGAACAATCGCCAAGACGTTCTGCTCGAAGGACCGCTATTGCATTGGGGGTTTCAGACCGCATTTAGATTTGAATTTCCATCCCTTCAAAATAATGATGGTTCAGAAATTGAACCCAGCAGACTACGCCAACCGCCAAAATCTGTGTGAGGAAATTCTTGCAGCGATCCCTCCTGCGGCAACATTCTTCAGTAGCGACGAGGCACATTTTCACCTAAGCGGGATTGTGAATAAACAAAATTTTCGCTACTGGGCTGAAAACAACCCCCAAATTGTTCACGAAAGACCGCTACATTCTCCGAAACTAACAGTGTGGTGTGCCCTATCACAATTTGGCGTTATAGGCCCGTATTTTTTTGAAGAGGGAGGCGTGACCGTGACCGTGAATTCCGGGCGTTATGTTTCAATGTTCAAAAAAGCAATTGACTTGACTATGATTTGGCGTTTGATATATCAAGTCAACATCAATTACAATATGGCATGGTTCCACCACAGGTATCAAATAATGTATGTGACTAACAGGTAAATGTCACTGTCAAAAAACTAATCAATTAAAATTGATAATAGTAACGTTTTAAAAAGAAAATAGTAAATAGAACCTTAGTTATATGGAAAGGAACTTTTTATACAGTTTGCAGCATAAATAAATATGTGTGTATGTACTTAAAAAATTAAAAATTAAATGGCGGGAGGTATTGTAGAGGTAAATAGAAAACACCTACACGATTTGATATTTGTAAACAAATAAAACATGCTCCAAAAATAAATTTAAAACAACCTACAAACTCTCGACAGCAACGAAAACACGAAAAATTAACATGCAACTTTTTTGAACATTTTGAAACATCAAATTATTTGAATGAAGCTGGCTTCCTGCAACCCCTTGTAGGGTGTATAAAAAAAGAAAAAGAACAGCAGCTGGAAGCAAACACGACGATCTTTGTCGAGGGTAACCGAGCACGCACGGCACGAATCTGACAACAGATGTCAGATTTTTTACCCTTGACAACCCTTCGCTTTTTACATTTTTAACAAGTGCGACTAAAATTCTCACTTGGTGTAGCACAACAAGCTGAATACATTAAGGTACAACATAGATTTTTTTGTTAATGGTGTAGGTGCCCCCAATCTCTTAATTATACGTAAGAGAAAAAAATTAAACGTTTATTGGAAAACCTAAGTTAAATTTTATTTTTTTATACAGGGTGTGTTTTACAACTTTAGATAAAAACTTTAAGGGCAGTACTGACCAAAATGAATAGAAAAATCTTAATCAACATGGGCCCGATCTTCAATATTTTCCGAGATTTCAGTGAAAAATAATTTTTGTGGAGTTTTCCTCTGCTATCTCGAAAACTATAAAAGTATATGTGCTTTTATTTGTCAAAAGATAAAAATCAAATAATTGTACCTACTAAGTATATCCGTTTCTTTAATTCTAATACAAAATTGCCTCTTTTTCGGAAGCAGTTTAAGATTAGGGCCTCTATTCTTCAGACTTTATAATTTTTTTCGTTCATATATTCGTATCGAAACGAACGACGATTCTAATGAAAACGGATAACATGAATAAAGTGTAAACTATTATTCACGAAAGATGACTATTGAAGGTCATTTGTGAGCCGTCTGATATAATATTACTTGCAGATAACTTCATTGCATTTCGTAAACATAGGTGTGCAACATGAAATATTTATGGACACATTTTAACTGAAAAATAAGAGTAATTCATTTGAAAATTATGTTTCTTTCTAAATAATCTCTTTCTGAAAGATTTATGTTCTTCACTTATGTTTTTGAGTTTTTGCAAAATTGAAAAACATAGACAACTATAAACCAAGGAATAATAATTTGATTTAAACGTCAACGCCACTGGGTAAATATTAGTACAGAGGGCAGTGTAGTAGATAATTAGAAATCTGTAAATCTACGACATACGTCATTATTATTTATAGTGTTAGAAAGTAATGCCACTATTTACGTATATCTGTCACACCATGCACATAAATTAAATAGACGTAGGTCAAATAATCTTTCTCTTTCTAATACAAAATGTTGCTAAGCTACTGCTGTAAAGTGATGTGTATTCTTTCTTCGAAAAAATGACCTTGAATAATAGTATATTTTTCATTTCACATAACCACTACATTCACATATGACGTATGTCAAATCAGCTTAAAAAATCTGGTGTGGCCCAACACAATACCTCCCGCCATTTTCAGCCCGAGTCGCAAAAAAGATTAAGTTTTTTAGATTAGCGACTTTTATACTAATTTTGACAGTTTATTTCTTTAAAAAAATAGTGTAATCTAATCCAAGTAACTACCTTTTTTTAAACCCCTCAACAGGATTAAATCCCAATTACAGAGTCGGTTCCATTCACACACATCCATGCCTTAGTGGGATTCGAACCCAGAGCCCCGAGGGCACTCATGACATGAGGCGTTGCTCTAACCATTGAGCCACCGGAACTATAATAAAATGAAGAAAATTAAGCCCCTTAAAGAAGGCGTCTGTACTGAAAAAACTAAATCATTTCATTGATTGTGTGGCCTTTGTACGGGGCACAATCTGCCCGCCCGCACGGAGCGGCCCTGTAAATATAAACGGAAATTTAACTAAAAGCTTGTTTAATTTAAAAGATATGCTTACCAAACAATTGTAATTCTGCAAAACGCACCCTTCTGTTTTTCTTAGATTCCCTTTTCACCCTTAAATTGAGTCTTTACTTATTTATACTCTTTACACCACGTATTGTTATTATATATCAACAAAATCAGCTGACTGATTAACAGAATGTCAGATCAAAAAATTAAAGAATATCAAAAAAGTTTCAAATAATACCTCACTTATTTTAAATTCGAAGTATTTTTCTTCATATAAATGTTTTTGAAAAGTACCTAATTTAGCCGGAAAATGAAAATTTTGTAAATTTTAATGAAATATGAGACCCCCACTGCAATCTACAGGTAAATATCTATACTACATACCTGAAAAATTTTGTAAAATATAATAATTATTTTTATGTTTCATAACCTATTCAGACAGATTAAATATATTGTAGTTTAAAATATTTTTTGACAATATAATTTTTTTATTGAGTAAAACCAAAAAATCGATTGATTTTGCATTGGATTAGCAAAAATCAATACCAGTTGGGACATCTTTCGGCAATAACATTAACTATGATTTTATAAACAATTTATAAATAATGATTTTTAAGTAATATTTTTTATGAGTTTATTTACATTCAGCCTCAAAAAAGTAACAAAAAATTACTTGTTAATTAATATAAACAATAATTATAATATTAAATGTCAAATGACAGCAAAGATAAACAAATTTATTTACAATGGGCATTGGGGAAATTTACAATCAACACTATTTTTTCAGATTTTATTATTTGACATTTTAAAATAAACCATTTCGTATTAATTGTTTTAAAATATGAGTTTGTTGCTTTTTGTCGTTATTACTAATTGCAACCACCGTTGCACATGTTGTCTCTACCTATTCTCAACAAACATCTGACCTTCATCAAATCCAGTACCGTAGTTAAAAATAATTGTTTTCAGAAAACATTCAATAGTTCTTTTGGCTATGGTTTATATGTAAATCAACAAATAAAACACAATAGTTTATAAAAAGTACAAAATAAATGATTGAACTTTTGCAGAGAAGATATACTCGAGAATTGGTTAGCAAAAATATTCCTGAATACGTCTTGTGTTATATTAACAAATTATTTGTGGTATGTGAAATATGAGAAGCGCCGGCGCCTAAATACCAAAATAAAAACATTGGAATTTTTTCAAATTTTGACAATGTACTATGATTTTTATATTAATTATTGTTATTATAGGTATTCTAGGAGGTTAATAAATAAAATATTACACATATTATCCAATTTTTATATTAATAAATACCTTATTTGGTTATATCCATTACAAAAGTGTACAAAAAAGAACTTTTTAATTGTTTATGAATATTATAAACATTAGCTGTTAATAATAACTTATTGTAAATATTGTACTTATAATGTAGTTTGCAGAAATAAACATATAATATGAAATAAATTAAAAAAATTATACCTCCTATATCACAATGACATGACACCTAGTTTTCTTTCCACTTATGTTATATATCAAAAGACTCAGCTTGAAATTCTGAGTACAAAAGAATCAAATTTATAAACTATAGTTATAATATATTGTTAAAATTTTATACATTTCATTTGACATACTTATATTTTTCCTTGGTTAAAATTGTCTGTACTAAATTTTCATCAAAAGTAAATAAATTATACATCAGCAGATTCAGTTTACAATGATACTAAACTCTAGCACAAAAATAAATTAACAATAAAATTATTGTCTGGCTATGTTCAAGAAATTCTTCCCAATATTTTGTCCTTTCACATCATCACTTGGAGTTCTGACTTCTGTTATGCTTCGTAGAGTCTTCGAATACATTGGCAACCTTTTGCAAAATTTTCTGCATCGCATAGTACTTTTGAGATACCTGCAGGTCGTCTTGTACGGTCCCCACCCCAAGTACCTACAACTTGCAAAATGTCTTAATATTTCTGAATTATTTCATTTATTTGATATCTGTACTGGCCTGCATTCTTATTTGGCAGTAATCCAAAACTGAATTAAGTAGCTAGAACATACAAACATCCCCTGAAGTTTAGTCCTACGATATTTTATCCCTTAAACAACAATATTCTTCGCAGGATAACTCCTAACATATGTAATGTTTGTAATCAGCTGATTTGTAATTCTATAAACAATGCATATTTAGTAATAACAATGCCTTAAAATGATTATTATTATTTACAAATATATATACCCTATTATTATAATACATAACATAATGTTTTTATAAAGAATTCACTTCCACAAACCGGTTTTTCAAGTTTAGTAGCTACTGCAAACACAAACTGGTTTATTTTATTATCCATAATATTTTGGAAACCGGTTTATAACACCTAAAATATAACTTATTTGTATATCTGCTGTTTAAACAATTGTTTTCTTACCAAATACCACCTTGAAGTCAAATAAAAATTGCCTAAATTTGTTTTGTTTTCTGTTCTAATCATTGTAGGTGCAATTGTTTAACAATTGCCGTCAGCTGTCATTTGAGATTTGAGGTTATAAATATTGTTATTAACAATTTACAAAAGATTAGTTGTTATTCATTTTTAAAGCATAAAATTGAAAAACATATTTAAAAAATAATTTTATAAGTTAAAATTCAGTTGTTTAAATAATTTATTATTAACATATTAGTTCAGGATATTCCATACAGATGCCAGAACATGTATTGATTTTTGATCATCTATTGCAAAATCTATAGATTTATTGGTTTTGCTCAAGAAAAATATTAAATATCCAAAAAATACTTTAAACTACAATATATTTAATCTATCTGAATGTGTTATGAAACATATAATAATTATTAATATTTTATAAAAATTTCCAGGTATGTAGTATTAATTTTTGTCTGTAGATTGCAGTAAGGGTCTCATATTTTATTAAAATTTGCAAAATTTTCATTTTCCGGTTAAACTAGAGACTTTTCAAAAATATTTATTTTAAGAAAAAGACTCAGTATTTAAAAATATTGGGGCTTTATGGGAAACTTTCTTTGAAATTCTGTAATTTTTTGTTAAAATGTTGGTGGTGTTCATGTTTAACAGTGAAGAATTAAATAAATAAGTTTCCACTAGGCGGCAATTTTTGTTTTAACAGGTTTGTTCTTTTATTGTAGCATTGAATTGTGTTTAATTTTAGTTTATCGGTATCTCTGTCTGTGTAAACAACATTTGCAATTTGTCTAAATGTTATTAACTATTTCTAATGTTATTAATAGTGTTTTTATTGTGTGTTAAGTGTAAATAATATTGTAACGTTTAACGTGCATTAGTGGTAGTAATAATAACAATTAAAAATAGTGCAATACCAACCTAAAATTGATGAAGCTTGCGGATATTGTAAGTAATTTGTTTGTTTCTAATTATTCTGTTTTAGTTTATTGTTAGTAATATATGTTAACTGATAAATTTTAATATTATATTTATATTAATAAACGTATAGATATCCAAAAATGTATTTACATATTCACAGCAAAATCAGTGGTTATATTATTTCATATTTTGTATATAAATGCCCGGTTTTATAAATATCGAATAAACTGCCAAGTTATTATTACTTTGAAAGTAAATTTAATCGACGAGTAAATAAAAATGTCTGTTTTAATAAAACCTATAAAACAAGTTACAGAGTAAAATAACTTCTTGCAAAGTAAATATTTTATCCTAGTGATTTACCGACAGAGATGTGACACCTGTCATTAATTTGTGATTTTTGCATATAAATATTTTATATTTTCCATAATTATGTACATTTAGTATTGTTTAGACTATATTAAGAACGTATAGGCCAGAGTGGTAATAAATTTTTATTTTTTTATGAATTTGCAACTATAATTTTATCTGGGGACAAGCAAAAGAGCCTTCATGAAGAGTGTTTGAATACCGTAGTACACTCAGGCTACGGTTTCTTGTACCGGCTAATCTTTCCACTACTGGAGCATAAGAGAGATTGATAAAACCAGCATAAAACATTACTAGACGGTATCCCTTAAAATCACTACTGTCGATAATGTTAATCTCCAACTGAAGAGGATCTATTCCAAGCAATGTGCCGCAGAATGTTTTAATAATATTGTATTCTGTATGTTCCTGACAAGAAATAAATACAAAAGTCAAAATAGAGAATAAAGTGTTTCATAAAGTGCCAGGTGTCAACTAACATGGAAAAAAGAGAGAACGAGGAAAAATTACACAGAAATAGGCAAAGCAAATATATGGGATATAAATAAATAAATGTAAAAATAATGGAAGAGATGAAATTTATGATGAATCTAATTTAATTAATGTTGATGTGTCAAATTTATTCTACATAATAAAATTTACTTCCTCGAAAATCGGTGGAGTAATTTATTCTCTAGATTTACTTAGCTAGTATTTTTATTCTTGCTTTATAAAACGAAAATCTCTGGAATAAACTATTTTACTTTAAGAGTAAATTTTACTCTGCTAGTAATTAACTTATCTATCTTTTATAAAACTGGGCAAAAATCTATAAAATATTTATGAATGCTTAATGTAAAACATCAGTAAATCTGTACAAGACTTTCACTATTCGTTACGAGTCGAATAAAATTTTAATTCGTCTCAAGCGAATTCGAATTAAGCGAATGGCCAAGATTAGCATTACTCAGGGCCTCGATTTTGTAACTGTAAATTATGTCAGATTTCAAATCAGAATTGGGTCTTTCCCACTACGAATACTACTGCTCCAGACCAGTAGAATTTGAAATCCATCCGGGAAAAATGAAGGGATATCTCAATTCTGTCATATTGCAAATTTTACTGGTCTGAAACAGTAGAATTCGTTGTGGGGAAAATCTGATACTGAGAGAATTTGAAATCTGACAGAATTTAAAGTTACAAAATTGAGGCCCTGACTTATTTTGATTAAGCTTCATGTATCCACTTTTATGAGTACCTATTGTATACCTTTACCCGAAGTTGGGAAACACCCTGTATAATATTAATCTCCTTCGAAGTTTTTGAATATTGTCAATCTACGAATATCTAGAAAATAGGCATGGAATGTATTCCATATCGAGATTATGGTAAATGACCACGTTTTAACGTCCCTAGAACCCAATTTTAACATTTTCACGATGATGTCTGTGTATATGTGTGGATCCTCCACTCTAACTCAAATACTATCATTCAGAAAATTTTGAAACCTTGTATTTCGAACTTTTTCTGTAATGGAAAGAGCCCATTAGATTTTGGTGTAAATCGCATAACCAGAAAAGGCATTTTACTTCAAGCTCAAAATAGTTTTTCTTCGAAAAATACCTTTAAATGTTGTTTTTTCGAGATTAATGTTATTATAAAAATTAAAGATTATTAAATTTTCTACAGATTTGCATGAATACTTTTTCCACATATTTTATGGGTAAATTTATAAAATTATCTATAATTTAAATTCCGCAGTCTACGCTTTAAACAAACAAAACTCCTTGGTTTCGCAGTTATTCAAATGTATGTAACTGACAGATATATGTCACTGTCAAAGAACTAATCATTTCACATTTTAATAGTAACGTTTTAAAAAGAAAAAAGTAAATAAAACAATAGGAAAGGAAATCAATACAGTTTCCAGAATAAGTAAATATGTAAATATGTATTTAGATTAATAAAAATTAACGATTCGTAAAAAAGTTTAAGCTAATCCTCATTTTTGGATTATTGAATTTTATTCTATCCCAGTATTTAAAATTTAATCTTCATTTTATTATCAAAAAAGTAATTACTTGGATTAGATTAGACTATATTTTAAGAAATAAACTGTCAAAATTGGAGTAAAATTCGCCAATCCAAAAATAAGGGTTAGCATAATCTTTTTTTGTGACGCGGGCTGTAAATGGCAGGAGGTATTGTGTTGGCCACACCAGATTTTTACCTAAGTTATCCACTTATTAATGATGCAGTATATTCAAGCTAACTTTTAAAAAAAAATTTCATTGGGGTTAAGTGATTTACGCCCCCTGCCTGATTTTTGCGGGTATCGCAGCCCTAGCGGCTTTTAAGTGAATCAGCGCCCTGTACACGTGCGTTAATGGCCTAATAAACGTTATCAGACCCTAATGGCATACCACGACATCGGGACACCTGTAGATATGCTAGGACGCTAGGCGGTTACACTACGCTACGGATAGGTACCCCGCGTAATTATGAATTCTTTCGTAGTTTATCCTTTTCATTTTCTTATCTCATTATCGTACACCACTATTTCTAGCAATTAAAATTTCTTTGTTTGTTGTGGAACATTTATCTCAACACTTAATAAACAAAATGTGATTTCATTTACATGATTATGACGCAGTGGCGTAACAATGCAGCCATTGGTCTGTATTCCCGAGTTAATCCGGGTCCCTATGTAGATAAGAAAATAGTTTAACTGATCCCATAATAGGACACTTTAATAAAATACTTTTTACCTTCCGTCACCTTTAGGTAAGGAAGGTATTGTCTTTGGTCAAAAAATTCGGTGGTGAGTTTTTGATGAATAAGCATGTTTTAGGGTCCCTAGAATACGATTTTACTATTTTTACGATGATGTCTGTATGTATGTGTGTGTGTGTGTGTGTATGTATGTATGTGTGTGTGTGTGTGTGTGTGTGTGTGTGTGTGTGTGTGTGTGTGTGTGTGTGTGTGTGTGTGTGTGTGTGTGTGTGTGTGTGTGTGTGTCTGTGTGTGACAAAATTTTCTAATGCGATAACTCCAATACTACAATTCCAAAAAATATAATTCTTTCGTATTCCTCTTCGTTACATCCATGTGAAGAGCTGATTAGATTTTGGTTAGAATTGGTCTACCGGAAGTACCCTCATTTGAAGATTTTAACAGTTTTTCTTGAAAAAACGATGTTAAATATCATTTTTTCACATTTAATGTTATTATAATTATTAAAGAATATTTTATTCTCTATACGATTTGAATGCATTTTATACTTCATATTAAATGGACATAGAGTTAAAAAATTATAAAGAAATTAAATATCATACATATTAGTCAGCTATATTATAACTCTGGAAACAGCTGCTATATTAAGAAAATTCTGATTGAAAGGTGTCAATGTCAAGTGCAGTTGACAGTATGTTTGTATTATAATTTTACTACTGGAAATATAAGATCTTTTGTTCTGTATGGAGTTTGTATAAAATAGATACAACTGCCTTAAGGTAATGTACAAGAAATATAATCTTTTATGGGTTCTCGTGGCTGCGTGCCTGAGTGTCTGGTCGCGAATCTGGGGAACCGGGTTCGATCCCGACCGATGCCAAATATTTCGAATTGTAAATGGCACAAAATTGACCCCTGTGGTGCACTCTCCACGTCAGCAATGAGTGCCCGTGAAGTGACGCCTGGTAAACGCCCGCACGGTACAAATATGTCATCATCATTACCGATATCTGCATACAAAGCGGATTGGCACACCCAGCAATGGGTAATATGCCGTGATGATATATTTATATTTATTTATATTTATTTTACAAGGAACTTTCTGTATGACATTTATACAAAATACATAGAACTGACGGAAGGTAATATGCTGGCCACATCAGATTTTTTAAATAAAATTTAATTAAAAAACAAAAAATATTACAAAAAATAAACATGAAACCAAGACAATATTGTACATTTATGTTAACAGCTTTTAATGATTTCTTTTTTTTGCCTAAAGTTGATATTAGCGTTTTCGGCTTACGCGGTGTCAGTGCGTACTCAGTGCACTGTGTGACGTAACGTAGTCTCACAACTCGCGCCTCAGAGCGAATGAGGAAGCACGAGACTGCACTCGGATGTGTAATTTCGAAGAAAAAAATCTAGCTTAAAAAATATTCAAGAAAAGACGTCTTAAAATTGACCAATCAGAGACCTACACCTTTAACGTGTGTTTGCCTTAATTTTACGTTACTGTGCTTTTATACAAATCAAATCTTCTTTAAAATTTGTGGGCGACTGTAGTTTTCGAAAAATGTCAGTGTCAATTTAATTTGACATGGTGAATAAAAAAAGGCAAATTCTTACCATGTATTCAGCCGCTGATTACTTAGAAATGATTATAATTTTCGGAGAATGTGGACGTAACGCCAAACGCCAGAGAGGCAGCACGAGTCTATTCGGAACGTTTTCCGGATAGAAATCTTGTGGATCATAAAGTGATATTGAGAGCCATCGCAAGGACGCATGAGACCGGTCAAAGAATTCAAATGGCAATAATATTTTCGTTTAACACATTTTACACAGCTGCTACAACACGTTGCACTGTACGATATAAATGATGATCTCGGATGACACCTTCGCTAACCTAAATTTGTTGACAGTGAAAAGTCAACTCTAAAGTGTCAAAATTACAGTAAGTCAAACAAATTTTGTAACTCACTAGTAGTATTTTTAAAACCTAGCAACCAGTTTTATTTTGTAATAATATCATCACACCTCAAGATATCCTTCCGGGATTGGTGGAATAAAAAGTCTTGTAACTCTGTTGTTCAAGCAGCCGCAAATTATTTTCTTCTATTTGTTGGCAACCTATTGTCGTCGGCAAGTGTCAGTTTCGTCTGGGGCGCGAGTTGTGAGACAGCCTATATACATATATATATATATATATATATATATATATATATATATATATATATATATATATATATATATACCAAAATCTAACGGTCTCTTCCCATATTAGAATATTAGTATATCAGATAACCGGAAATGGCACTTTAATTGAAGCTCAAAATAGATTTTCTTCGAAAAATATCTTCAAATGTTATTTTTCAAGATTTGTGTTATAAAAATTAAAAATTATTAAATTTTCTACAGATTTTGCATATATACAAAAACTCCTGTTACTGAAAAAATATTTCTAAAGCTCCAATTTTCCTAGAAAACGTATAATGTAAACCAGGCTTCCAATGCATTTATATTGCTTGAAAATAAATCAAATTTGATCCCGGCAACAGGTCCAAATTTATTCCCTTACATTCCCTCAATTTAGCATTAAAATCAATAATGATTACTCGTAATCTTCTCTGACATAATAGATGTTAATACCTGCATTACGAAGAGAAATGATCGAGCGACGAAAAATTCTAAATTTCATTAATCAAAATTTCACAGCGTCAAAGGCATTTACGCCCGCACTTTAATTACACATTCCCGACTATCAACTCTCTGTGGCTAATTTATCTGCTAATATAATAGTTTCCGAGCCACTAAAACCAAAATAAATTGATATCGATTAGTGGGAAGCACCAATTGAATTATCCCTCTTTTGAAGTTTTCCAAGTATGCTAGCAGAGCAAACGCTTTCGAGTGTTATCAATAACAACAAGAAACTATTTATAACAACTGATAAAAATATAATAAATTCATTTTGATAAGAGCTGTGTTTGGCGGTCGATATACTAGTTTCCTTTATTTTTATCGCTATTGAATAGAAGTGATCATTTATTTAATTGAAGACGGATCGCCCACGGCGTTATAGAACGGATATAATAAGCTCATATTCTTTATTATTTTCTGTATCAATTGAAACCATCAAAACCTTCAAAGGTTAAATTAATTATTATTTTGTTTTTTTAAATAGATATATATGTAGCAATAGGCTACTTGCGTGGTACTGAAAATCTGATATCTATCACTAAATACCTAAAGTAAAGTTGAAAACGTATGTAAAAATAAAAATTTTATTTAAAAAAATTTTTTTTTTTTTTTAATAAATTAAGAAAGAAGATTTTCTTTGTCGTCATTATTTTGAACTGGAGAAAGGGATGCATATTTATAGTAAAATGCATATTACAAGAACACTTTGTCGTAAAACGATTTAGCAATTGCATCTATAAACCAACAATGAGGACCTTTAGTTTGCGGTTACATACCCCTAATACATCATAGAAACAGGCAAGGATAGGGTCGGTCCCTTTACATTAAGAATTATTTGAAAGAAAATATTTCACGATATTTTTATATAAAATTTAAATGCTATTACAAAAACAAGTACAACAAACGATAAACTTTAAAATTTATGCAGTACGTGGTCACTGTATTATTAGTACCTTTAAAATATGTCACATTTATCTTATATACATATATGAATTTAATAATTTCTTAATTATAATTTACAAAATATACAATAAGAAGATGCAAGTATGACTAAACATCACTATCTGAATCAGTAGTACTGTCTAAATTAATTATAAGTTCATTGAAATTTGTTGTATGAAGAAAATTGTTCTCAATTTTTTTTATATGTTCTACACAATTTTTACATATTTCATCCGGCATTTCTGTTACTTCTTTCCTAATTAAATCTACATCGTTTGTTGTACTTGTTTTTGTAATAACATTTAAATCTTATATAAAAATATCGTGAAATATTTTCTTTCAAATAATTCTTAATGTAAAGGGACCGACCCTATCCTTGCCTGTTTCTATGATGTATTAGGGGTATGTAACCACAAACTAAAGGTCCCCATTGTTGGTTTATAGATGCAATTGCTAAATCGTTTTACGATAAAGTGTTCTTGTAATATGCATTTTACTATAAGAATGTAACCTGTAGATGGCGAGCGAATGCGAGTTTTTATTTGATTTTGACATTAGTTCATTTTTCTGTCACTGTTTCTCTTCTTTATCATTTACAATTTGCGTAGTTTCTGTTACTTTTATTACGTATTTCGATTTGTTAAGCAGGATTTTAACTTAGCTTATACTCGTACAAGCTTAAAAAGACAAACGGAAATATTAACCTCCAAACTATTATTCAAACGTCAAACAGATGATCTGTCATGTTTAAATTACCCGCACATGCTGTTACTATTGGACGTACTGATGTTATTGCTTTACGGCCATTCATTGGTTCGGCGTAATTCTACGTCATACATGGCGGTAATTTAAATTTTAATTTTTTTTGGCCAATTTATGAAAATTTTGCCAAAAGAAAAAATATGGGTAGCAAGTTTTTATCGTCTCTTCAAAAATATTAAATAAAAAATCTGATTTGGCCAACACATAACCTCTCGCCAGATATTTTACCTGGTTGTACGCATAAAACGAAAAATATTTTTAAATACAAATACATATATTCATGTCTTACTACAAAATAATTCTTACATATATTTGCAAAATATATGCGATATTTTAAAATAAATTATGTACAATACATACATTTTTTTATATTCAATATCCTGAAATTTTCTTTTTCAACTTTTCTTTTCTTTTTCTTTATATTCGTCATTTTTTCGCAAATTCCTTTTATATTCTTTTTTACGTATATTCTTTTGCGTTGTTGAGTTTTTTTTATTTTCATAATCTTCATAATAATGTACAAATATTTTTGACAGAGGCATACAAATATTTTTGACAGTGACATTTATTTACAAACATTTGAATTTCTTGCCTTGTAGTAGTTTGATCTAAGATTTTTTACATCAAATTATTTTATATTTCTTTCTTTATCTCTAATTCTATAGAAGATATAATAATGAATTTATATTTATCGAATAAAGAATTTAACGTTCTTTAATATAAGTATTTACATAAATTTTTGATAAATAATATTTAGATGATTTTTTTCTTGTAACTACTACTTCCGGTTGTCCAATTGTTACCAAAACTGACTCGACTCTTCCCATTATTGTTAGATTGAGGAATCCGTAGTTAAAAATGTCTTAAGTCTTATAGTATTTGGGATAAAGTGAATCCAACATCCACACACACACACATCCACACACACACACATCCACACACACACACATACAGACATCATCGTAAAAATGTTATAATCGGATTCTAGGGACCTTAAAACGTGCTTATTCATTAAAATCTGGATATGCGATTTTTAGCATGAATACAATACCTCTCTTAGCGAGAGGTAAAAATGGCACGCAAGTAGCCCATTGAGGAGCTCTGACAATTTATGCGTAAATACGCAAATACAGGGTGTTTGGCGTAAGTCCGGCACCAAGAATATTTCGTTTTTTTGGAGAGATACAAAAAATGTTAATAAACACACTTAAACTAGACAAAGGGGCTCATAAGTTGATCATAGTAAGACTTTTGTATCACTTCCGGTTGTAGCGGAAATGGGTACAAGTTTGAATCTAGCATAGGGAATCGGTATTTTTATATTTTTTTCCAGAATGTAAATAAAATTAGCTTCACAACAATACCAAAATATCAGTTTTTCTTCAACCATTTCAAAATGCTATCATTTATTTTCAAAATATGTATTAATAAAATTCCATACAAAATTAAACATAGCAAGCTATGAAACAGTTTTAATACCTTAAATTAAATCACAAAATTGTTAAAGCACATCAAGTTTATGTAGATAAATACTTTCGGTGCTACCCTCGTATTATGTTTTTTCCTTACGACAGTTTTAACACTTAGTTTTTGACGAAAATAAAAAAAAACTATTTGCTTATATTTTGAAAACATTCAGCGTTCCAAAAGAAGATTGGTTGACAACTTTAAAGGAGTGGAAGGAAATAATGATTAGGGTAATTGTGGGATGTATGCCCTACATAAGGAAAATTCGCTCTAAAAAGGTATAGGTTAGTTATTTTTAAATTACGTTGTTGCTACTGTATTTAGCAGAACCTTATTTTACAAAAAATATGATTTAAAAATCATTATTGTTCATAGTTACCCCATAAATTTAATGTAAAGTTGAATACCCATTGTAGTATAGATGCCCACCTATGTGGGATTTATGCCTTACCGTAGAGTATAGTTGACCAATGTATAGGATAGTTGCCGAGGTAAATTTAATAATATAGGCACATGTATCAAAATAAACAAAATATATATTTATTATATTATGTGATTATAAACAATATATGAAATTAGATATGCGCGTCAAAAAACGATATATAATAGATTACACAGATTCGTTCAGTACGATTTGTACTGATTAATTACATATTTAATTTTCTTGTAACGGCATCGCGTTTGATTATTTTTCCACATTCATTACAATGTGGTGCATGAAGGAATGCTAAATACTTTGCTTGCGAAATTGATGCTCATATTTTTGGTTTAAATATTTTCTACTGCAGTTCTTAAATTTTCTTCACTCCACTGTCCCCGCTTTGGTGCATCTTCTTTTCGCTTGTACTTTCGTGGCATTGCAGTCTAAATAAGTAAATAAAAATTCGAATTACTATATATTGTCATATTTTACTCATTTTAAATAAAAAGAAATATATTAAATAGACTATTACGCTTAAAAAAGATGTAATATATTGGGGCATTTATACCACAAAATTAGTGGGGCGTCTATCCTTTTTTCGGGGTATAGACGCCCCATTGAATTTCTGAAGCGTATGTGACTAAATCATGTTCAAAGAAGTCTTAATAAATATGTTAGAATATACTTTGATAAACTAATCACAAAAAATTATTATTCATGCAATAGTGCAAATGTAAAAGCTTAGTTTCAAACCTACCGTACTGACGAAATCACGTTCTTATAAAAATTCGGCCAATTTTTTTTATTTCTTGCAGCACAGCTGTTCTCCAGACTATATATGATACTTGAATAAGGTTGCACACTGATTAATGCATCTACAACTACGTTTGGAGCGCACTCTATTATATTTATCAGAAATTATACGCAGTGAGGCTACTATCCCATGTAGGCAACTAACCCACATTTACCCTATATGTATTATTGTTAAAGGGAACTATTTTGACCATTTTTAAAATAAAATTGTAAAAACATAAACCATTATAAATTCCAGAGTAGCTTTCATAACAAATGAAGTAGGCTCTGAAAACAAACTTTATATCTATTAAAGTTCTCGTCAGTTTACACTGTTTTAAATAACATGGAAAATTTAATTCAATTTACGTGGAATTACACTGTTTTGTTTCATATATAACGAAAACTCATTCCTATGCCGCATGTGTGTTAACCACACGAACGATTTTAATATTAAAAGCAGTGCAAACTCGAACATTATGTACAAAATTCCATCCGTTCCATTTATTCCAAATCATGAACTCCACATATATTCAAATCGAATCTCAAATGCAGAGTATTGACATTACATCACCGTTAGTGCTTCTTAACGGAAAAGCAATACCTATCAGGAGCAGTAGCAGTAGTACCAACCTTCACGTATTAACTTCCCTGGAGATTCGTGCACGACCTTACGCTAAAACACGACGACTTTAGATCGAGTAGGTCGTGCATAAAACAAAATGGCTGCGTGAGAGTATTTTTTACCTTCCGTCACTTTTACGTAAGGAAGGTATTGTCTTTGGTCAAAAAATTCGATGATGAGTTTTTAGGGTCCCTAGAATACGGTTTACTATTTTTACGATGATCGGGCCTATTCTATATATATATATATATATATATATATATATATATATATATATATATATGAGTGTGTGTGTGTGTGTGTGTGTGTGTGTGTGTGTGTCTGTGTGTGTATGTATGTGTGTGTATATGTGTGTTACATCCATATGAAGAGCTGATTAGATTTTGGTTACAACTTGTCAACCGGAAGTAGCCTAATTTGAAGATTTTAACAGTTTTTCTTGAAAAAACTACGTGATCTGAAACAGAATGTGACGTCACAACACATACATTCTCATCGGGTCCAATTGGTCCCTTATAGTATCAATTCTTTGTGTTTTGTTATGATAAATATATTGTCAAAGTTGTCAAACAAGTGTCAAATTTTTGAGTTTGGTTCGTGTTATAAAATGAGTAAATTACAGTATCGTATTGTACCTTCTTGCACAAATGCGCTAGGAACAAACCTACTCTTGAATTTATAAATATGCCAAAAGATGCGAGGAAAAGAAAATTGTGGCTGGAAGCAGTAGGTCGAAGAACTAATGGTTGGGTTTTTACATTTTATTTTACTTTAACTCTTTAATACACCTTATTTCGGCAACAGTAAAATAGTCGTTTTCTGATATAAATTCAGCAATCATCCAGCTTTCGATTTTCGGTAAACTGTCCGACTTAGCTTGAGTGTATTCTGTATTAGCCATTATTACTCATTTATAATAGAAAACGTCAGCTTCAAATGTCAAATTAGAAGTATGTTATTAACATGTGACAAACTATCGCTTACGTTTATTTATCTAAATAACAAAAATAAATGTAGGTGATGGAATAACTGTTTTTTTATTGGGTGTGAATGACGTAATATGTGCTTCTACGACACAGGAGTGGGGGGTTATTTTTCATGACTATTTTTGGCGCCAATATTCGTATTTAATTATTTACGACAATAACAACAAATTATTAAAAAAAATAATTATTAATAAGAAAAATATTGCATCAACTTTCATTTAAAATACTTTTTGAAAAATGTGAAACAGGCTTATTGTATTAGTAGTAAAAATATCAAATTTTACGAATATGACAATTTCATAACGTTGCATATTATGAAAAACAACTGTGTCAAAACAGTTTTCAATATATTTGAAATCTTGACAACTAAAATTAAAATTATAAAGACGCAACATCTTTTTCTTAATCCCTTGGTAATCCCGATTTTCTTTACAAACTAAGCCAGCCTTTGCGAAGTATTTCATTTTGAACATGTTTGTTTTTCGTTAAAATTCGATCGTAAAAAGTTATAGCCTTTGTTTTACGAGAAAACAGAACGAATTTTGCACGTTTGTAAAGAGCTGAGCTTGCCTTTTTAATAAAACGTTTTTTTTTTTGTACAGGCATCAGGGACGCTGTAATGAATATAGAAACACAAAGTTTTTCTTTAGAGAAGATTTCAATTAATATTGCCAATGATTTTTCTTCATATTGAAAATGAAAAGTGAAGAATTTCCATTGTAGGTGTGTAAATGAGAAAAGTTTTTCATTTGTTCATGCATCTGTCGGTAATAGAAAAATTCTTGATTTCCCTAGTCTGTTGGTGTTATTAGAAAACAACAATATTGTGTTGAAATCATAGTGCGAATACAATAGACAACCAGCAAACTGTGAGTTTCATTACTGCTCTGTACAAATGGACTCCTACAATTACAATAAAAATCTGATGTGGCCAGCACATTACCTTCCGTTCGTTTTATGTAGTTTGTACACAGTGATCAAAAATGGCTAAAGTTCACCAGACAATTTTTGTTGTACAATAATGTCAAAATTATATTTCAATTTTTCATAATTCGTCAAAACTATATTCCACATATGACAGATGATGACAGCTGCATGACATTTGATTAATATCATTGCCGTACGTTGATTCATTTGATATTTGTTTTCATTATGGATTATATTCTTTAATATTTATAATAATATTAAATCTGAAAAAATGATATTCAATTACAATTTTATTACAATGCATGTTATGTACTTTTCAGTTTAATAAATACTTAAGTTAACATTTTTGAATAAATTGCGTAGGCTTCCACAGTCTGAGTCATGAGAAATATTCGTTTTCCGGGAATGGACTGTGTCATATTTTGAGTAAGAGCTCAACGTTTCGCCCGCAGTCATATGAGGCATCTTCAGGAGCAAGGGGGATAGTACTGTCCTAAACAAGGTTACCCGACGTGTCAACCACGCTAGAGACCGAGTTTAAGCAACAAGAGGGGAAGATTCAGTTTACAAGGTTACCCGACGTGTAAACTGAGTCACCCCTTCTTGTTGCTTAAACTCGGCCTCTAGCGTGGTTGACACGTCGGGTAACCTTGTTTAAGACAGTACTATCCCCCTTGCTCCTGAAGGTGCTCCATACGACTGCGGGCGAAACGTTGAGCTCTAACTCAAAATATGACACAGTCCATTCCCGAAAAACGAATATTTCTCATTTTTGAATAAAGTTTCTTTTTTTGTTAAGTGTTGTTTTCTATTACAATTCTTTTACAATGCATGTTACTTTTGAGTTTAATAAATACTTACGTTAAAAGTTTTGTATAAAGTTTATTACCTTCCGTCACCTTTAGGTAAGGAAGGTATTGTCTTTGGTCAAAAAATTCGATGATGAGTTTTTACTCAATAAGCACGTTTTAGAGTCCCTAGAATACGAATTTACTATTTTTACGATGATGTCTGTATGTGTGTGTGTGTGTGTGTGTGGATGTGTGTGTGTGTGTGGATGTGTGGATGTGTGTGTGTAACAAAATTTTCGTCTGCGATAACTCTAATACTACAGTTACAAAAATTATAATTTTTTCGTATACTTCTTCGTTACATCCATATGAAGAGCTGATTAGATTTTGGTTACAATTGGTCAACCGGAAGTACCATCATTTGAAGATTTTAACAGTTTTTCTTGAAAAAACTATGTTAAATATAATTTTTTCATATTTGATGTTATTATAAATATTAAAGAATATTTTATTCTCTATACGATTTGACTGCATTTTATACTTAATATTAAATGGATATTGAGTTAAAAAATTATAAAGAAATTAAATTTCATAAAGTAGCCATACCTGTGTACTATATTAAGAAAATTCTGATTGAAAGATGTCAGTGTCAAGTGAAATTGACATAGTGTGTTTGTTTTATCATTTTACTGGAAATATAGGATCTTTTGCTTTCTCTATGGAATTTGTATAAAATACATACAACTGCTTTAAGGTAATGTACAAGAAATAATAATAATAAATCTTTTTTTTCTGCAGATACATTACACTGTATATATAAAACGTCACAAAATAATAATTTTCTGTATGAAATTTGCATAAAATACATGCAACTGCCGGAAGCTAATGTACAAGAAATAGAATATTTAATTTAGCAAGGAACTTTTCGTATGAAATTTGTACAAAATATATAGGCGGTTTGCACATTTTGAGCGCCAGCGCCTCTAACGGCTACATTGGCATTTTTGGGTACCCATTAAACTTTGACATTTCGAGAAAGTGCTACAATTTACAATTTTATTTTGAGTTGTTGCTATTGTGTATGAATATTATACATCATAGTATATTGAAATGAATAAAGAAAATATTTAAAATGCTATATACGTGATGTGACAATCAAAAAAGTCAAAATACCAGCGAAGGTACTGTGGCAGAAAATATAATTTTTCTTATAATATGTGTGATTTACGTAAACCATTTTATCATATTTAAATTTATATTATAATTTATAATATTAGTTAAATGGAAATTGAGATTAAAAAGTTGGAAAACTTGAATGATTGAAAAGAAGAAAATTTCTACATATCACGATATCAGAATATGATGTTAGCATCTTTCTTTTATATTCGCAATAAATGAAGAAGATTCTTCATTGAAAATACACCAGGCTCTAAGTGGAATCAGTTGCACAAGCTCGGAAAAGAAAATACACGAAAAATACGAACGATGTGAATTTCTATCTTTAACGTTAACTTACATGTACAAAATCTAAAATAAATAGACGAATTATGTCAAAAATAGATTTCTATTTCATACAACTGCAAATATTATACAATTTTAAGACAATTTTCTGCTTCTTGTATTATACCTTGTTCAAATAGTAACTTAAGAAACACATTTTTATATAATTCATTATTGCAATCAGACGACCATTGTTGGAATTTTATTCATACGATAAGTATCTATTACAATGAGAAAATATGTATACCTAAAAGAATTTTTCATATTAGTAGAAGATATCTGATGAAAAGTTATTTTCTTATACATCTGTTCCTCATATAATCTTCTAGGAAATTTATAAAATTTGATACTTCAATCGGTAATTTTGTAAGAATTATTACATCCCTCACTGCATCACATAATATTTGACGTCCTATCATTCGCATTCATTGCAAATATTATATAAAATAGAAATTGCAAAATTATTCTGACATAAAACATAACCTTGCTATGTTTCAATGAGTAACCACTTTTGTCATTTTTGTCCGCTGTCGGCGCTGACTACTTTTGTGCACACCGCCTGTAGAACTGACGGAAGGTAATGTGCTGGCCCCATCAGATTTTTTTTAAATTGACTTAGTTTATTTTTCTTTAACCTTGTGGTCCCTGATAACACCAAAGAAATCAAAGTGATCCCTGACCAAAAAAAAGTTGGGAACTACTGTATTAGAGGATCGAATGACAATTAATGCTGGCTGGTATACTTCAATTTGCTTACCGGAAGTTAGCGCTGAAATCAGAAGCAACAACGTCAATAATCATACTTTTTATTGCGCAATACCATTTGTACGTATATACCAACTAAAATGCACTCTTCCCAATTTGGTCATACAAAATTTAACGAAAGCTTGTATCTCAATTTTTGCAATATCAACAAAATGTCCGTTTCGAAATTAATTCGCCGGGTAGAGACTAATTGTTCGCGCGAAGCCCAATAATACCTGATCGTTAAATTTTGCATTGTTACCCGGACGGGTCGCATGTCGAACTCATTACTAGTGCAAAATATTATGCGGTTGAAAATCTGTCAAACTGCTCCACGCTGATTGGAATCGTTGTCTGAATAATAACACATTCCACGGTAGATAAACCTTTGTTTCAATATATGGTCGCATTCCAATTTGGCCATATTTCCAAATTAACTTTCCTCCAACGAATTGACAGAAATGTATTTCACCAGAGGCAGAACATCAAGGCCAATGAACTTATTTTAAACATATATATTTCACAGAACATTACGAAATAATCATTTAATTTAGAAATAACTGCGTCTGAAAAAATCTGATGTGGCCAGCACATTACCTTCCGTCAATTATATGAGGCATTTACGAAAATTCTGCCGGTGAACTATTACCGGTAAACAGCTGTTTATCAAGTTATAGCTACCGGAATCGATATTTTAAGAACGTAAATGGTAAACAGGGATAGATCCATAAGCTATTATAAATTGAAAATTTGAAACAGGTTAGAAATTTAATGTAGTTAACAAACTGAGCAGAGTCCTACTTTGAACACATTTCCAATTTTAACGGGCGTGCTTCGCTTTGCACACTACCTTTTTTTGAGATTAGATTCTTCATGAATCCGGTAGATGAATCTAGTAGATATTGTACAATTGTCGAACACGGTAACTTTTTACCACTGGTGTTTTCGAACACAGTCGGTAGATGCGGTACCTACCGGTAGAATTTTCGTAAATGCCTATGTACTTTCTATAAAATCTATACAGAAAGTTCCTTGCAATAGATTCTAAATATCTTGTATGTACATTACCTTTCCACAGTTGTATGTATTTTATACAAATTCCATACAGAAAGTTTCGAGCAAAAAGATCCTATTTTTTGAGTAAAATTATAATGCAAATATACTACGAATATGTCAATTGCACTTGACACTGACATCTTTCAATCAGAATTTTCTTATTATAATAGCTGTTTCTAGCATAGCTATCTAATTTATGAAATTTAAATTCTTTATAATTTTATAACTCTATATCCATTTAATATGAAGTATAAAATGCAGTTAAATCGTATATATCTTTAATATTTATAATAACATTAAATGTGAAAAAATGATATTTACCATCGTTTTTTCAAGAAAAA
This sequence comes from Harpalus rubripes, assembly GCA_963082715.1. Taxonomy (NCBI): domain Eukaryota; kingdom Metazoa; phylum Arthropoda; class Insecta; order Coleoptera; family Carabidae; genus Harpalus; species Harpalus rubripes. The sequence continues at coordinate 2,352,055 of OY720448.1, forward strand.
CTGTTAAAATCTTCAAATGAGGGTACTTCCGGTTGACCAATTATAACCAAAATCTAATCAGCTCTTCATATGGATGCAACGAAGAGGAATACGAAAGAATTATAATTTTTGGAATTGTAGTATTAGAGTTATCGTAGACGAAAATTTTGTTACACACACACACACACATACACACACACAGACACACATACATACACACACACACACACACACACATACAGACATCATCGTAAAAATAGTAAAATCGTATTCTAGGGACCTTAAAACGTGCTTATTCATTAAAAACTCACCACCGAATTTTTTGACCAACGACAATACCTTCCTTACCTACAGGTGACGGAAGGTAAAAAGAGAAGTACAGTTTAATTTTTTTTTAATATCCGAACAAAGTCATATGTATCTTGAACGAAATAACAAACTAGTGTACAATTATCTCTCTGTCATTTGAAATGACAAGAATTGTGTGCGATAAGGATGAAAATACGCGCTTGTTCGAAAATTGATATATATTATTTATTAATTCAAAGTCGTGTTCCTTCGGGCTGTGATTATGAATTTGTGAATCCTGATTAATATAACCGTGATCCTTTTGAAACAGGATTTAAAAATTATATCAAGAAAACAAAAAAACACAATCTAGTGTTAAATGTCAATGTCATATGCAGACTAATGCAAACTATCCTATTTTATTTTATAAATAATCATGTGTCAAGTGTTATAGTCAGAATTAAAAATGGATTATATTGAAGTAAAAAATCTGATGTGGACACCACACGACTTCCTTATACGCAAGACCAATATGAAGTATAGACCCAATTATAAAATTGCACGTATTTAATGTAATTTGACATTAACATCTATTTTTTTTTTCATTTTTTTGTTATTTTTTGTCCTTCTCCATAGCAAGCTTCATTGTAAAAACCCAAAAGTATATACGATTTAAATGTACATATCTCGATTATACAAAGGTCTAATTTAATAATACTTCAAGTGCTAGACGCAGAATTTAATTCTCTAAAACTCTTATTTAAAGCATTTATTTCTAAAATGAAAATCAAACCATTTTATTCAAGAAAAACTGTTAACAACTTCAGGTAATATATCACTTCCGGTTAGCCTGTTTTAACCAAAATCTACTATGTTATTTCAATTGACATAAAAGTCTTATATACCAAATTTGAAAAGTTTTGGATTATAATTTTAGATAGTTTTTCATTAAAACACATTATAGACTTCAAATAAAATACCATTTCTGGAAATTATATAATGATCAAAAAGGGAGGTGCACAACTAGGTGTTATAGCAGTCCTAAATACAAAATTTCAACTTTCTACTGAATACATGTGAATCACTCAAAAAGATTGTTTCTGAAGGGAAGGGGGAAGGTTGTCTAGTGATCACAAAATGAGAAAGTGGGGATAACGAATAGGAAACGTGAAAACATTATTCTTCTTAATCATGATCACTTTTATCATTTAGATTGCGAATCACAGCCCGAAGGAACATCGCTCCAATATACTACCTTGATTCATATATAACGTTATTTTACTGTTTTTTACTGACATTGACACTGCGTCAATATCATAGGCGCCGACTTTTCTATTAAACAGAGGGAGAGGGCAAATTTTTTTTCAATTGTAATTTTTTGTACAAGACAATAAAATTATATTTTATCGACGATCGAAAAGTTTAATTCACGAGCGATTTCGCATATTTAATTTCATCGTTGTGTATAAAATTTTATTTTTTTCTACAGCAGATTTTAAAGAAAAAATATCTGATGTGTCCAACACATTACCTTTCGCCAGTTCCATATATGTTGTAAAAAATTCTATACAGAAAGTTTCTTGTACAAGATTCCATATTTCAAGTACATTACCTTCTGTCAGTTCTATGTATTTTGTACAAATTACATGCAGAAAGTTTAATGTAAGAGATTCTATATTTCCAGTAAAATTATAACACAAACATGTCATTGCACTTGTCACTGACATCTGTCAATCAGCATTTTCTTAATATGGTAGCGGTTTCCATGGTTATAGCATAGCTAGCTGCTTTATGAAATTTCTTTATAATGTTTTAACTCTATATCCATTGAATATGAAATATAAAATATAATCAAATTGTATAGCGAATAAAATATTCTTTAATATTTATAATAACATTAAATATGGAAAAATCTTAAAATGAGGGTTCCGGTTGACCAATTATAACCAAAATCTAATAATATCTTCACATGGATGTAAAGAAAATGAATACGAAAGTAAAATGCTATGAAATGTAGACAATATTCCCTTAGGAAAGTTTTTATTATATTGCAAACAATGACATTTAATGCTTTATCACACAATTATTTTGGATTTCGGAAGTAACAAGTTCAAAACTTAAGCACTGGCAGCATCAACTATTTGTTACAGTTCTTTAGAACAGAACACTGAGGATCCTGAAGTAAATTACAATTGAAACCAATTTTCAACAAAGTATGAGAATTGTACTGCGAAAAATGACATCTGTTTAACTTATTTGCATCAATGCCACTACACTAATAAGATGGGAGTATTGTTGTTTAATTCGAATCTATTGTGAAGGTCTAGGGGATGTTAAGGCCCTTTTCAACTGGAGCACATGTGCGCAAATGTTATATTCACTTGTTATTGTACTTCGGTCCATTATTTTTTTACTATTCATACAATCAATTCGAGAGGCATGCATTAGCATAACGTTCAGAGGGTGCAAAGTGAAACTGCATTATTCGAGTAGATTATGTTAAGTTGAGCTTATATTAAGCTTGTGTCTACTAACAGGAAAAAATTTTTTTTGTGAAATATTCATGAATTTCGCTGGGACTTGCACCCAAAACCTTGGTATACCTAGTAGGATCCTCTTGAAGTCAGTGAATAATAATAATAATAATAATAATAATAATAATAATAATAATAATAATAATAATAATAATAATAATAATAATAATAATAATAATATTTTTTATGACATATTAGTTCAATGGATTCAGATTGTTCTTACATTAAGTCCCAGAAATATTTATATATTATTTTACTAATTACTTTTTTTCTTTTTTAGGTAAGTACTTCTATTATTCGGACCACTGCCTGAAAATGGTAAAGTAAACATGTTAATATTCAAAACTATTTACAAAAATATTCTTATTATAAGATTATGTACTAACAATTATTATTATATGACTAGCGAATGAAAGTTGACATTCGTTTAAATTATTTTTCCTACAACCGTCCGTAAAAAGTACTTTTCACGCACTCATTATACAGTGTGTAAAGTGTCACTTTTCAAGGACTAGTGCGTGAAAAGTACTGTCCACGCACTAGTGCTTGAAAAGTAAATAAGCGTTGCTAGGCAACATTAAAATTCGGTTAATTTACCTGTCAAGTATATAATTAGGTAGTAAATAATAATGAAAGTAATAAAATTTATTAAGAAATATGAATATACATTTTAAATGAAACAAATCTAACATTTTTTTAGCAGATTGGATACTAATATAATTTTTAAGAATATTAATATTTTTTTAACATGTATTCTAACCTAACCTAATTTTCAATATTAATATTAAATGTACAATTTGTACATTATAAAAGACTAATCATCGTCTGTCTGAGATTCTTCCAAGTGTTTTAGTTACATTAATTTCCTTTTCCATAATGTTATTTAACGTTCTAGAATTTTTTTGAAAGTTCTAAAAAGTTCTATATGTTTGTGTCCCTATTTAAAACTACCCTGAGGTCAGCCATTCTTTATATACTTATTTAAAATAGCCAAAAATGTATAGAATAGTCTAGAATTTTCCGAAATGTTCTAGAATTTAATGGGATATTTAATAATAATTCTAGAACAGTGATTTTCAAAACACATTTTTTAATGCGTACATACGACAAAATGGGATTTCCTATTTACTTTGCATTTCGAACTGAAAGAGCCTCCCCCCCTAGAAAAATTTCCTAATTACACCCATGCCAAAGACACATTGGTTTATAAATTCATTTCTAAACTTTTGTACAAAAATTTATAAAAAAATCTGACGTGGACACCACACGACTTCCTTGTAGATCAATATGAAGTATAGACCCAATTATAAAATTGCACGTATTTGACGTAATTTGACATTAACATTTTTTGTCCTAATCAATACCACGCTTCATTACAAAAACCAAAAAGTACTTATATGTTTTAAATTTACATATCTCGCTTATATAAAGGGCTAATTTAATAATGGTTGTGCTAGACGCATAATTTAATTCTCTAAAACTCTTTTTTTAAGCATTTATTTCTAAAATCAAAATGAAATCATTTTATTCAAGAAAAACTGTTAACAACTTCAGGTAATATATCACTTCCGGTTAGCCTGTTTTAACCAAAATCTACTATGTTATTCCAATTGACATAAGTCTTATATACCAAATTTGAAAAGTTTTGGTTTATATTTTAAAATCTATTATAGGCTTCAAATAAAGTACCATTTCTGGAAATTATGTAATGACCAAAAAGGGAGGTGCACAACTAGATGTTATAGTCCTAAATACAAAATTTCAACTTTCTACGGCTTATCGTTTTTGAGTTATGCGAGATACGTACGTACACACGTACATTAGTCAAAATGGATTCAGGGATTGTCAAAATGGATATTTCTGTTGAAATCTGAAAACCGAAATTTTTCGCGATTACAATACTTCTTTTACTTTGTACAAGGAAGTAAAAAGAGAAGCACATCTACTGAAGAAAGATTTTAGTAAAAACGTCGCTGGGAATTGAATCCAGGACCTTCTTATGTCTAGTAGGATGCTGTCCTAACTGAGCTACTAGGTCTCCTAAAAGTCTTTATCTATCTTATCTATCCGATAAGTATTTCATTTTTATTCTGGTATGAATACATTTGAATATCTTACGAGTATAATTCTGGAATAACTATGAATAGCTTTTAGTTAAAACGTGGCAAATAGAAGCTTCTCGGAGTCAGAAATTCCTTTGAGCAGTGAAGCAAATTCATCTTCATCTCCTCCCGAAGGATATTGTTGAAAGATTATGCAGTGAAAATTGCCAAAATCATATCACGCCATAAGATATCCACTTTCAAAGAAAACATCTCGCCATTCGAGAAAACATTCTATGCCAAAGTGTAGCATTAATTCAGTTTTCATTTTCGCAAAGTGAGCAACACAAAGAAGCGAAGTACACTCTCGTCAGTTGGGATTCGAATGGAGCAGGCCGTAAGTACCTGGTTCGGAAAGCCGCAATTCGCTCGCTCCGTTCGGAATCCATTTCTACAAAGTGTGCTCAGGCGAACAATCAACCGAAACGAAGCAATCAATCAACCGGGCTGCATACAAATCAGCGTGCAAATAAAAGAGATCGCGCGAAGGGAATTCGTGCTTCCCGCGCTGCATTTTTCACGCAAAAACTCGCTTTCACTGCTATCTAATCGCGATAGCGCCGCGATTTACAAACAACCAACATCCAAGCGACCTCTGACACTTACTTGCATTTGTTCTACAACTTTGTACGCTACTTTCATACCGCAAAAGTAATTATGATATTGATTTGTCATTTTGCCGGTAATTTATAAAAGATTGCTGGAATATTTATGAAGGATTAATGCAAGAAAAACCAATGCCCATTTTGACCAATATGAGATTAAAAGTGATGGTAGTAGGTAATTTACTAGACCCGATACATCGCCCGACGAGGATGCATCTTAGAAAATTCCTCCTTTACGCGCGTGGAAAACCTTCCGCAAAACCAAGCAGAGAATATGCCTCGCTAAATTGTATTTTTCCATAAAATGTTGCTTTAGCCAGGTCTACTACCGTGCATTCCTCTGCTGCTGCTCGAAATGTGTCTTTTTCTCCATAGTCCTGTGACTTTATTATAAATAATAAATTATTGAAATTTGGCATGATGAATAATGAAGGTTGACTTTAGTTCGCTACAGAGGCATTTTGAAAAAATAATTTAAAATAAATGAGTAATATGGTATTAAAATAGGTCAATTTGACGATATTTACTAATTTCGTAACAATGTGGAGACTGTATTATTGTATCGATTTCGTTCTACTTTTGCACACAATGTAAGCAAACCTGTAAAAAGTTCGCTACTGAGCCAAATTTGTATTATTGTTAATTATAACAAAATAAATTAAGTTTCAAATTCTTAATTTCAAAGTATATTTTTTTATGGTTTGGATTACGAAATTTTGAAATGTGACTTAATAAGTTATTAATATATGCTGTTTAAAAAAGATTTCAATTTAGAAAATGATAATTTATTAATGTGATATAATGTTATTACAATTTAAAATTAATTAAATTTTAGTGTGTAGTTTCCTTACTAGATGTCTCTCGCAGACAATTCACGGACGGGTACGTCCCAGTTTTAACGTCTATTTTGTGATTGGTTCAGCATCCCCTCTTACTTCTTCCCATGCTTCCATCACAGAAAGTAGCAAACGTTTTAGATCCTGCATTTATTTCAATTTGAAATATTTTCCAAAATATGCAAGTTTTTACGGTTTTTTTAATGGATGATACTACAGATCAAAAGAAAGCGAAAAACGTTAAAACACATGTACGGAAACGTTGCGTTATCGAGTTACAGCCCTTTGAAAGTGCACCTTAACAGACACTTTTTTAAATAATTTTGGTACTAGTCGCACTAAAATTTTGAAACATGGTATGAGGATACTACTTATTTAGGTACATGTTTATACATTCTTCTGTTTCTGTATATCAAGTTTTACATTGTTATTTTTACCTCGCGCTAAGAGAGGTATTGGATTCATGCTAAAAATCGCATATCCAGATTTTAGTGAATAAGCACGTTTTAAGGTACCTAGAATCCGATTATAACATTTTTTCGATGATGTCCGTATGTGTGCGTGGATGTTGGATCCACGATTTCTCAAATACTATAAGACTTAAGACATTTTTAACTACGGATTCCTCAAGCTAACAATAATGGGAAGAGTTAATTAAGTTTTGGTAACAATTGGACAACCGGAAGTAGTAGTTACAACAAAAAAATCATCTAAATATGTTCTATAGATTTAGAGATAAAGAAATGCATATAAAATAATTTGATGTAAAAATTCACAGATCGAACTACTTCAAGAGAAGAAATTCAAATGTTTGTAATTGACACATCACTGTCAAAAATATTTGTATGCCACTATCAAAAAAATTTGTACATCATTATGAAGATTATGAAAATAAAAAAGGCAACAACGCAAAAGAATATACGTAAAAAAGAACACAAAAGGAATTTGCGAAAAAATGACGAATATAAAAAAAGAGAAGGAAAGTAGAAAAAGAAAATTACGGGATATTGAATATAAAAAAATTTATGTATTGTACATAATTTATATTAAAATATATGTGAGAATTATTTTGTAGTGAGAATATATGTATTTGTATTTTATGCGTACAACCAGGTAAAATATCTGGCGAGAGGTTATGTGTTGGCCAGATTTTTACTAATAAAATATTACAAACATTGCAAAAATACACAAAAAAGTTACTTTTGCTACAACTTGATAAAAGCAGTAGTTTTTTAGTTATATAAATTTTTTAAAAATCAGTGTCTAATAAAATAAAAAATAGGTAAAAACTAGTTACTGATTAAATTCATATAAATTTATTCTTGGTCGCACAACTATACCATTACCGTTGCAAATATTCATAACGAAACACCAAATCTGCATTTTCACCAGCACGAAACTTTTTAATTTTTTTGTTAATCAATAGAGAAATTTATCAATAAGATAAAAAACAGTACTTATAAACAGATTTTGTTCTTATTTCTTTATGTTCTATTTTCTGAGGCTATAAGGCCTAATTTTTGTGAAAAAGTGTAAAATAAATTAGTAATATGTTATTAAAATATGTCAATTTATCGACATGAGCCAGATGAGAATAAGCCTATTTCCCTTGTAGTAGTCAGTCAGTTATCAGTAATAATTAAAGATACAAGTACAAGTATTTGATCGTTTTGCCGGAATCATGTCTAATTTTAAAAATGAACAGCGCATTAATCTGAAATTCTTTATAAAATTGAAAAAATCTCCGAGTAAGTGTTTAAAACTGTTGACGGATGTGTACGGACAAGAGAACGATGAAAACCGATAGAAGTTACATGGTGCCAAATCCGGCAAGTAAGATGAATATTTCTATGCAATAATTTTCTCCTCAGCCAGAAACTGCTTTACAGCCAGTGCTTTGTGGGCAGGAACATTGTCCTGGTGTACAAGTACGACAGATATTGTAAGACCAACTAGGCATGGACGAAGTTTGTGCCAAAATGGTACCAAAAACCTCAGCCAGGGACAGAAATATATCCGGAAACAGATTTGAAGTGAGGTTGCCTCTACAGAACCTGACTTGCCGAAAAAGATAATTAGATAAAACACAGATTTTCCAGTACCATCCGGAAACCAAGAAGCAATGCACTGGAAAACTCCCACGTCACCGAGAATATTATCGGCAGATCGGTATTCTTAGCTATTATGAGATAGAGAACGAAGGGACTTGATTCCTCGAAAGAATTTTCATTGTGTTAGTGGCAGAGTTACAATGATATATGTCACCTTCAATCAATATGTACACGTAGGTACTATAAATTCTGAGAATAATATACTTGACGCATTTAATCTTTATTAGAAAATGGTAATTGCAGTAAAAAAAACAGATTCAGTCTTGTGGTGGTATACTGCATGGTATAATGATCAAAAAACATTTCCTGCTATAAGCTACAAGCAGCTTTTTATTTAAATTTTAATAAAAAACATTATGGTTATTCTGTTTTAGAAAAAAACGTATATGATTTCTTTCTTTTAGCCTCTGAAATGTATAGCCGGAATGGTAATTCTGATTTTTAAACCGTTGTTGAGGAGTCAGAAGGCTTGGACAGTGAAAGTGCTAGCCTGTAGCCTGTCTCGCCCTTCAATATTTCGTAAATAGGGGTGTATACTCTGTAGAAGTGGGGGTACTTGCCGGCCCAACCCATAGCCTTCTTCGTCTCCCACGTCGCGGACAAGCTTACCTCACCGTGAAAGTAACAGCAGCCTCTTAAGTTAATGTACAGGCCCGGATTACCCATAAGGCCAACCTAGGTCAAGGCCTAGGGCGCAGGCACGGAAGGGGCGCACATGGAGTAGTTGGAAAAATGGGAAAACGGAGAGAAAGAATTGCCTGCATTTACCAGACGACGTAAACAGTCACATTTGCTTTAATTATATAAAATCAGTACAGTAAAGTGATTGGTAAATCCTGTTGAGCTATGACAGTTGTCGAAGATTTTAAATAATTCTAATGTTTATATACCGGCTGTCTACTTTTTATGAATGTTAGCAAAGACAATGCTAAAATTTGCAAGACTGTAACTTTGCCCTATGAATTTTAGAATATAAGTATAAACGCAAACTGTTCAGAAATAAAAACTACATCTAATAAGTCCAAAATTATTGTTTACATGCGTTTTATTCGAGAGATAAAGAAGCAAAATAAAAGTTGTAATTTTTAGCTACTTATAAAAAGATGGTAAATGTACCTATGATGACTGATAATAGTAGGTATATTAAAAAATAAATTTCATAAGGCTATCTGTTTGGAAAAAGAGCCGCTTCGCGGTGAGTTTTACAAAGGGCGAGTGCAATCATAGGCCTTATGAAACATGTTTTTATAATATTTTTTCTATTGGGGTAATTTTATAATTCTATTAGAGTTTTAATAAATGCGACTTGTAAAATCATTTACGTTGGCAGCACTTCCCGGTAATAAATTGAGCTTTACATTATGAAAATTCTTTGTTGACTGACAGCAATTTGATGTTGATATATGTCATTTATGTATAAGTTTTAAGAGCAGTCATTCATACCACCTCTAGAAAACGAAAAGCTCCAAAAACAGTGCGTTTATACATCTTCTTAACGACATGTTTTCAGTGCGTTTATAGACTCATAAAGACACCGAAATAGAAAAACAATTTAATGAAATCAAGCATTATTAAGAGGTCCGTGAAGTTAGCACCAAAAATGTGAGCGCAAATTCTGAAATTTTGCTAATAATTAGCGCCCAATTTGCGCCTATTTGCGCCCTAAAAATTTTTGTTTTATCTTTATTTAATTAAGAGATATTAACAATTAATTATTTTTAGTGCCAACTTCACATCAGCACCAAAAGTACTACGTACCATACTTTTCTTTATACAAATATTTAGCGCCCAATTTGCGCTCATTTGCGCCCTAAAATTTTTTGTTCTATCTCTCTTTATTTTCGAGATATTAACAATTAAATATTTTTAGTGCCAACTTTACATATCAGCACCATAAGCACTACATATTGAGCGCAAATTCTGAAATTTTGCTAATAATCAGCGCCCAATTTGCGCCTATTTGCGCCCTAAAAATTTTTGTGCCAAGTTCACGCCAACATCAAAAGTACTATGTATCATTATTTTCTTTATACCAATGTTTAGCGCCCAATTTGCGCTCATTGGCGCCCTAAAAAAATTTGTGGCATCTTATTTATTTTTGGAGATATTCACTATAATGTATTTGGTGCCAACTTCACTCCAACTCCAAAAGTACTATGTATCATTCTTTTTTTATACCAATATTTAGCGCGCAATTTGCGCTCATCTGCGCCCTAATTATTTTTGCGGTATCTTATTTAATTTAGGAGATATTCAGTATAATATATTTTGGTGCCAAGTTCAGTCCAACACCAAAAGGTACTACGTATCATTCTTTTCTTTATAGCAATATTTAGCGCCCAATTTACACTCATTTGCGCCCTAAATTTTTTGGTGGTATCTTTATTATTTACTTAATTTAGAAGATATTAACTATTCGCGATTCAAGTTAAGCAACCTCTTTCTGATGGCTAAATTTTGAACTAAAACTATTCCCAGAATTTATAATTAATTTCTTCCCTTTCACACAAATTTTCTAGAGTTTTAAGGTCATTTTTTATTTTTTATTATTTCAATAAATACACCTTGAAATGAAATTATCTTTAGAGTGCCAATTGTACCCTACTCTAGTTAATAACAATATATAAATTTCGTAATTTGCACCCTCATAACAATCCATAATAAATGACATTGTTGCAATATATTCTGATGTAATACATACTCCTACGTTTGAACGTTATTATTTCAATAAATACACTTTGAAATGACATTATCTTTAGGGTGCAAATTGTACCCTACCCTAGTTAATAATAATAATAAATAAATTTCGTAATTTGCACTCTCATAACAATCCATAATTAATGACTTTGATGCTCTGTAATTACGTTCGTGGGAAGTTATCGGAAAAATAATGTAATTGTCTATAAATTTAAAAATAATATAAGATAGAGAAATAATTTTTAGGGTGCAAATTTTGTTGTACTGGGTGCCAATTATTCCATTTAAAAAATTCTCAAATTTGAACACTTTTTGTGCTGGCAATTAAAAAAATAAGTGTTAATAACTTTTTTATTTAAAAAGATAACAAAAACTTTTTGATGGTGCAAATGAGTGCAAATTGGGTGCAAATTATAAGTAAATAAAAATTTTGATTAAAAGTGCATTTCTTACAAGTTTATGTAATAACTATTTTTCATAATTAAATATAACTTCCATATTTGCCATATTATATTTATTTAAAATAATAAAACAAAAAAAAAAAAATATGGATCGTTAAGATTTTTGAGGTTAGAAAAAAATATATGTATTGCATAAGTATCTGAAAAAATTAAAACCATTTCTCAAATGATTTGCACAATTTGGAGCAGAACAACCCGTCATTATGGATAATTTCTATGATTAATAATACTGTAACGCTGATATTGAATTATTGAATTGGCTCCAAAATGGTGGACGAGTCAGCTGTAATTTATCTAGTAGCTATAAGTTATCTGTTCGATCTGTCAATCTGTAACAAATGCATTTTTACGATTTTTGAAGAATTTAAAAACATTAAACTTGGCTTAAAGAATGTTTTAAATTATTAAAATGACCTTAAAACTCTAGAAAATTTGTGTGAAAGGGAAGAAATTAATTATAAATTCTGGGAATAGTTTTAGTTCAAAATTTAGCCATCAGAAAGAGGTTGCTTAACTTGAATCGCGAATAGTTAATATCTTCTAAATTAAGTAAATAATAAAGATACCATCAAAAAATTTAGGGCGCAAATGAGTGTAAATTGGGCGCTAAATATTGCTATAAAGAAAAGAATGATACGTAGTACCTTTTGGTGTTGGACTGAACTTGGCACCAAAATATATTATACTGAATATCTCCTAAATTAAATAAGATACCGCAAAAATAATTAGGGCGCAAATGAGCGCAAATTGCGCGCTAAATATTGGTATAAAAAAATAATGATACGTAGTACTTTTGGAGTTGGAGTGAAGTTGGCACCAAAATACATTATAGTGAATATCTCCAAAAATAAATAAGATGCCACAAAGTTTTTTAGGGCGCCAATAAGCGCAAATTGGGCGCTAAACATTGGTATAAAGAAAAGAATGATACATAGTACTTTTGATGTTGGCGTGAACTTGGCACCAAAATATATTATATTGAATATCTCCTAAATTAAATAAGATAGCACAAAAAAATTTAGGGCGCAAATGAGCGCAAATTGGGCGCTAATTATTGGTACAAAGAAACGAATGATACTTAGTACTTTTGGTGCTGGTGTGAACTTGGCAATAAAAAATATTATACTTAATATCTCCTGACTTAAATAAGATACCACAAAATTTTTTAGGGCGCAAATGAGCGCAAATTGGGCGATAATTATTGGTATAAAGAAAAGAATGATACGTAGTACTTTTGGTGCTGATGTGAAGTTGGCACTAAAAATAATTAATTGTTAATATCCCTTAATTAAATAAAGATAGAACAAATTTTTTTAGGGCGCAAATAGGCGCAAATTGGGCGCTAATTATTAGCAAAATTTCAGAATTTGCGCTCAATATGTAGTACTTATGGTGCTGATATGTAAAGTTGGCACTAAAAATATTTAATTGTTAATATCTCGAATATTAAGAGAGATAGAACAAAAATTTTTAGGGCGCAAATGAGCGCAAATTGGGCGCTAAATATTGGTATAAAGAAAAGTATGGTACGTAGTACTTTTGGTGTTGGCGTGAACTTGGCACCAAAATATATTATAGTTAATATCTCGTAAATGAAATGAGATAAAATAAAAATTTTTAGGGCGCAAATCAGCGCAAATTGGGCGCTAATTATTGGTACAAAGAAACGAATGATACTTAGCACTTTTGGTGCTGGTGTGAACTTGGCACCAAAATATATTTTACGTAATATCTCCTGAATTAAATAAGATACCACAAAAAATTTTAGGGCGCAAATGAGCGCAAATTGGGCGCTAATTATTGGTATAAAGAAAACAATGATACGTAGTACTTTTGGTGCTGATGTGAAGTTGGCACTAAAAATAATTAATTGTTAATATCTCTTAATTAAATAAAGATAAAACAAAAATTTTTAGGGCGCAAATAGGCGCAAATTGGGCGCTAATTATTAGCAAAATTTCAGAATTTGCGCTCACATTTTTGGTGCTAACTTCACGGACCTATTATTAAGACATATTTCGTATGGTCCATAAAAAAAGTAGACACTCGGTAGGGACAGAGTTCTTTAATAAGACGTTTACAATTCAGTATAACGTAAAGTAATTATTGCTAATACAGACTACACTCAAGCTAGATTGTTTTACTGTTGCCGAAATACGGTGTATTAAAGAGTTAAGGTAAAATAAAATGTAAATACCCAACCATCAGCTCTTCGACCTACTGCTTCGTTTCTTCGCATCTTTCGGCATATTTATAAATTCAATAGTAGGTTTGCTCCTAGCGCATTTTTGCAAGAAAGGGCAATATACGATACTGTAAATTACTCATTTTATATTGAATTTTTATTATGTAACACGAACCAAACTCAAAAATTTGACACTTGTTTGACAACTTTCACAATATGTTTATCATAACACTTGTCATAAAACACAAAGAATTGACACTATAAAAAGAAGGGACCAATTGGAGCCGATGAAGATATATGTGCTGTGACGTCACATTCTGTTTCAGATCACGTGACTTTTTCAAAATATCCAAATTTCAATAATTAATTGTATAAATATCTAATGGATATTTAGTGATATTTTTAAATTTGAGGCTATTTAAACAATGATATCTTTTTAAATTTAATACTTAGAAGGCATATAAAAATTCTTGCAACAGTCCTATTAACTCACTGGGTGACGTCATGGGCTTGGTGAATGAAAATGGAATCTCTGAATGGGTTCTACAAGGTACCCCCAGTTGCACATATTTACTCTATACTTCCTTACTTGAATTCGTAGGCGATTTAGAGTTTTCCAAAAAGACCATTTTTGGTCATTTGATGGTGGTAGTAATTTGTTATCCGGGGCGATAATTATTACTCTATCTTCTGGTTTCAACGTGGTATCCCATATTAAGCGTCTTGTTACATTTTTAGTTTCTATTAGAGGAAGCACTTAATTGAGAAAACTGTCTGGATTTGTGTTGAGAACAATGAAAGATTTGTAAATATTTTGAAATAGTTTTGTTGATATTGTTTAATAAAGCTGTGTTATCATTCTGCAAAATAGCAATTTATTTGTTTATTCATAGCTCTAATAATTGAACTCCAAAACAAACAATAACAGAAAATGCTCTAGCAAATATTGTGAGACTATGAACAACTAGAGAATTACCAATTAATTCGCGTATGAATTTTGAACGCCATGTGGAACAAAACATTGTTTCAATTCTCTGCTGAAATAATAAATAATTCAAAAGAGTATTCCATAAACCTACGATCAAATAAATCGCTAAAAACTGGAACAAATGGAAACTAATCCCAGAAGAGTATTAATTTACCGAATGAACTTAACCATAACTGACGATAAACTGTGCTTTTAGTCTATACACTATGGGTTAAACTGCATTTAACAAATCTCCATATGTAAACTATCTATAATTACTATCAAATGCAGAATTGTGGAACGTGCACGTTTGATGGCATCATTGGAAACCGAAGCATCCCGCGCGGTCGAAATCCCGCGCGGTCGAAATTCCACGCGATCGAAATCCCTGCTACACGAAATGTACCCCCACCACTTTGTCCGTTCTACAGAAATTTAAATATTTCCACGCCGCCGAATCTCACTAGTCGAAATGTTACACGATAAAAGTCCATCGCTCCCGTACCGATCGTATTGCATTCTAACAATCTATGCTTCGTGGTAGTTTCGCGTCAAAGATAATATATTTAAAAAAAATTAAAACATTAATTTCTTTAATCCCGAAATATATTACATATATAAACTAAAGGACCAAGATTAGATTTTTTAGAAGCTATAGAAATTGGTAAAGCAATAAAGGATAACGAAAATATTCTAAATGAACAGACAATATATATATTATCGTTGACGCGGAACCACCAAGAAGCATATACAGGCTGTCTCACAACTCGCGCCCCAGACGAAACTGACACTTGCCGACGACAATAGGTTGCCAACAAATAGAAGAAAATAATTTGCGGCTGCTTGCATAACGGAGTTACAAGACTTTTTAATCCACCAATCCCGGAAGGATATCTTGAGGTGTGATGATATTACAAAATAAAACTAGTTGCTAGGTTTTAAAAATACTACTAGTGAGTTACAAAATTTGTTTGACGTACTGTAATTTTGACACTTTAGAGTTGTCTTTTCACTGTCAACAAATTTAGGTTAGCAAAGGTGTCATCCGAGATCATCATTTATATTGTACAGTGCAACGTGTTGTACGAAAATATTATTGTCATTTGAATTCTTTGACCGGTCTCATGCGTCCTTGCGATGGCTCTCAATATCACTTTATGATCCACAAGATTTCTATCCGGAAAACGTTTAAAGAAGATTTGATTTGTATAAAACCCTAGTAACGTACAATTACGGCAAACACACGTTAAAGGTGTGGGTCACTGATTGGTCAATTTTAAGACGTCTTTTCGTGAATATCTTTTAAGCTAGATTTTTTTTCTTCGAAATTACACATCCGAGTGCAGTCTCGTGTTTCCTCATTCGCTCTGGAGCGCGAGTTGTGAGACATGCTTTATTGCTAGAATGCAATACGATCGATAAAGAGAGCGGTACGGAAGCGAGGGATTTGTGTCGTGTAACATTTCGACCGGATGAGATTCGACGGCGTGGAAATATTTGAATTTCTAAAGAACGGACAAAGTGGTAGGGTACATTTAGACCGGCCGAGATTTCGACCGCGTGGAATTTCAACCCTTGGGATTTCGATCGCGTGCGATTTCGACATATGGGATTTCGACCCTGTGGAATTCGATAGACGGAACGTACTCATTGGAAACCACCACACTAGCGCCTCTCGCGGGAGTGGTACTAACCACTAGCGGATGCAGCGGGTTAGAACCGATTGTCGTCTCTTTCTGATACTTCCGGCTTCTGCTCCGCTGAGCGGGTAATTTGAAATTTGGTTCCGCTGACTTCGAACAGTAGGTGATTGCGTGGTGACAGCGCGTAACGTATTGGTGACATTACCAGTTGAGCTAAATTGCCCACTTACCCGTATTTACCCCCAATATTTACTCGCTTGCTTGGTAAAGAAAAGCTTTCGTGATAGAAAAGTAAATGCATGTATGTCGATATGTATCACTGAAATTTCTTGTTGGTAGCTTCAATGACATTTAGCGTAATTAGGATGGGCCCGTCCAAGTCTTTGACTTTTTAGAAATTACATATCGCATATGAATTTTGAATATAAATAAATGAAAACGAAATAAAAATTGCTATATATTTTGTATTTTTACACCTACAATAATGTAATTAAAGTTTTTAGCGTAAAATGATCGCCATGTTGTGACGTCAGCGTCATTACAGTCGTCCAGTTACCCTGTGAAAATGTCACTATACAGTCGACCATGTATATTTTGCTCATAAATTCGCGATTGGCTTTACACATACTTTAACATACACATATTTAATATATCCGAGTAATAAGATCAAAAGAAAATTTACTTACTAAATAAATTTATATTATAATTTATGTTTTATTATTGTAATCTCAATACTTGTAATGGACCTTTCCAATTTAAGGGCTATCTCTTTCTATCGCTGCAAATAGTAAGAAAATGGCGCGAACAACTGCCAGTTGAGCTGTCAAACGAAAGGTCAAAAATATTGCAGTCATTAAAATACCTGTATTCTCAGTGAAAATTTGCATTGTTAGACATTTTACTTTCAATAAAAGCTTTTGTAACTTATTTCGATAAGATTTTTTAAAGTTATCCGAGATATTCTCACATTTTACATCTAAATGTTTTAGAATCAAACGTCATAGATCTCAGTTGTTCTTACTATGCGCAGATCCCCATTGCGCATATCTTCTATCTCTTTAAATTGGAAAGGTCCATTGTTGTAATCATTTCGAAAATAGGAATGTAAATATTGGATTACTTTTTGTTACGAACTATGCTTTGATTATTGTAATCAATACTGTGATTGTTGTATTTAATTATAAATAGAAAATAGTTTAAATACTATTTTAATTATAATAATGGTACTTGGTTAGTATAATAACCTTCAAAATTATATTAAAGAAAGTCGTAAAGTCACGTTAATTAAAGCGAATGATTAACCTGATTATGAAAACGAGCAAAAATTATTAATTTTACTTACTTGATTCTTATTTATGTATAATATGTACTATGGAAGTTTTTCATAAATCATTTAACACTACTCCTATACGTATTCAAATAAGTAAAACAAACAAATATATATTTTGAAATGATATAACTATCTGGTTTACTTATTACCATTAGCTCTAAAGATTTTTGATGACAGTTTGTAATGGATACGTATTTTTATTCTTGCAATGCAACATTGATTGTATATTATATTACCATTATTAATGGTAACGTATGTCGGTTCTCTCTACTTATGACGGAGTGACGCTAACGTCACAACTTTCGCGCCAAAACTTTAATAATTATTTTAGGCGTTATTAAACATAATTTCAAGAAATCAAAAAATACGGAATTTCTATTTTTAAATTCTTCGTAACATATAAAAAATTCATAAAAAGTTGGACGAGCCCATTGTTGACAGATTAAATTATGGAAGCATGTTGCGACTAATATATTACAAAACAAATGTACATAAATTTAGATTTCATGTATAATTATATTGTGCTGATATTATAGTTGACCTATTGTATTTGTACAGTATTTTTTTTGTTCGTAATTTCTTTGTTTGAATATTTTGAAAAAATAATACAAGTAGTTAATAATGTATAGTGATCTATATTATAATAAATGAATTATTTACTACGTTCATTATAATTACAATTACATTTTCATACATAATTAATAATAAATCTACAATATTATAAAATAATTATTGAATATAATATTAACTCAACAGAACATTTTACCTCCCGCTACCCTTGGTAAGGGAGGTATAGGGATCGTGCTAAAATTCGCATATCGAGATTTTGGTAAATGACCACGTTTTAATGTCCCTAGAAACCAATTTTAACATTTTCACGACGATGTCTGTGTGTATGTGTGTATGGATCCTCCGCTCTAACTCAAATACTGAAACTTTGAAACCTTATATTTCGAACTTTTTCTGTAATGGAAAGAGCCCATTAGATTTTGGTGAAAATCGGATAACCGGAAATGGCACTTTACGAGAAGCTCAAAATAGTTTTTCTTCCTAAACTACCTTTAAATGTTATTATAAAATTAAAGATTGTTAAATGTTCTATACATACTTTAAATGTTATTATAAAATTAAAGATTGTTAAATGTTCTATACATATGCATTAATATTTTTTCTATATATTTTATGAATAAATTATCTATAATTTAAATCTCAGAGCCTACGCTTTAATCAAATAAAACGCAGTTATTCAAATGTATGTAACTGACAGATAAATGTCACTATCAAAGAACTAATCATTTCAAAATAATATTAGTAACGTTTTAAAAAGAAAAAAGTAAATAGAACAATAGAAAAGGGATTCAATACAGCTTCCAGCATAAGTAAATATATATATATATATATATATATATATATATATATATATATATATATATATATATATATATATATATATATATATAGGCTGGTGACTTGAACGACGCAGCATAGGGGTTTCAATGCTAAAATTTTAATATAGAGTTATTTGCTCCCCTAATTATTTTAGAGCAATATTGTATTTAGGTTTTTGCTACAGAAAAAAATACTGCATCCGAATATGCTATTGTTTATCATTTTTCAATTTCAGGAACTGTAAAAATAATCGAAAACAATAATAACATTTTTGTAAAAATCATGTCATGGAACAAAAACTTAAACAAAAACGCAAACATCTGTCATTTCAATTTGTTAAGCAGGATTTTGGATTTTAACTTAGCTTATACTCGTACAAGATTAAAATGACAAACGAAAATATTAATCTCCAAACTATTATTCAAATGTCAAACCATCTGTCATGTTTAAATTACACGCACATGCCGTTGCTATTGGGCGTACCGATGTTATTGCTTTACGGCCATTCATTGGTTCGGCGTAATTCTATGTCATACACGGCGGTAATTTAAATATTAAAATTTCATTAATTTTTTTCTGGCCAATTGATGAAAATTTTGCCAAAACAAAAAATATGGGTAGCAAGTTTTTGTCGTCTCTTCAAAAGTATTAAATAAAAAAATGGCACGCAAGTAGTCCATTATTGTCTTCATTGGGAATTATTTGAAAGAAAAATACATTAAAATGTGTGAGAATGAGGATCTTCATTTAAAACGTAGAAGCACAAGCAGCATCTTTGAATTTAATTCCGAAGCAAGTAACCACTGACTCGTTTCTTGTTTTCGTTTTATCAGCTATACATGACAGCTATCATTGTCTAAAGGTAAGTAACCTATTTTAGCATTAATGAAATTTTTGCTAAAAGAAAAAATATGGGTAACAAGTTTTTATTGTCTCTTCAAAATTATTAAATAAAAATGGCAAGTAACCCATTGTTCCTGTATCCCTGTTTTTCCGGTCCAAGATCAGTAATTGCATCCATTTTTCTAAGATCCATATATTATAATTCTTCACAACAAATACAGTTCACTACAAAATTTCATTAACACATGATCTAAAGTACAAAGTGAATCTGTTAAAACACAATAAAGATTTTTATTTTTGCAGGAATTAAAGTCGAAATACACAACGAATTTTGTATTAATCTCCATGAAATATAATCTTGTTCCCCTTTCGAGTGTCGAAATTCAAGGGGATGAAGACAAAGAAAATACGTTAGATGAAAATTAACAAAATTAGCGAGTTATCTCTCCTTTCTTCTATTGTCTCCGTTATTGCAGGTATCTGTAAAACGTGTCCCCTTAATCTGCATAATTGCAGGCGCACGTCAAAATTAGGGAAAGCCAGTATAATATATTTATCAGCGAAGTAGTTCTATTCCTGCTAAACTTTCAAATGTTTCGAGACATTACGAACAAAAGACTGCGGAGGGTAGGACAAATTGGGCAAACCCTTGATCGCGGTAAGGGCAGGCCATAAATATTTAACAGGTAATTCCTTTTAATATTTTCCATTTTCCCTTTTTGGACCTTATCTCAAAGGCTGAATAATTAATTTTAAGCGGATATGGAAGTTTCAGTATAATGAAGGATTTAAATAAGTTCAATAACTATCCATTAGCTCTTTTATTCTCTCTAAAAGGATTTAAAATGCGAGTAAATGATTCGTTTAATATTGATTGGAAAGTTTGTTATTTGGTAAAGTTTTGTTTGGTTTGTCGAGACTTTTAACGTAAACATCACAGACATTTAAGGCGACGCCTGCTGGCTATTCAACTTTATGTTTACAATCACTTTTTAAGACTGTTAACAATGTGCGTATTTTATCAGATTTTTGAATTTAATTACTGGCAAACATTCGTAAATGAATTACTAATTTTCATCAAAACGGTCATTGAAATTATGACATGTATATCCTTACTTGACTGCAACAAAATATTGGTGCCCTTGTTTATTTGACAGATCTGCCTGTTTCAGTTTTTTACCTCCCGCTACCCTTGGCTAGGGAGGTATAGGGATCGTGCTAAAAATCACATATCGAAATTTTGGTAAATGACGTTATAAGGTCCCTAAAATCCAATTTTAACATTTTCACGATTATGTTTCTGTGTATGTATGTAGGTATGCATGTATGTGTGTGTGCGTGTGTGTGTTTCTGTGTGTATATACAGGATGTTAATACTAAGTCGTTTTCAAAATATCATGCTTTGAAATTTTTGATTGGTCGCCATTTTGTTATTTGATGAAATAGAAAATAATTGTAAATACAAGTGTTTTAGAGAACCGAAAGCAAATGCTGAAAGTTTTTGTATTTTTTAAATATTCCGTAAAATAAGGAAGTTATGACGATTTTTCGAAAAAACAAGAGAACGCCAATAACTATGAACTGGGGCTCCAAATCAAAAATTTGAGCTAAGAAAAGTTGTTTGTTTTAATAAGTTCTATCTACTATTTTCGGGTGTAACGACTTAGTATTAACACCCTGTATATATATATATATATATATATATATATATAGGGTGTTTCCTTTAAAACAACCAGCGCTTTTTTGGGCGAACTAACAACTTTAGAGAAAAATGTTTTATACCAAAAATGATCAAGAATAAGGGGATAATGTATCAATAGTAACAAACCGAATATTTAACCAGTGGTTCTCAAACTGTAGAACAAAATTATATTTTTTTAAATGGCACCCTATATAATTTTTTAGCCCTTTAAATAGAATATTATTTTCTGATTTCAACAATATAAATATAGCATAGGGTTGTATAACAATTATTTCGAGAAAAATTCTATTAAAAACTAGAAATAATGTAATAAAAAATGGGTTTACTACTAGCGTAACTAGGCAACAGACGTAACCTATTGTAATTATAACATTATTTTTAATACCATTTTTCTCGAAATAATTGTTATACAACCCTATACCATATTTATATCGTTGAAATTAGAAAAAAAATCTCTATCTAATGGGCTAAAAAATTATATAGGATACCATTTAAAAAAAAATATTTTTGTTCTGCCGTTTGAGAACCACTGGTCGAATTTTCAGTTTGTTATTATTAATAAATTAGCCTCTTATTCTTGATCATTTCTTGTATATAACATTTTTTTTCTAAAGTCATTAGTCCGCCCAAAAAAGCGCTGGTTGTTTTAAAGGAAACACCCTGTATATATATATATATATATATATATATATATATATATATATATATATATATATATATATATATATATATGTATGTGGATCCTCCACTCTAACTCTAAATACTATCATTCAGAAAATTTTGAACTTTGTATTTCGAACTTTTTCTATTATGGAAAGAACCCATTAGATTTTGGTGTATATCGGATAACCGGAAATGGCACTTTACTTGAAGCTCATAATAGTTTTTCTTCGAAAAATACCTTTAAATGTTATTTTTTCGAGATTAATGTCATTAGAAAAATTAAAGATTATTAAATTTTCTACAGATTTGCATTAACATTTTTTCTACATATTTTATGGATAAATTTATAAAATTAGCTATAATTTAAATCTCGGAGCCTAGGCTTTACACATACAAAATTCCTTGGTTACGCAGTTATTCCAATGTATGTAACTTACAGATAAATGTCACTGTCAAAGAACTAATTTCAAATTAATAAAAGTAACGTTTTAAAAAGAAAAAAGTAAACAGAACAATAGAAAAAGATATCAATACAGTTTCCAACATAAGTAAATATGTAGCTATGTTTAGATTAATAAAAATTAACAATCAGCAAAAAAGTTTAAGCTAATCCTCATTTTAGAATTAGTGAATTCTATTCTATCCCGGTATTTAAAATTTCATCTTCATTTTATTATGAAAAAGGATAATTACTTGGATTAGATTAGACTATATTTATATCTCAGTTTTACTTATGTCAAACTCAACTCACTTTGAGCTGAGGTGAGGTGAATGATAAAAAGAACGCGACTAATATCTGTCGACTCTGCGAAGAGAACGAAAAAACTTCAGAACACATTTTACGAGAATGAATCATAAAATTATTAATATAATTATAGTGTATTATTTAAATTATATTATTCTTTGTTGCTTTGTAACTTTTTTAATCACCACCAAAACAACTAGGTACATATGTTATTACTAGTAACTAGGACAAAGAAATAGGTTGATTACTTTCATAATATAATGCATATTTTATAGTTTCATACCATGAGAATTATAACATATTTAACAAAACTTCATTTTGCAAAATGCTGAATAAAATATTTACTTGTAATTAACTAGTTCTGAAAAATAATTAAAAGTTACAAAAATTTTAACGAAGCATGCATTTTTAATCCGTCTAATATTTTCTCTGCAAACTCGTGTAAAAATCTGATACGACTTGGCGTGAACATGTATGCACCTGTTTCCTCTGATAACACTTATCATTTATTCAACGCCACGAGAGTCTATTCCGGGTTTATTTGCCCGTACCTCAGCCCAGCCTCAGTAATTAGAACAGTGTTAATGGCTTATTAACGATAATTAAAAAGACCGCTCTTCCTGTTTGACTCTGAAGTTTTTCTTTACCCCGAAGCAGTTCTTTTTATCCCTGTTCGTGATAATGAATTAATTGTGATGTTTTTGTATTTAAATTGAGTAAATTATATGCGTAAAGCTTGTTAGGAACATTACCGGAATTTTTCCGGAGTTTATCATGCTTTAAAAGCTTTTTCGGATTTTTATTTTTACTTAATTATTGATTTCTATGGAGCTTTATGTTGGTTGAAATTTCAAAACAATTTTTATGCATCAATCAACACTCTATATTTCATGAAATGACAGTAATATTAAAAGTTATTCCTGGCCATAAAATTAAACAAAAATACGTTTTTCTAAAATAAATACAGTTATAGACCGGGGGTTAGTACTAAAAAAATCTGATGTGGCCAGCACATTACCTTCCGTCAGTTATGTGAGGTATTTACGAAAATTCTACCGGTGAACTGTTACCGGTAAACAGCTTTTTATCAGGTTATAGCTACCGGAATCGATATTTTAAGAACGCAAGTGGTAAATTGGGTAGATCCATAACCTATGAAAAAATTGAAAATTTAAAACAGGTTAGAAATTTGACGTAGTTAACAAACTGAACAGAGTCCTACATTGAACACATTTCCACTTTTAACACGCGTGCTTCGCTTTGCATCACTATCTTTTTTTTGAGATTAGATTCTTCATGAATCCGGTAGATTGATGTGGTGGATATTGAACACTTTTCGAACACGGCAACTTTTTGCCACTCGAACACAGTCGGTAGATGCGGTATCTACCGGTAGAATTTTCGTAAATGCCTATGTATTTTCTGTAAAATCTAAATTTCTTGTATGTACATTACCTTTCGACAGTTATATGTATTTTATACAAATTCCATATAGAAAGTTTCGAACAAAAAAATCGTGTATGTCGAGTAAAATATACTACGAATATGTTAATTGCACTTGACACTGACATCTTTCAATCAGAATTTTCTTAGTATAGTAGCTGTTTCTAGCATAGCTGGCTAATTTATGAAATTTAATTTCTTTATAATTTTATAATTCTATATCCATTTAATATGAAGTATAAAATGCAGTTAAATCGTATAGAGAATACAATGTTCTTTAATATTTATAGTAACAATAAATGCGAAAAAATGATATTTAACGTTTTTTCAAGAAGAACTGTTAAAATCTTCAAATTAGGGTACTTCCGGTTGACCAATTATAACCAAAATCTAATCAGCTCTTCATATGGATGCAACGAAGACGAATATGAAAGAATTATAATTTTTGGAATTGTAGTATTAGAGTTATCGTAGACGAAAATTTTGATACACACACACGTACACACATGCACACATCCACACATACACACATACACACACACATACACACACATACACACACACATACACACACACATACACACATACACACATACACACACACATACACACACACATACACACACACATACACACACATACACACACACATACACACACACATACACACACATACACACGCACACAAACACACACGCGCAGAAACGCACACACATATACAGACATCATCGAAAAATAGTAGAATCGTATTCTAGGGACCTTAAAACGTGCTTATTCATTAAAAACACCACCGAATTTTTGGACCAAAGACAATACCTTCCTTACCTAAAGGTGACGGTGTGGCCAGCGTATTACTTTCCGTCAGTTCTATGTATTTTGTACAAATTCCACGCAGAAAGTTTTTTTTTTGCAAATGATTCCATATTTCCAGTACATTACCTTCAGTCAGTTCTATGTATTTTGTACAAATTCCATACAGAAATATTCTTGTAAGATTCTATATATTTCCAGTAAAATTATAACTCAAACATATTATGTAAATTGCACTTTGACACTGACTTTTGTCAATCAGAATTTTGTTAATGTAGGAGATGTTTCCATGTTTATAGCACAGCTGGCTGCTTTGTGAAATATAATTTCTTTATAAGGGAGGTAATGTCATCGGTCCAAAAATTCGATTGTGAGTTTTCAGTGAATAAGCACGAATTAGGGTCCCCACAACACGCTTTTACTATTTTTACGATGATTTCTCTTTCTCTGTGTGTGTATGTGACGATTTTTTCGTCCACAATAACTCTTATAACAAACTTCCAAATATTTGTATTTTCCGTATTAAAGCTTTCTGCATTCATATAAAGGGTTGATTAGATTTTGGATAAAATTGGATAACCGGAAGTGACTCTTTACTTGAAGCCAGTAACAGTTTTTAATGAAAAACTATATTAAAATATAATCAAAAACTTTTAAATTTTAGTATTTAAGACTTTTATATCAAGGGGTACAAGATATTAGATTTTGGCTAAAATTAATAAAGCAGAAGTGACACTTTACTTGAAGTTCTGAACAGATTTTCGTGAAAAATATATTGATATATTCCAAAACTTTTCAAATTTAGTATTTAAAACTTTTATATAAAGGGGAGCAAGATATTAGATTTTAGATATAATTAATAAACCGGTAGTGATACTTTATTTGAAGCTCAGATTTTCGTGAAAAATAAATTGATACAATCCAAAACTTTTCAAATATGGTATTTAAGACTTTTATATTAATGAGAACTATATACTAGATGTTTTCTAAAATTGACAAACCGGAAGTACTACTTTACAAGAAGCTATAAACAGATTTTCTTGAAAAAATATATTAAAACATGATTTGAAACTTCTCAAATTTGGTATTTAAAACTCGTGTATAATTTAAAACAACATTATATTTTGACTATACCTATATGATAAACCTGAAGTGGCATTTATTTGCAGCTCTTAACAGATTTTCGAGGAAAAGCATAATAAAATATAATCTGAAATTTGGTATTACTACTTTTCTCATTTGAACAACAAATTAGATTTTTTTTACAAAAGATCAACCGGAAGTGTTACTTTAATTAAAAGCTTATTGCTATTTCAAACATGGAATTGACGGGAGGTCATGTGTTGGCCGCATCAGATTTTTTCAAAGGTCTTATCGACTCTAAGGAGTTATAAAGAGAGCTTGGAGAAATAAGAGAAACCAGTTAAATAAAACAAAATTACGTTGGACTATATAAATAATTTTAAAATATTGTGGGAATACAGTTTTGAATCTGTGTATATCTGAGTTTATCTATGGACACTTTAAGCGAACAAATATTTAAGAAGAATAATCTGATGTATTTCCAATCTGAATATGGAAATATTGTTGACAAAGTCAGCAGAATTTTAAAGAAGGAATTTATCTTTCGTTCGTCAATTCACACTGACGTCAGACACACCATAGCTGACATAAATATTTACAGAAAAAAATGACACACATGCCAGTAAAGCATCAAAAAAGCAAACAAAACTGTCAATTTATTATGATTATAGACTCTAGGAGCATACGATAGCTTTATATTCTTCGAGGCATCGATAAATCTGAGCCGGATTTTTTGCAAGAAAGTTCGCTTCCATAATCATGATGGACCATTCGGGGTGAAAAGTAAAATTTATTTAATGCGAAGTCGCTGTAGAAGACCGGTAAAAAGAGAGCGCTAATAAGGAAGAAAAGCATCCGACGAATAAATTACATTTTAGATCTAGCCTGTGCCGTGAAAGATGAAAGACTGCGTAATTACGAATAAATGATATCAAAAAGATGGATTAACTTCAGTTGCCAGATTAAATGAACCGAAGCTGATTTTTCGCGCTGTCACACTGCTAAAAAGTTATTATTTTGTCTGGGGAAACCCCCAACGGTAACTGGTAATAAATAATAATATTGTCTTTATAAATATGAATGCATAAATCTGCGCTTATTCCCCGATTTTGGTAAACACAATGGTTTTGTGTTTGGGATTCAAAGAAGACATCTAACGAGTTCTCAAAACTGTCGTGGAAAGAACACCACAAGTGGTCGAAAAGTAGTGGACGAAAATTTTAGTTTTGTTTTCGGAAATGGTCGGTAAATGGGTATGTTAGGAATTTTTTCTTATCTAGGTATAACCAGGCCCGATCCTAGCGGGTGTTCATTTTGTTCCCAGAACAAAGGCGGCCAAGCATTGGGGCGGCAAAGCCATCCTAACTTTTTATAGAAAAAAATTATTTAAGAATTTTAAAAATATCAATCATTTTTAAAATAAACATATTAATAAAGCATCTTGCGCCCCTATGAGAAAATTTTCTGGGACGCCTTGATTTACAACGCTCCAGGAAAAAACTTAAAAGCAAAAAAAAAAAATATTAATTTTTACATACGGTGACAGTAATATTATAATCAATTTTTTTACGTAATTAATGATTAATCTTTTTCATTATTGTAATCAAATTTTCTTTGTTTTAATCAAGCTTTTCTTTCTTGTAATCAAAAATCTTTAGAAAAAAAACCTAAGGAATATAATCATCCAGAGGAATATATTTTCATTAAAGTACCCCACTCTTGATACTGTAGGTACTGGCTGTTAATCAAAAAGCGGGCCATAGGCATTTAACATTAGAAATCAATTTTCCTTTGCGTAAAAGTTCCCACTTAATTTTAGACAAAAATGTTTCAAACAAAAAAAAAAAATTAATTCTACGCTTAATTCACTAAACTTGTTTTTTAACATAATATGATTTTAGTTCTTATTCATTGTGTACTATTATTTAGAACTACGCTCTGTTCCATTTAAGCCATTCAGCAGATGGTGCTCGCATCAGCGCCAGTTTTAAGTAAACTTGTCTCTTGTCTTTAATTTCAGCCAATCAGAGAGGTCAAAACTATTCCCTATTCTCTGCAATATGAAAGGCTGAAATGCCTGAAAAAATAAAATAAATAAAATTGGAGGGGGGTCATTTTTGTATAAGAACAAAGGCTGCTGATTGGTTAGGATCGGCCCTGGGTATAACTAGTACATTCCTCAAATATGGCTCCCAATTTTCGAATACCTTGTATATTCAAAAATATTGCAATTACAAAAAAATCTGTGGCCAACACAAAACCTCCCGCTATTTACAGCCCGAGTCACAAAAAGATCCTTATTTTTGGATTAGCGAATTTTACTCTAATTTTAGCAGATTATTTCTTAAAATACAATCTAATCTAAACCAAGTAACTACCTTTTTGATAATAAAATGAAGATTAAATTTTATATACCGGCATAGAACAGAATTCACTAATCCAAAAATTTAGGTCGTGCTGACAGCAGCATATCATTAAACCGAAACTGCGGGACGTCTTCCGTAAGTCCAGTAAAAATCCTGTGTTGATGTATGAGTCTCTCTTGCGTCCACATATCCCCAAATTCTACCCGTTGACACTTCACATCTTCTGATGAAAAAAATCGTCGCCAGATGAAATAGTGGACACGACAGAATTTAATATCCACGTCAACAATCCCCTCGCGCCCTCAGTGAGGGGTAGAAACATTACGATCTCTCAGTCCCGTGAAAAATGCGCGCATGAGTCCGTAAAGCACTCGGCTAAATACGGAGTGCTTTGAGCTTTCTGCTTTGTAGGGGCATTAGCGTTATTAGTTCCCTGCTGTTATTATTATGTTTTTCGTTATCTGCGGTGTGTTTTAACCGTAATTGAGGCGTTTTAGATTGTATTTGTTTAAGAGATAGTTAGATCTCATTTAGGGTAGAGCCGTGGAACTAATGAGAGATTATTTAACTAATTAGGTTGTCATGGAAATCAATAAAGCTGATATATATATATATATATATATATATATATATATATATATATATATATATATATATATATACCGTGTGTCTGTCTTAAAGGTGTACATAGGAGATTAACATGGGAAATCAGTTTTTTGCAATTTCCTGCTCGCCTAATTATTTTAAGCAAAAACGCGTCAAATAAAAGTTTTAGCGCATAAAATTCTGCATCTAAATCATTAAACAGAATTACCTTTAGATGCTTTGTAACGACAGAAATTAATTATGAAAATGTCGAAAATTTCGTTGAAAATATCGACAGCCCTGGAATTGAACAAAAAATAAATAAATGCTTGACGTTTTATCAAATTGTCAGAAACGTCAAATAAGTTAACTTACGTTGTGACAGATAAAACGTCAAGCATTTATTTATTTTTTGTTCAATTCCATGGCTGTCGATATTTTTAACGTAATTTTTGACATTGTCATAATTAATTTCTGTCGTTACAAAGCATCTAAAGGTAATTCTGTTTATTGATTTAGATGCAGAATTTTATGCCCTAAAATTTTTATTTGACGCGATTTTGCTTAAAATAATTAGGCGAGCAGGAAATTGCAAAAAACTGATTTCCTATGTTAATCTCCTATGTACACCTTTAAGACAGACACACGGTATATATATACAGGGTGTTAATACTAAGTCGTTACACCCGAAAATGGTAGATAGAACTCATTAAAACAAACAACTTTTCTTAGCTCAAATTTTTGATTTGGAGCCCCAGTTCATAGTTATTGACGTTCTCTTGTTTTTCGAAAAATCGTCATAACTCCCTTATTTTAAGGAATATTTAAAAAATACAAAAACTTTCAGCATTTGCTTTCGATTCTCTAAAATACTTGTATTTACAATTATTTTCTATTTCATCAAATAACAAAATGGCGACCAATCAAAAATTTCAAAACAAGATATTTTGAAAACCACCCCATCGATTTTCGAAAATAAAACATTTTTAAAATCCATAATCTTTTTATTACAATATTTGTCTGAAACATTTTTTTCTATCTGTCCAAAAAAAAGTTTTTATTCAAATTGAATTGCAAGATAAATTTTAACAAACTGCAACAATCATTTAAAACAAATTAGGCTTGCTGCCATTAAACAAGAAAAACAAGAAACAAACAAGAAAAATAAAACAATAAACAATGAAACAACAAGGGTGGGACTAAATATGATTTTCAAAGTGGCCACCATTCGCAGCAACGCAAGCCCGGCAGCGTGCTTTGATGTTGGTGGAGACCTTCGCAAGGACTGCCTGCTTCTCTTTTATATCTTCTGCTGCAGCCACGATTCTAGCCACTAGTTCTAACTCTGTGTTCACCGGTGTCTCGTAAACAGAGGTCTTCATCTGACCCCAAAAAAAGAAATCTAGTGGAGTTAGGTCAGGGCTCCGGGCTGGCCACGCAACTGGACCTCTCCTCCCAATCCACTTATTCGGGTATTTTCTATTTAACAATGCGGTGACTTCTCGCGTTGTGTGAGCCGGTGCCCCATCATGCTGAAACCAAAATAGATTAGCGGGAGGTATAGTGTTGGCCACACCAGATTTTTATATTTCATTACAAGACATGCGATCAATGGCAAACGTAAGCAATAATTTCCAGCAAACATTGGGTTAAGTAAATATTAGGTAATTTTCGAAATAATTTATGAATTGAGTTATAAAAATCTATCTGGATAACACGTTTATCTTTGGATTAAGCCCTGAAAAATAAATAACCCTCTGAAATATGAGGCTATCCGTGTGTAAGTGCTCCGGCGTATTAGATTATAATTTATTAGTATTTCATTGCGCCCTAGCGGTATTTTACCCACTTCTGCTCAGAGCAGACGGGTTAATAAATGCTTATATTCACTTCTGGTTTACACGCGATTCTCAGACTTGGACGAATATTTCATATTTTTTATTCCACTCTTTAAGAAGAACAAGGAGTATGAAATATTCATACGGGTATAAGAATACCTCGTAGACTGCTTTACAGAAATAGTTATTTAAACTTCAAGGAATGTAAGTACGTCTTAACATTCAAAGAAGTTGCAATAGTAGCTTTCGAGAATGTTCGTATGTGCTTATTATATTTTGCTCGCTTCCGGTAATTTAAGCGTAAATATACATAAAATACGATTTATTTGACATATTTGAAAAGGATTAATCTTATTATTATTTTCTTTCAATGTAAGTTACTTATGTTTTTTTCTATGTTACTGAAGAAGCGAAAACAAGGAACTATAATTATTTAAGTAATAAAGGCTGTAATTTCCTAGGACTGGAAATATAGTAAAAAATCTGGCGTGGTCAACATAATACCTCCCGCCATTTACAGCCAGAGTCTCAAAAAAGATAGTTAATTTTTATTTTTGGTTTAGCGAATTTTACTCTAATTTTGAAAGTTTATTTTTTAAAATATAGTCTAATCTAATCCAAGTAACTACCTTTTTTTAAACCTCAACAGGATTAAATCCCAATTACAGAGTGGATTCACATCCATGTCATTAGTGGGATTCGAACCCAGAGCCCCCAGGGCACTCATGACATGAGCCGTTGCTCTAACCACCAAGCCACCGGAGCTATAATAAAATGAATATTAAATTTTAAATACCGGGATTGAATAGAATTCACTAATCCAAAAATGAGGAATAGCTTAAACATTTTTGTGAATCCTTAATTTTTATTAATCTACATGCCTACATGTTTACTTAAGCTGGAAACTGTATAGAATTCCTTTTCTATTGTTCTGTTTTCTTTTTTCTTTTTAAAACGTTACTTATATTATTTTTAAATGACATTTATCTGTCAGTTACATACATTTGAATAACTGCGTTGTATTTGTTTAAAGCGTAGGCTCTGGGATTTAAATTATAGATAATTTTATAAATTTATCCAAAATTTTATAATCTTTAATTTTTATAATAATATTGATCTCGAAAAAAGTTATTTTTCGAAGAAAAACTATTTTAAGCTTCTAGTAAAG
Source organism: Harpalus rubripes (assembly GCA_963082715.1). Classification (NCBI taxonomy): domain Eukaryota; kingdom Metazoa; phylum Arthropoda; class Insecta; order Coleoptera; family Carabidae; genus Harpalus; species Harpalus rubripes. The sequence goes on from OY720448.1 coordinate 2,384,428, forward strand.
TGCCATTTCCGGTTATCCGGTTTTCACCAAAATCTAAGGGGCTCTTTCCATTACAGAAAAAGTTCGAATACAAAGTTTCAAAATTTTCTGAATAATAGTATTTGAGTTAGAGTGGAAGATCCACACACACATACACACATACATCATCGTGAAAATGTTAAAATTTTATTCTAAGGACCTCAAATCGTGCTCATTTGCCAAAATCTCGATATACGATAATAAATACAATACAATAAACACGAAAAATTATATAAAGATATTTTATAAAGAATGAAAACATCACGATAATTGTTACCAGTGATAACATTTGGGAAAGAGAAACTCGCCGTGAACTTGAGTCAATTGAAGAGTAGACAACACGACGAGATGAGCTAAGAACATCTTGCAGTAGCCACGTTTTAGTAGTTCCTGCTGGCCCATGGCCTACTTTCCAACCAAACTCGGACGATGACGTTTGACATTGAAAAGAAACTCAAACAGGTTTTACACTATACTAGGTAGTAGCTGGAGCAGCATTGCCAGAAGAATTTCAACAGAAATGATCATATACAGGGTGTAAATGAAATAAGTGCATTAAATTTAACCAGTAATGTAACTCGACGAGAACAACAATATTTCTTAATAACTTTTTTTCTAAGTCTTTTAGATTTTGAGTTAAAATTCTTTAAAGATTTGCTGCATATTTCGTTACCCGCCCATGGAGAACAAATGGCTGCTGCCTTATTCAAGTGGGATACAAACAGATCAAAAATTTTCGGTTATCGGTTACACTTGCAGTCACAGTAATTAATAAACGAATCAACGGAAATAACATTTATTATTAATTAATTCGTAATAGTACAATTTTTAAAATAAAGAAAATTAAATTTTGGATAACAAAATTATAAAGTTGTGTATTAAAACAAGCTTTAATCACCTATGAATAGATGAAGACAATGAGGAGCGAGGGGAGGAAGAGCAAAAGCATAGTTATTAGGTTATGAGATGATTATTTATCGTCGACAAATCATAATAGTTTAAATACGTTATACAAAAAATGTAAGTACAAACGTTTGTCCATTTAAACGAGATACATGAGTACCAATAATTAGTCGTCCATTTATTGTTCCCGCTCAAACATTTTTTAATGAAAATTTTTACAGAATTTTCGTCTGTTGAAATGTGTATTGTGCATAATAAATACACCTTCCCAAGTAAATTCAGTCTCATTAATGAACATTATGAGCCATTCCCAAAATCGAAGTCTGCTAAAAACATTGATCTTTTTGCACATGATATGGATATAACTGTTGCTTTATTTAAAATTGTCATATGTGACACTTCGTATTGTGATAAAGATGTACAAGATTAACAAATGTACGAATATTAGGAACAGTATGATTTGGAAACGGTCCGTCGAAATGCGTTGGCAACTTTATAATTCTGTCTTTATATCAACCACAAATTAAAATGCAGTAAAGATACGAATAAATAAATAAACCATAGGTAAGTAATTACAATATCTGTGTACTCGCTATTTGCAAACGTAAACATTTTGACAGAATTTTACCGGATAAACAATTTTATTACTAATGTCAAAATATAATTGCAACAACTGACAAAACTGTCAATTGCTAAAACAAAATTTTTCATAGCTATTGCTACTGCAATCAATTATTAGAAAAATACGTGGAACGACTCGTCAATTTACGGGGTGGTAAAAATACTAAAAAAATATGCAATTTCGAGAAAAAGTTATTAAGAAATATTGTTGCTCTCATCGAGTTACATTACTGGTTAAATTTAATGCACTTATTTCATTTACACCCTGTATACAAATGTTTTGGACACATATCTTCATTCGCAAAGATAAACAATCGCAAAAATAAGATAATATATTAAATACCTAATCTTCCTTTCTGTTATTGTTTGATCACTCCAGAAAAATAAGCAATTAACTTGTAATTATATAATAATTTCATAACCATCAAGAACAAAACTCCAACCATTGATTTTGTAATTTGCAAAGTCGTTGCTTATGGTCAAGGAACCAATAGGCGTTCATTAGTCTCAATACGAATTAAAATTCGATTTCGAGAGGCATTCCTTGACAAACACAAACAAAGCCGTTTCAGGAAATCACCGAATTTCATGGCACGAAGATTTATTGTTCGTTTTGCCTAAAATTACTCAGTTGCCCCACATTTCTATCTGAATAATGCCATTCGCAATGCACAATAAAAATCAAATGTAATTTACAATAGTCGACTGAAAATAATAAAAGCATTGTCACTGCGTGTATGATTTTTATATTATTTAGTGCTTTTCACCACAAAAGGCTATTTTTACATACAAAATGAGAATAAATCAAATGCTGACATACTTTATATTAATAACTATTAAACGTCAGAATTCAGAAAACAGTCTTCCATGCGATAAAGGACAGCTTCATAGGAAAGAAAGAAATTAAAATCAAAACGAAGATAACACTATTCAAATTTTAAATTTAAGAATAGTACTGGGAGTGACACTACGAAGTAGAATCAGAAATTAAATGATTAGAGAACATCTACAATGTAAGTCTGTATTGGATTTAATCGAGGAAAGACAGCTTGGTGGAACCATATGATCAGAATGAACGAAGACAGACTGATGAGATAAATATGGATGACGAACGTGGTAGAAATAAAAACAGAGGAAGACCTAAAGTCAATTAGGATAATGTAATACTGAAGATCGCTCATTAGAAGCAACAAGAAGCAATGGGCGAAATAAGTACATAAAATTTAACCAGTAATGTAACTCGTCGAGAGCAACAATATTTCTTGATAATTTTTTTTTCGAAATTGTCTATTTTTTGAATTAAAATTCTTTAAAGTTTTGTTTCAAATTTGGTTACCCACCCATGGAAACATCGCTGCTGCCCTCTGCTGTCTAAATTAAAGTTCGATAAATACAGCACAAAAATTGTCGACTGGTAGTTGCAGCCTTGCAGACACAGTAATTAATATACGATCAACGGAAAACATATTTATTATTAATAAATTCGCATTAGTACAATTTTTTAAAAAAAGAAATTTAAATTTTGAATAACAAAATTGTAAAATTGTGTATTAAAACAGGTTTCTGAACTTGTGTGAATAAAGGAAGTGGAGGAAGAGCATCAAGGAGCATAGCTTAGTTATGAAGCTATGAGTTTTCGTGTGTCGACGCGGCAAATCATAATAGTTTAAAAACGTTATTCAAAAAATGTAAGTACATACTCTTGTCCATTTAAACGAGGTGGGGTTATATGAGGACCAATGACTCATCAATTTATTCCCGCCCAAACAATTAGTGTTATTTTTTGTTAAAAATTGTGTTTCCTTCTTACAATATGAGGATTTTTGTGTCCAGATAAGTGTATTATGCATTATTAAAGACACTTTCTCTAATAAATCCATCCCTAAAAGTGAACAATACAACCCATTCGCAAAATTGAAGTGCTGGAAACAATGAAATTTTTGCACTGTAACTGTTGCTCTTTTAAAATATTCCAAATTGTCGTATTGTATGTTGTAAAACATAAATGATTAGAAAGAGGATGATTTTCATGTAAATTCGTTGGTCTTGAGAACTTCACCATAGGTAATTACAATGTCTGTATATCCGATATTCGTAAACATAAGCATTTTGCCAGAATTTTATCTTATAAACAAGTTTATAACTAATGTCAATATTTAATTGTAACAACTGACAAAACTGTCAAATGCTAAAACAAAAATTTTCATAGCTACTGCTACTGCATTAAATTAGTAGAAAAGTAGGTGGAACGACTCGTCAATTTACGGGGTTGAAAAAATGCTAAAAAAATATGCGATTTCGAGAAAAATTATTACGAAATATTGTTGCTCTCGACGAGTTATATAACTGGTTAAATTTAATGTACTTATTTCATTTACGCCCTGTATATATATATATATATATGATAAAAAGGTTTCTAACAATATATTAAATTGCGTCACGAATGACTTAAATGATATCAGTAATTTTCAACGTAATTTCCATCGAAGAAACAAGTTAAGAGACTTAAAAGGAGAGTAGGCTGAAAATTACTTATACCATTTAAGTCTTGCTTGTAGTATTTTAATGGTTAATTAGTATAAATCATATCCAAATGTTTCACTCTGGTCTGTAAAACATGCGATTACGGCTGCTACAACTTCTTGAATGGACGAATATCGTTGCCCTCTCAGATGTTTTGTGAATTCTAAAATAGAGCCCAAACGTATAATATTTCGTTCGGTCTTCATTTTCAACAAACAAATTATAAAATCTACGCAAATGGTGACAAATTTTTATAAATTTCTTTCGGCTACAGGGTATATAGGCTGGGGCATTTAAAGTCACGCACGTATGCATCATAATTTCTAGACTCAATGATCAACAAATAAATGTCGTGACTATAGATATAGAGATAACGTTGGATACCAATTACCACTGTTATAGTATGACAAGATGTTCCCAAAGTATTTATTTAAATACTACACTGTATTGTATTGCATTGATTTCATGTAATTAAATATACTGTCAGAAAAACTCTCCGTTGGAAGTATGTTATGTACATAGGTTGAATTAATTATTATAGTTTTTTGTTGAACTTTGTTCACGCAAGCCTTTCTGTTGGAAACTCTCTAACATACGCTTACAAAAAAGTTTTAGTCATATCTTCCTTTAATTAATATTAAAAAAGTTTTGTGGAACGTCAAGGGAAAATATGCTTTTAAGTACATCAGCGGATTACTGGATTATGAAAATTGTTTAAAATAACTTTCATCAACTCGACTGCCCTAGTTGAACCTTATCTTATGGGTTCGTGACTGATTTGTTCTTAATCCATAAAAGAACCATTATTCACTATTATAACAAAAAAACAAAAATCTGATATAACCTTCCGTCAATTCTATATATTTTCATTTTAATTTTTAATAATACTTGGTTTTATGTTTCACAATTACTTTATTAGATTACTAGTTTCGCTATAACATTAGCATCATCAGATCTTCTTTATCGTTTAATTATAAATATATATATATATATATATATATATATATATATATATATATATATATATGTCTAAATTATATGAAATAAATATAAAAATGAAATGTCAAAATGTCAATAAATGTTTTTACCTTCCGTCACCTTTAGGTAAGGAAGGTATTGTCTTTGGTCAAAAAATTCGATGATGAGTTTTTACTCAATAAGCACGTTTTAGAGTCCCTAGAATACGAATTTACTATTTTTACGATGATATCTGTATGTGTGTGTGTGTGGATGTGTGTGTGTGTGTGGATGTGTGGATGTGTGTGTGTAACAAAATTTTCGTCTGCGATAACTCTAATACTACAGTTACAAAAATTATAATTTTTTCGTATACTTCGTTACATCCATAGGAAGAGCTGATTAGATTTTGGTTACAATTGGTCAACCGCCAGTACCATCATTTGAAGATTTTAACAGTTTTTCTTGAAAAAACTATGTTAAATATAATTTTTTCACATTTGATGTTATTATAAATATTAAAGAATATTTTATTCTCTATACGATTTGACTGCATTTTATACTTAATATTAAATGGATATTGAGTTAAAAAATGATAAAGAAATTAAATTTCATAAAGTAGCCATACCTGTGGAAACAACTACTATATTAAGAAAATTCTGATTGAAAGATGTCAGTGTCAAGTGAAATTGACATAGTGTGTCTGTTTTATAATTTTACGGGAAATATAGGATCTTTTGCTTTCTCTATGGAATTTGTATAAAATACATACAACTGCTTTAAGGTAATGTACAAGAAATAATAATAATAAATCTTTTTTTTCTGCAGATACATTACACTGTATATAGAAAACGTCACAAAATAATAATTTTCTGTATGAAATTTGCATAAAATACATGCAACTGCCGGAAGCTAATGTACAAGAAATAGAATATTTAATTTAGCAAGGAACTTTCCGTATGAAATTTGTGCAAAATATATAGAACTGACGGAAGGTAATGTGCTGGCCACATCAGATTTTTTAAAATAATTTTTGTTTTTAAATTTTTTGAAAAATTATTTTTCTAGAAACATTATAAAATTTATGTTATAATTTATTTGTGTATATTAATATTTTTGAACTTTAATTTTTTAAAATAATTTTTCAAAAAATTTATTGACATTTTGACATTTCATTTTTATATTTATTTCATATAATTTAGACATATATATATATATATATATATATATATATATATATATATATATATATATATATATATATATATATATATTTATAATTAAACGATAAAGAAGATCTGATGATGCTAATGTTATAGCGAAACTAGTAATCTAATAAAATAATTGTGAAACATAAAACCAAGTATTATTAAAAATTAAAATGAATAATAAGTTTCACCAAGTAAGAGCAGACACAATTTCGAAACTATATATTTTCTATAAATTCCATACAGAAAGTTTCTTACAAAAGAGTTTTTGTTTAGTCTGAATGTCACCAATCTTTGACAGATATGTGTTGATAAGTTTTAAAGTTATTATGCATACGTGCGTGACTTTAGATGCCCTACGCTTTGATGCTCTTTACCCTTCAACCCCTAGCCTCTCACAGAAGATATATTTTATAAATAACGTTGATGATGGACAAACAAACAGTTTTCCTATTGGCCATGAATGTCGTGCTGTATGTAATTTGACGTCATAGGAATGGAGGGTTGATTTACTTGACTATTTCTGCGCCCATTTTACCTCCCGCTACCCTTGATAAGGGAGGTATAGGGATCGTGCTTAAAATCGCATATCGAGATTTTGATAAATGACCACGTTTTAAGGTCCCTAGAATCCGATTTTAACATTTTCATGATGATGTCTGTCTGTATGTATGTATGTATGTGTGTTGCGTGTGTGGATCCTTTACTCTAACTCAAATACTATCATTCAGAAAATTTTGAAACCTTTACCTTCTACCTTATTCTAATATGGGAAGAGACCATTAGATTTTGGTGTATCTATATCAGATAACCAGAAATGGCACTTTATTTGCAGCTCAAAATAGATTTAATTCGAAAAATACCTTCAAATGTTACTTTTTGAAGATTATTAAATTGTCTACATATTTGTATAAATACTTTTTCTACATATTTTATGGATAAATTTATAAAATATCTATAATTATAATTCCGGAGCCTACGTTTTAAACAAGAAAAACTCCTTGGTTACCCAGTTCATATCTCAAATGTATGTAACTGACAGATAAATGTCACTGTCAAAGAACTAATCATTTCAAATTAATAATAGTAACGTATTAAAAAGAAAATAGTAAATAGAACCATAGTTATATAGAATGGATCTTAATGCAGTTTCCGCAATAACTAAATATGTAAGTATGTATATTTAAATTAATAAAAATTAAATAGCGGGAGGTTTGGTGTTGGCCACATCAGATTTTTACCTTCCGTCACCTTTAGGTAAGGAAGGTATTGTCTTTGGTCAAAAAATTCGGTGGTGAGTTTTTGATGAATAAGCACGTTTTAGGGTCCCTAGTATACGATTTTACTATTTTTACGATGATGTCTGTATGTGTGTGTGTGTGTGTGTATGTATGTATGTGTGTGTGTGTGTGTGTGTGTGTGTGTATGTGTGTGTGTGTGTGTGTGTGTGTGTGTGTGTGTGTGTGTGTGTGTGTCTGTGTGTGACAAAATTTTCTAATGCGATAACTCTAATACTACAATTCCAAAAATTATAATTCTTTCGTATTCCTCTTCGTTACATCCATGTGAAGAGCTGATTAGATTTTGGTTATAATTAGTCAACCGGAAGTACCCTCATTTGAAGATTATAAAAGTTTTTCTTGAAAAAACGATGTTAAATATCATTTTTTCACATTTAATGTTATTATAAATATTAAAGAATTATTTATTCTCTATACGATTTGAATGCATTAAATGGACATAGAGTTAAAAAATCTGATGTGGCCAGCACATTACCTTCCGTCAGTTATATGAGGTATTTACAAAAATTCTACCGGTAAACTGTTACCAGTAAATAGCTGTTTATCAGGTTATAGCTACCAGAATCGTTATTTTAAGAACGCGAGTGGTAAACAGGGTAGATCCATAACCTATGAAAAATTGAAAATTTTAAACAGGTTAGAAATTTGACGTAGCTAACAAACTGAGCAGAGTCCTACTTTGAACACATTTTCACTCACCGCGCACGCTTCGCTTTGCATCACTACCTTTTTGGACATTAGATTCTTCATGAATCCGGTAATGTTTTCGAACACAGTCGGTAGATGCGGTATCTACCGGTAGAATTTTCGTAAATGCGTATGTATTTTCTATAAAATCCATACAGAAAGTTCCTTGCAAAAGATTATAAATTTCTTGTATGTACATTACCTTTCGACAGTAGTATGTATTTTATACAAATTTCGTACAGAAAATTTCGGGCAAAAATATTCTGACACAAATATACTACGAATATGTCATTGCACTTGACACTGACATCTTTCAATCAGAATTTTCTTAATATAGTAGCTGTTTCTAGCATAGCTGGCTAATTTATGAAATTTAATTTCTTTATAAATTTATAACTCTATATCCATTTAATATGAAGTATAAAATGTAGTCAAATCGTATAGAGAATACAATGTTCTTTCATATTTATAATAATATTAAATGTGAAAAAATGATATTTAACATCGTTTTTTCAAGAAAAACTGTTAAAATCTGTAAATAAGGGTACTTCCGGTTGACCAATTATAACCAAAATCTAATCAGCTCTTCATATGGATGCAACGAAGAGGAATACGAAAGAATTATAATTTTTGGAATTGTAGTATTAGAGTTATCGTAGACGAAAATTTTGTTACACACACACATCCACACACACACACACACACACATACAGACATCATCGTAAAAATAGTAAAATCGTATTCTAGGGACCCTAAAACGTGCTTATTCATCAAAAACTCACCACCGAATTTTTTGACCAAAGACAATACCTTCCTTACCTAAAGGTGACGGAAGGTAAAAATTATAAAGAAATTAAATATCATATATATTAGTCAGCTTTGCTATAACTCTGGAAACAGCTGCCACATTAAGAAAATTCTGATTGAAAGGTGTCAGTGTCAAGTGCAGTTGACAGTATGTTTATGTTATAATTTTACTGGAAATATAGGATCTTTTGGTAGAAACTTTCCGTATGGAATTTGTATAAAATAGTTACAACTGCCTTAAGGTAATGTACAAGAAATATAATCTTTTGCAAGGAACTTTCTGTATGACATTTGTACAAAATACATAGAACTGACGGAAGGTAATGTGCTGGCCACATCAGATTTTTTCATTTAATTATGTACGAAAGTAACAACAATTTTTTTATTACTATGAAAATTTTGCATCAACTTTCATTTAAAATACTTTTTACTAACCGGAACAAGACAAATTACAAATGTCAAATAGAAATGACAATAAATTAATTAATTAGGCTCATGTACAATTAAATAACGAGAGCAAATAGATTAATATTAAGTGTCACAGAAAGTTAATTGTATAAGTAATTTCAATTAATTTACTTTTAAATAATTGTTCTGTAGTCGTTGTATACTGTTTAGAAAAATGAACGTAATAAGCAATGACAACACCAAACAGTGTCTAATTAATTAATGGCATATGTATGTACATTCTATCAACTTTTTCTACTGAGTGTACAAAGGGTGTGACATCAACTCCCAGACGAGTCAGCAAAATAAAATAATTTTTATATTTTTAAGTGAATTATAAACTAAATAATGTACGAGTACTGGTGTAAAAACTTGAAAAGCTCTTTTCATTTAGATTTCGCAATATACAAAATTAAAGCGAGTGAGTTCGCACTTTTCTACAAAGAAATGGAGTCTGTTCTTTATGAAAAAATGTAATTACGCTCAGTGTTTGTAGAAGCTGCTCTGGATGTGCAGCAAGGAACTTTATTTCAATACTTCGCTCTTTTGCTGCACAATACTTGATTAAGATAGAGACAAAAGTATTTGCTTGAAATATATAAAACTTCCTTTTTGATAATTAAATCGGAACTCAAGAATTGTTGGTATAGGGAAAATTTTTAGGCAGAGGAGTCACGTCATCATTTCAATACAAAATGGAAAATCACTGTAGCATTGGCCGAGTGATGTATATGTTTAGGAAAACGAAGAAAATAAATACTATTTTTTGCATACTATAAGTAAAGTACATTTTAATTAAATTTACAATTATTTTAAAGTCGAACATAATGTTTTGAATGAGTTTTAATTTATTTAAAATAATTGTAGTTCATTTTTTCACCACATGTTGGTACTATTGGATTTCAATATTTAAACGTTTACATGACATGTTTCTCCCGGAATTGTCAACCGTCGACTGTCATTAGTTATTCGTTACTTTTTCGTATAATTAACATTTTTGTCTACATTGTTTGTTGTGTTTTCTCAGAATTCCATTACTGTTGCCTTGTTGCGTATCAAATCTGTATTTTTCAATACAAACAGTAACTGTTTTTCGAGTTGTGTTTCTTTGTTTTTTTATTTATTCATAACCTCTACACTACTGTACTGACTGTTCATTTCTTTCTGTGTTCAGTTGTGATTTTCGTTTTGTCTCTTTCATTTTATTGGTGTTGTTTTGTCATTTTACAATGCCGAAAGCATTATCCTCCGACTCGGTGTGTCCTACACCGAATTTTCAATACCATAAATTGGAAATATATTAAATTTTACAATAATATTCAATTATTATTCGACTATTAAATAAATTAATTTGATCACATAAATAGCATCGCAGGTACATACAATTATTTTCTAAAATTAAATTAGTGTACCATGTAAATCTACTATTTTCGTGACGTCATTATACGTCATTATCTAGTTACAAAGTTTGATGACGTGACTCCTCTGCATAAATTTTTTTACTGTACATGACTTTTGTCGAATTCAAATTATAAAATACCAAAGAAGCATTGTTGGCTGCAAGATATCTCATTGGACACCAATAGTCGTTTCAGGAAAATAGTATATGTTTGTCAAAGCCGGAGTCCTTATTGTATTTTTTTTTTTTTTTTTGTTGCTATTCTTGTTGATGTTATGCTATATGTTAAATGCCTTGTAGTATTCCTGTTGTACTGAGTACAATTCTAATCTTCTGTATCGGAATACATAAGGGTTAGTTTCCTTTCAAATCAACTCACATGGAAAAGTTAATTAATTTAAACGCCAACTTTTATTCGCTAGTCATACTATTGGAACCCGCGGAATAGCATGCGACATCACTGGAATTTTAGAGAATTAAATTAATGGCGGTCAATAGGACATGTCAAATTATTGTAACACGAAGGGGTGCGGAAGAGGGTGATGATACTAATACTGCTACTGTTTACTCCAACGATGATACACTTTATTCTGACTGGTGGACGCTTGGATGGTTGGCGTCCACGACTTAGTGACAAGGAAGAACATAGTCTAACATGTTACATCCCGTAACCCAGCGGGCGGGCGTTTAGCACGCACCCCAAAACTAAAACAACACTACATGTTCCGACAACTATCGTCTTCACGACGCGACGAACTAATATAGACTCTCTAAAACAGAGCGCTATCTTCAGGACAGGATTATCTTAGGGGTACAGGGTGCATAGGCTAGGGCATTCAAAGTCACGCACGTATACATAATAATTTCTAAACTTAATGACCAACAAATAAATGTGGTGACTATCATAATACGATAAGAATGTAAACTGAATTTTGACATTTATAACTCAAATAAATAGAGTTAAAATATGATTTCTGAAACTATAATTTAGAAAAGTTTATAAAAAGTTATTTATCTGTTATTGCTCTTACCCTCGCCTTATCACATTATGTAAACGTCAAAAACCAACATAATATACACCAAAAAGTGCTGTGATAAAGTGCCTGTTAAAGTGTACGAGTACAACAAAAATTCAAAATATGTGCCATACTTTTTAGAAAAGAAGATAAAATTGATCGACTGAACGTATGGATAAGAAATTTAAATAAATCTTAAAACTTTAATCTGATAAATAAATATGCCTTTTCGCATTTCACAAAAAGAAATTATAATAAAATTTTGCAAGTATGTAGTTTTAATACAACTTTTGACAATATTGATAAATAAAATTTGTAGATTCATTGATTTTACCAATATATAACCCTGTAGATTACCCACAAGTAGTTATTAAATTCAGATTTGCGAATTGTTGCCCTTTAACTACGTTTCTTCATAAAGGATTCGACTGAACAAACTTTAAAATTGTATTAAATTGAACTTTTATCAATATAATGGGTCAAAAAGCGCTCATTTAAAATGTAAACAAATCTGACATGTCCTTATGGCCGCCTTGACAGGCTTCTAAATATTATATAATATTGGTTGCACTTCATTAGAAAACTTTTTCTTACATTTTCGAACGATGATCGTTCTTATAATTTATTGCATATAGAAACAAAATCAATCCTTACGAATTTATGAGGGTCAACTATCGCCAATATTTGTTTATATTATGATATATATATATATATATATATATATATATATATATATATATATATATATATATATATTTATGTATATTTATTCCCAGTTTAAAGTTAACATTTAGAATTTTTCCTAATTCTAACTCAGTTTTATCTTTTAATGCAAATACTCCACATTGTTGCATGAAAGAAAAAAGATAAGAAAGCAAGACAATAATAAAAAAAATTGAAAGTAACGCTGTGTTGGGGTGTTTCAAAGTGTAAAACTGTGTTGGGGCGTTTAAATTTCGAATTAAAATATACTTAACGTCATTTTCCATTTGCTTTTTATAAAGGTATTTTAAGAGAATGTATTAAATATATATTTGAAGAATTACACGTAATTTTCTTGATAAATCTATAACTATTTTTTTATTTTTTAAAAATTTCGTGCGGGTCCAATACAAATCACGGTAGCATAGTTTTAAGGTTTTTTGTTGATACTAGAGACATAAAAGTGTAGGAACAACGAAATCAAGGTACAAAACATTTTTTTTTTCTAATTAATAGAAAATTTGGGCCTTATTTTCTGTAACAATTTAAAATACCTTCATATTTTAAGATACTCTAATATGTAATATTGCATAATTTAATATTAATGCAACCTATAACTCAATTCTGCTCAAAGTTCTCATGATGCTTGCATAGCAGCACACTAAATCATATTAACTACCTCGTTATCTATTATATATCCGAACAAGAATTTCTAACATAATTAGAAATTGAGGAGACAGTCGTCTTGTATCTTATGTGTTCCGTAATTGTACAAGAGACATCCAATCTCAGTCAATACTAGTACTGATCATAATGCAAATTTCCTTAGTCGCAAATCTGGTACAATATACTCCTAAATTCGGTTAGAAATTGCTTTTCCCGTACAATATTATCTTGTAAACTAGAAAATGTTATGCAAATGGGAACATTATTTATTCCCTGAAAATATTTACATATAAAGAAGTGGAAATAATGCTATATCCGTTTACCAGAAAATTCTGCATACTACAAAACTCAAGAATTTGTAATTAGGAAAATTGATTTCATATTCTATCAAGTGTAATGATAATGAAATTTTGGTATTGGTATATTTAGACATCTATAATTAGACTAATCAATAATTAAAGCAAATACAGCTAAATAAACAACATCAAAATAAACACTCCAATTTGTATCGACCGACATTGAATTAAATATTTTGTTATAGATTATGGAAACGTTTCTGTTTATTTGTGAGACATGATTCATAAATAATTTTACTTTATCGATTTATATTATTCCAAAATTATACAGGGTGTAAATGAAATAAGTGCATTAAATTTAACCAGTAATGTAACTCGACGAGAGCAACAATATTTCTTAATAACTTTTTTTTCTTTTAGATTTTGAGTTAAAATTCTTTAAAGATTTGCTGCATATTTCGTTACCCGCCCATGGAGAACAAATGGCTGCTGCCGTATTCAAGTGGGATACAAACAGCTCAAAAATTGTCGGTTATCGGTTACACTTGCAGTCACGATTGTTAATAAACGAATCAACGGAAATAACATCTATTATTAATTAATTCGTAATAGTACAATTTTTAAAATAAAGAACTATAAATTTTGTTTTCCAAAATTTAAAGTTCTTTATTTTAAAAATTGTACTATTAAGTCGTGTATTAAACCAGGATTTTAATCACCTGTGAATAGAGGAAGAGCAAAAGCATAGTTATTAGGTTATGAGATGATTATTTATCGTCGACAAATCATAATAGTTTAAATACGTTATTCAAAAAATGTAAGTACAAACTTTTGTTCATTTAAACGAGATACATGAGTACTAATAATTAGTCGTCCATTTATTATTCCCGCCCAAACATTTTTTAATGAAAATTTTTACAGCATTTTCATATGTCGAGATGTGTATTGTGCATAATAAATACACCTTCCCAAGTAAATTCAGTCTCATTAATGAACATTATGAGTCATTCCCAAAATTGAAGTCTGTTATGTGCTGAACTTTTTGTACATGGTCTGGATGCAACTGTTGCTTTTTTAAAAATTGTCACATGTGACACTCTGTATTGTGATAAAGATGTACAAGATTAAGAAATGTGCGAATATTAGGAACGTATGATTTGGAAACGCTCTGTCTAAATGCGTTGGCAACTCTATAACACTGTCTTTATATCAACCACAAATTAAAATGTAGTAAAGATACAAATATATAAATAAACCAGAGGTAAGTAATTACAATGTCTGTGTACTCGCTATTTGCAAACGTAAGCATTTTCACAAAATTTTACCTTAATAAACAAGTTTATTACTAATGTCAAAATTTAATTGCAACAACTGACAGGACTGTTAATTGCTAAAACAAATTTTTTCAGAGCTATTGCTACTGTATTCAATTATTAGAAAAATACCTGGAACGACTCGTCAATCTACGAGGTTGTAAAAATGCTAAAAAAATGTGCGATTTCGAGAAAAAGTTATTAAGAAATATTGTTGCTCTCGACGAGTTATATTACTGATTAAATTTAATGTACTTATTTCATTTACACCCTGTATAACGTATTCTCGCACCACCGACGTTTCGGTGCACACTTGCACATTCTTTAGGGTCTACGAGGTTTTTCAGAAAAGTATCCGACCTTTGACCGGGGAAAAAAAGGCATACCTGGAATGTTGGAAACCTAATCACCTTCAAAGTTGGATGTTATTAAATCATTATGATCCTGTTGAAAACCATCCATTTTCATCAAAATATAAAAGAAACTATGCATATGAGTTAACTATAATTTTTTTCGATTATTTCGACCAGGACCAAGATGGTAAGTCTGATCGGCCCGAAAATGAAAATAGGCCCGACTCAATGATCGCCTCAAAATCGGGCTAGGCTAAAGCTAAAGATTGAATACATCCTTTCCACGGCATATAGATTTTCAAAAATGAGCACTTCACATTTGCGACTAGAAACTAAATCTATTTATGGTGAAATTGCATCAATATTATTTTACTTTTAGCGAGTAATATCAACCTGAATATTTTGATTTTGCTCGCCTAATGAAAATAAATTTGTACCTGAGGCCATTTCGGACGAGGGCCTAGGGAGCAAGTGTCCCATTGCTTACCGTTAAATCCGCTACTGCTTATCTGGATTTTCGAATATCATTTTGCCCGGTAAATGAGTGCGTTTTTCTTTTGTAACGTTTTTATTTATATAGGTGAAGTGTAAATATTAGACAATTATTTATTTCACTACACGTTTCAATCTTAGACTGCCGGTCTGTTGCAGACTCTTGTAGATTGTTTACGCGATATTTATATCACTATATTTATGTCACTATATACATATACATATTACGTTCAACTGTCTGCCTACCGACCTCGACAGCGTCTATATACTCAATGACACAACAGCGTCTGTATATTCAACTGTTCGGACAAAAGTCACACCTTTCACCTCACTATCTGTCTATTTATGTAACTAACTGTCTAACTTCCACAGCTTCAGTATCACCGACTCTCCGTTACTGTCCTCGTATACCTAGCTTCCCAATACTCTTCAACACTACCCAGTATTCTCTTTCACAGCTATCCCAGTTTACCAGTAACTTCTCGAGTACCTACTCGACACAAACTGCATACGCTCACCACGATATTGCTGTGCTCCTCCTAACACTTTCTCCATGTAACTTACTAACTCCCGAGCATAGCTGCGTCCCTTTTATACAGCTGCCATTAACTTGCAGAGAGCTCTAGAATGTTTGACCGCATAATAACAATGAACATAAAAGGTTCAGGCGACCGGAAGTAATTAAATACGTCGCGATTCGTCTATTTACGTCGTCCGGCTGCTAGCGCGATTACGTCACTGCTATAAATAGACACTTGGTAGGTATAGCGTAAAAATTCCAATTCAACATATTTTATTAGTTTTTTAATGGATTATAAACATTTTGAAATGTACGAGTATGTTTTTTTTTGTTATTTCGTATGTTAAAATAATATATTTTTTATATTGATATTTTACATTTGATACAAGCGAATTATTTTTATAAATTTTATTTCATTGGTAGTGTAAATAATCCGCATAAAAACGTTTTTCAACTAGCATTTAATTTCTTTTTATAATTAAATTCTGTTTGCCAGAGCATAATGCGATATTTTTAATTACTAATTAAAATTAAAATATTTGAAAATATTGACAATAAAGTGTAGCGTAAAAAGCTGGATTATTTTTGGAATATTTCCAGACGAACAGTTATGGGAGTTAAATCCTCGTTGCAATGAAAATAAAAACGGTTTTTATTTACATCTCGTTAGTTTTTGTGCCGCAGTCGAGTTGAAAACACAATAAATGCACGTGGAAATGGTTTAGAGAAACCGCAGGGTTTACGTAATGTTGAAATTGGACACATTTATTAAATAGCACATTTCATTCTCATGACATGAATTTAATTGTTACAATGTTGCGAATGTGTTTATCAATATGCACTTAATTTAATCAACTAGGTATGTTCAATTTATCCAGCTTTATCCGTCTCCCTCTGACGTTCCAATATGAAACACAATATTCATCCTGTTTTTAATATTGCGGTACTGTCATATTCCGCTACCATTTCACAAAGAGCGAATAGCATTCAGGATATTAGAAACTATGCAAGGTAGCACTGTTGAGCAAAATTCCTGGTTCTATTTATCATTCTCAAGTCTGACAGTTTAGTTTTAACTCTAAATTCTTGCGCGGTGAGATGCTTTTGGCTAATGTTCATAATTAAAGATGCAGTATACAAACTTATTAAAACTTTGCCATTATCCTTTGGGAGTGGAGACGGTTTTATACTGATTCGAAAAATAAAGGAAAATATTTGGGGAATATATCAATCTCACTAGGACAAGAAAATGTCATAATATACCTATGTCCAAAAACCAAACCGTTTTGAATTTAAAATAATTTTATGTCTATATATAAACATAAACATATCTACAACAACCGGGGCATTATATAAGGGCATAATAGTTCATTATGCTCTCATTAGAATACGATCATCGCTTATGGACTTTAAATTAGAAATAATATAAACGGTATATAATGAAAATTATTTTCTTTTTGATTATAATTCATTACAATAATAATGACTGATTACAACAATTAATACATTAATGGACCTTTTCAATTTTAAGAGATAGAAGATATGCGCAAAGGAGATCTGAGCATAGTAAGAACAACTGAGATCTATGGCGTTTGTTTCTAAAAAAAATTAGACGTAAAATGTGAGAATATCTCAGATAACTTTAAGAAATCTTATCGAAATAAGTTACAAAAGCTTCTATTGAAGTTAAAATGTCTAACGATGCAAATTTTCACTGAGAATACAGGTATTTTAATGACTGCAATATTTTTGACGTTTTGTTTGACAGTCTAACTGACAGTTGTTCGCGCCATTTTCTTACTATTTGCAGCGGTAGAAAGAGATAGCCGTTAAATTGGAAAGGTCCATTGATTACAACAATTAATATAATAAGAAAACAGCTTTGAAAGCACAACACAGAAATCATTTTTAATTTAATTATAATACTTAAAATTGATTATGAAAAGGGCCTTAAAAAGCAATTTATTTTCACCACACATGTAAATAGTAAGTACGTCGAATTGCAAACTGCATTGTTTCGCATTGATTTTGGACGGATGACTAATTTTTTGGGGACGATATTTATCATTATTTATTCATTTTACTTACCGTTATGTGTAATACATCGAAAGCAGTACAAATTCTCTAAAACGTAATAATGTTCAGAAATAAGTGAGACCTGTTGTGAAAACGAACCTCAAAATATAATACTTACATCTTCTACAGACGAGAATGGAATAATTAGGGGAACATTTATACATTTCTCTTCCTCAAAATATGCAGTAGCATTCAAAATAATTTCTTTACACCGTTTCGATAAAATATCTTCCAAAACATCAAATTCATCAATACCATCATCTCCAACGATATAGAAAGTTGATGTTTTAAAATTAATAAATGTTGATAAAAAAACAAAACAAACAACATCCTTATCAACGCCAAAGCTGCTACACAGCGTATAAAATCAATGGCCGTATTCCGAGCACACTTTTATAATAAAAGCACTTTTATGGACGGTGCTTTTACACTATATTATATTAGGAGTGTGCTCAGAATACCAACGTTCAATAGACTAACACACGCATTCTGGCATAATTATGTCGAGACTCTTGATTCAAGACCAAGACTACGAGTAGCAAGACATCCGGCAAGACCAAGACACCCGGCAAGACCAAGACAATACTTACGAAAGCAAGACAAAGCGAGACCAAGACTAAAAAGGCTGGTTCATATAAAATGTAAACTTAAGACTACCTTCGCATTAGCATTATGACTTTGCATTAATAATTCGAGTATAGACAAATGCGTGCTACGGTATATGTATGTAGCTGTAACCTTAACCTTATCATTATGCCATAACCCTATAATACGCCAATTTCTAATTTTTTAAGTCATAATACTAATGCCGACCAATCAGAAGCTTGAAGCTGACGATATTCATGTCTTTGAATTTGACGTTTGACGTTTTAAAAAATTCTGTCACGTAGGTCGAACACCCCTACGCCTTCTTTCTTTTCTTAAATTTATTTGCCAAAGCAATTATTGAAAATACGACAACGTCCGTATTACCATCCATATCTATATTTTATATGGCCTTGTATGTCAACATGAATGACGTGTCGTTTTAGAAAAAATGACAATACCGGTCTACTCTTATTGGTTTGCCCTAAGAAGTACATATACCAGTTGACGTAATGTAAAGATTAATGCAGTCATAATGCTAATGCTAAGGTAAAGTCTTAAGTTTACAGCTTACATGAACCAGCCTTAAGTCAGTATTGGTCTCGACTTTCCGAAGCACTAAAAACTCGAATATTTTAAAAACCAATGTTGTAATTTGTTACTATAACTTTTTGTAGTATAAATAATAAAAACTACTCAGCAATAACATGTCGCTATGATGTTCCATTACAGCACATTAGGGAGGAAATAAAAATTTATAAATTTAAACGAGCCACGTACGAGAATAAACGCAAATTTTAATTATAAAAAGTAATTAAAAGCGCGTTAGAGTGTAGAAAAACTATGATTTTTTATTGCGTTTGGCAAATAGGGTTTTTTATTTCAATTCAGCAGTTTTTAATTCGCTAGTGGCTGTGTAAAAAGGGCCTGCCTTCTGCCCGCGGCGCCACGTCCCAAAGATGGATTCCACCGACACCGCTACATGACCCGAGACTCGCGATATGTAACCTCGATTCCTCTGACAAAAACATTTAATTTTTCTTTCTTTTATGTGGCACGTTTTTTCGCCCACTCGAAAAAACGGCGGATATTACTTGCAAAGATTTAAAAAAGGTTTTATTTGTTACTTGACACCGACAAGTTGAACACGATTAATAATTTCCCGCGCTTTTCCATTCGCACAATCCTATTGTCAAGAGGAAATTCTAGCATATTTCCATGCACATTCAAACGCACACGGCGCACAGACTAGAATTTAATATTGTTCATGTCATCAGCAATTTTAATCTCCTATTTGACTTTACAATTGTTCCAGCAAGTTATTTCGCAAATAGATAAATTTTTGTGATTCAAATTACCGCTTTTACGAATCAGATCATTTTCAAATAACCAATATTTTTAATTCATATTTTTATACATATGTATATTTCGGTAATGACAATCTGTACTGTTGAGGGCGTTTATATTTTGTAAACTTTAAGGATCGGCATAAAACGATTAAACGCTCCAGGACTATTAAACTAAGAAATCTCTTAGCACCTTTTTTACAATTTTTTTATTGCTTGGATATTTATAATGATAAATTCCAACTACTAGTTTTTAACCAATCATGATACTAAACACTTGAAAATTCAACCAATGGGAATAGTTTTATACTGACTATTTCACTCATAAATTTATAAGCGAATCCAAATTCAGGATTCTACCTAGTTACCAAGTTTCATTTCGACAAAACACCGTCACAAAAAAAAATTCGCACCCTTTAAGCTAGTGATGCACGCTAGACGAGAAATATAAATACGGTGCATTTTTCATTGAATTTATGAATTAAAGCTATAAAGTTACAAATACTTTTTATTGCGAGACTCTCGCGAGAATCTCGCGAGATTTCTCGCTTCTCGCAGTTGTTATATCGGTCTCGCCTCGAATTTTAAATTGCAATCTCGCTCTCGTCCTCGTCTCGCATAATGCAACGAGTCGAGACGAGATGCGAGAGTACTCTCTCTTCGTCGTGCATCACTACTTTAAGCCAATAAGATGTCGTATTTTTACAAGTAAGTGAGTTTTGATAAATAAATAAATATATCATCATGGCATATTACCCATTGCTGGGTGTGCCAATCTGCTTTGTTCGCAGATATCGGTAATGACAGGGGTCAATTTTGTGCCATTTAAAATTGGAAATATTTGGCGTCGGTCAGGATCGAACCCGGTTCCCCAGATTCGCGACCAGACACTCAGGCACGCGGCCACGAGACCCCATTGTGAGTTTTGATAAGAGAAATTTTTTGACGTTTTAGTAACATTGTTTTTTTGCATATTTGTCAAAGTCTGTATATTATCAGTGTTATCTGTTGTTATTAAAAACGAGTCGATTCAGACAGGAATCTATTTAAAACGTTCAAAAAGCAAACTGAAACACAATACCTTTAAACACAATAAAAATTTCAAGATTTTTTCAAGAAAAAAGTTATATAAATAATTACTTGATTTTTATTTTGGAATTAGTCATCCGAATACCATTCGTGGTTGAATTTTATCCTGGAAAAATTTTCCGATTGCTTTACTCGAGCCTGTTGCCAATTTATCTTGTGACATTGATCAAAAATCTCTCGTTTGACAACTCGTGATTTTTTTTGTCAATGCCACTCAATAAATTGCTAGGCAACCGACTCTCGTAACAATCTGAAAAATTTTCCGGCAAAAATTTACCACTTATGATAGTATATATGATAAAACTCCGTTACTCCGATAAATTTCCGCTAGCAAGTAAATAAACAGTTGTTATTGTTTATAACATTAGGTAAAACCCCTCCTCTTTCGGAGTTGAGATTTACCATGCAGTTTGCTTTCGTGTTTGTTGCTAAGCAAAAAAATTCGTGCAAAATAAAAATTTATCGATTAAATCAGGAGGTCTTGTGATATTACTTCTGAACATATTTACAACAGAACAACTTGAGCACATTTTCACCTGAATGTGAATAAGCAGAATACTAAGTTTTGGAACACTATAAATATTAATTGCACTACTTAATAATTTGGTTTTGGTGCTATATAGATTACATTCGAAAACGTAATCGGGCCTCACTATTTTGAGGGTAAAATGGTAACACAAGTACAGCTAATAAGACAGGGTTATATGATGATCCTTTTAGTTTAGAATAGTATATATGGTACATAATTTACAGAAGGCAACGTATTCTAGCAGGAGTTACAAATTCGCTCACAAGAGCGCAGCGGCAAGTGGATGAACGAACAATTGCATGAATTTTGAATTACCTTCTGTAACGTGTGTTTTGTACTATTTTCCCTGTTGAGTCTTTCTTTTACATTATTTTTTATAAAAAATATTTGACTATTTCAATTAAGAAATTTTTTGGTACAATTATTAGGTTGATGACAATGATTTATGCTTTTTTATTCTGTTAGTTGCCCAAATATTTAGTGTATTTATTGCAGTCATATCAATGTCAAATAACAAAATATCACCAAAAATCGTTTAAGAATGCAGATCCTTCTAACATCAAAGTGCTAAAATGTGACATTCTAATTCCGAAACAGTGAAATAAAATATACTAGACGTTGTCTTACATTACATGATTTATGCTTTTTTTATCTGTTTACGGTTGACGTAACCACGCACAATTTCAAAATATATCTGAAGGATTTCCATTTCGAAAATAGGAAATATAAGAAAAATTAATTTACTTGAAACAATACTTATACAAAATGTTTGCTATATGTCTCATTTTTTCTTTGTGTTTTTCTATATCCGAAGGAAGGATTCCCCTCCTTCCTACCTTTCTCTCTGATGTAATTTTTAGAGACGGCCAAACGAAAGCATTATTTGATGTATTCTAGTCAGGGCTTTTTACTTTTTTTGCGAAACATGTAATTTGAATAATACTCTCGTATAGATGTTGCCAGCAAATGCAAGGATATTCACAAAACATCTTTGAGTTTTCCTTTATTGTGGATACAATCGAAATTTTTTACCCTTTCTGCAATTTGAATTCTTTAGGGACTCAAATTTCAATTTATTTACTACATAGAAAGGGACATATGATGTAATACTTTCTTTCAATCAACCACTTATGTCAATGTTTGAATAAAAAAATTCTTTCTGTTTGATGAAATAGGTCTAACTTTTTCTGAAACTTTTGTTGCGTACGTTAGAGTATCAACTGAAGATTGGATCCTCAGCTATTGATAGAATCATACAAGAAAATTAGAGTCCAATAACTTATTCAAATAAACTATAAATAGTGTTTCTTGTCTTGTTCATTTCTTGGTGACGTAATTCTTGTCTTGTTTCAAGGATTCTTGTTTCTTGACATTTTAGGGGAATCCCCCTTTTTCTATCGCTTTATCGAATCCGAACGCTCAAGTGCATCGTTGGCGTTTGCGTCTGCCCTTACCCCTTTTAGTTAAATAATCAAATAATGTTACTTTGATGTATTGTATTACTAGTTGTTGGTCATTAGTTATTTTTTGTGTTTTTTCGATATTCCGTCTCAAATATAATAAAAATATGATGTGGCCAGCACGGCACAATACCTCTCGTCATTTAATTTTAATCATACATAATTTCACGTAAGAAAATAGCGTTTGGTTTAGATAGGTATATAAATTCTGCCCTTTGATTGGTCACAGTGCAAACCTAATACATAAAAACGAAAAGAATATCATCTGCCAGTTGTCAGTTGAAAGAAAGTGTAAATTACACAGTACACAGTACATCTTCAATATTATGTCATTAAGTTTAAGTTCAAGTAAAGTATGCTTCATTTTTCGTAAGAAAATAGTGATAGGAGATAGGTACAGTTTGATCTTGTTGTTTAATTGGATAATCATCCCTGTTTTGTAAGAAAGGCTTAACAATTTCCTTACAAAATAGGGCATAATATCGGGTATTATCCAATCAAAAAACAAGATCAAACTGCAAATGTTTGTAATTGAAAAATTTATTTATTAGATATTTTATAAATTCACATCCTAATATTTTCTTCTTAAACCATTACCATTATTAATTTGAAATGACTAGTTTTTTGAGATTGACTTGTATCTGTCCGTTACATATATTTGAATACTTCAACTGTGTAACCAAGGAGTTGTGTTTATACAGGGTGTAAATGAAATAAGTGCATTAAATTTAACCAGTAATGTAACTCGACGAGAGCAACAATATTTCTTAATAACGTTTTTTTCTAAGTCTTTTAGATTTTGAGTTATAATTCTTTAAAGATTTACTGCATATTTTGTTACCCGCCCATGGAGAAAAAATGGCTGCTGCCTTAATCAAGTGGGATACAAACAGCTCAAAAATTGTGGGTTATCGGTTACACTTGCAGTCACAGTAATTAATAAACGAATCAACGGAAATAACATTTATTATTTATTAATTCGTAATAGTACAATTTTTAAAATAAAGAAATATAATTTTGGATAACAAAATTATAAAGTTGTGTATTAAACCAGGATTTTAATCACCTGTGAATAGTGGAAGACAAGGAGGGGCGAGGTAACGAGAGGAAGAGCAAAAGCATAGTTATTAGGTTATGAGATGATTATTTATCGTCGATAAATCATAATAGTTCAAATACGTTATTCAAAAAAAAAATGTAAGTACAAACTTTTGTCCATTTAAAAGAGGTACATGAGTACCAATAATTAGTGGTTCATTTATTGTTCCCGCCCAAATATGTTTTAATGAAAATTTTTACAGCATTTTCGTCTGTCGAGATGTGTATTGTGCATAAGAAATACACCTTCCCAAGTAAATTCAGTCTCATTAATGAATATTATGAGCCATTCCCAAAATTGAAGTCTGTTATGTGCTGAAAACATAGAACTTTTTGCACATGTTATGGATATAACTGTAGCTTTTTTTTAAATTGTCATATGTGACACTCCGTATTGTGATGTGATAAAGATGTACAAGATTAACAAATGTGCGAATATTAAGAACATAATGATTTGGTGATGATTTGGAAACGCTCCGTTTAAATGCGTTGGCAACTCCATGACACTGTCTTTATGTCAACCGTGATGTCAAGTAAAATGTAGTACAGATACGAGTAAAAAAATAAATAAATAAACCATAGGTAAGTAATTACAATGTGTACTCGTATTTTGACAGAATTTTACCTTATAAACAAGTTTATTACTAATGTCAAAATTTAATTGCAACAATTGATAGGACTGTCAATTGCTAAAACAATTTTTTTTATAGCTATTGCTACTGCATTCAATTATCACAAAAATATTGGGAACGACTCGTCAATTTACTGGGTGGTAAAAATGCTGTTATATTACTGGTTAAATTTAATGCACTTATTACATTTACACCCTGTATAATAGTTAATTTTATAAATTAATTAAAAAATATATAGAAGTAGTATCAATATAATATCTTTACAAAATTTTATAATCTTTACGTTTTATTATAACATGCGAAAAAAATACATTTAAAGGTATTCCAGTTGCTCTATTTGCACTAAAATCTAATGGCTTCTTTCTGTTTTTCATATAATAAAGTAGAAATCCATGGTTTCGATTTTTTTTGAATAATAGTATTTGAGTTGAGCGTTAAGAGGATCTAGACACATAAAACATACAAATGCAGATTTTCAATATTAATTGTCAAGAAATCTTGATTCTTGATGATAATTTCTTGTCTTGTCTTGGTTTTGTCTTGATTTCAAGACAAGATCAAGAGTATATCTTGATTTTTGTGAAACACTAACTATAAATGATTCCATTTTTTCGATTGACAATTTCAGAAAAGTATGTCAGATATTCTGACAATAATCTCATCGCTAAATGTATTCTACTTCGTAGGGCGTCGAAATGAAGTTATGTACGACACCTGATAGGTGTAAAACTTTCCGTTTGACTCCCATTTTCCGCTTGGAAGATAATTGCTCGCGGACTAAAGTTAGCTCTCACGTGCAGACGAGTACACTTGTTTACAAAGTGGACAATGCAATCTAACTGTTTCGGACAGTGAAATGACATTAAGCCTTGTGTCCCGTACCATGAATGCACAATGTAACCTCTCATCGTCGCCATCTTGATTCCGAGGATCATTATAACAGTACCGCAACATCGTTTCCAACGCACACTTCATCGACTACCGGTTTCCACAGCCAGAGGCGATG
Organism: Harpalus rubripes; assembly: GCA_963082715.1. Lineage (NCBI taxonomy): Eukaryota > Metazoa > Arthropoda > Insecta > Coleoptera > Carabidae > Harpalus > Harpalus rubripes. The sequence goes on from OY720448.1 coordinate 2,410,478, forward strand.
GATTTTGGATTTTTTACTCGCAAATGGAGCAGATTTTTTGTAATTCCGTGCGATGGATTTATTAACTTGTCCACACGGAGTTGTAAAACAGAGGATTTAATTAATAACTTGGTATAGGCAATTGTTGCATACGCAATATCAATTTTTTAATCGCATTCCAGGAGTTTATAAATTTTAATTGATCCATTTTCCTCTCTTGTCAGATACTCTTTTGCCGTAAGGTGTACGGTTTATATACAGGCTGTCTCACAACTCGCGCCCCAGAGCGAATGAGGAAACACGAGACTGCACTCGGATGTGCAATTCCGAAGAAAAAAAATCTAGCTTAAAAGATATTCGAGAAAAGACGTCTTAAAATTGACCAATCAGAGACCTACACCTTTAACGTGCGTTTGTCGTAATTTTACATTACTATGGTTTTATACAAATCAAATCTTCTTTAAAATGTGTGAGCGACTGTAGTTTTCGAAAAATGTCAGTGTCAAATTAAATTTGACAAGATGAATAAAAAAAAGGCAAATTCTTACCATATATTCAGCCGCTGATTACTTAGAAATTATTATAATTTTCGGAGAATGTGGACGTAACGCCAGAAAGGCAGCACGAGTCTATTTGGAACGTTTTCCGGATAGAAATCTTGCTAACCTAAATTTGTTGATAGTGTAAAGTCAACTATAAAGTGTCAAAATCACAGTAAGTCAAACAAATTTTGTAACTCACTAGTAGTATTTTTAAAACCTAGCAACCAGTTTTATTTTGTAATAATATCATCACACCTCAAAATATCCTTCCGGGATTGGTGGATTAAAAAGTCTTGTAACTCCGTTATGCAAGCAGCCGCAAATTATTTTCTTCTATTTGTTGGCAACCTATTGTCGTCGGCAAGTGACAGTTTCGTCTGGGGCGCGAGTTGTGAGACACCTGTATATATACAGGCTGTAAATGAAATAAGTACATTATATGTAACCTGTAATGTAACTCGTCGAGAGCAACAATAATTTTTTTTCTAAATCTTCTAGTTTTTGAATTAAAATTCTTTAAAAATTTGTTAGATCTTTGGTTACCCGCCAATGATCTAATTGCTGTTGCCTAAATTTAAGTTTGATTCACACGACACAAAAAATGTCAGCTGGTGTTTGCTTTCTTGCAGACACAGTAATTAATAAACGATCAACGGAAAACCTATTTATTATTAATAAATTCGTAATAATATAATTTTTAAAATAAAGAAATTTAAATTTTGGATAACCAAATTATAAAATAGTGTATTAAAATAGACTTTTAAACATATGTGAATAGAGGAAGAACATGAGGTTATGAGATGAATTATCGGTTATCGTTTATAGCGACAAATCATAATAGTTTAAAAAAGTTATTAAAAAAGCGTAAGTACAAACTCTTGTCCATTTAAATGAGGTATATGAGTACCTATTGCAATTAGTCGTCCATTTATTATTACCGTCCAAACATTTTTTTATAAAAACAACCGATCTGTGATTGCGACACAAAGAGCTTTTCGGCGACGGTTCAACATTCCGCGAAATAATGCTGTTCCTACTGTGAACACAATTCGATCCTGGATTCGGCAGTTGGAGGAAACTGGTAGCACACTAAGAATAGGTACACATGGCTGACGAAGATCCATCAGAACACCAGAAAATGTGGAGCTAGTGAGAGCAGCAGTCGAACAATCGCCAAGACGTTATGTTTCAATGTTGCAAAATTTTCTGTAGCCCCGATTGGAAGTGGTTGTTGAAGAAGAGAGATTAGGGGACTTTTGGTTCCAACAGAATGGGGCTACAGCCCACACAGTCTGAAATTCTCTAAATGCTTTAAGAGAAATGTTTCTTGGACGCCTAGAGTCTTTGATAGGTAACGTGGGGTGTTTAAACGTCGCCCCCAAAACCTACTAGAGCTAAGGGAGCAGATTCTTGAAGAAATAAACGCGATACCCCGAGAAATGTGTCAACGGGCTGTTCAAAACTTCAGAAATCGGCTCCAGCAATGTATTACAGCTAACGGCCGCAATCTTAAAGACATTATTTTTAAAAATTAATGAGTATAAAATGGGAAGTCCTACTGATTTCAAAAATAAAAATATTTTTTTCATATATACCCGGGTTTCTTTTTTATAACTCTTCAAAACTGCTCAATTGGTTCTGCCGCACCCTGTATTATGTACTAAAGACACTTTCTTTAGTAAACCCAACCTCATCAGTGAACAATACTAGCCATTCGCAAAATTTGAAGTCTGCTATGTGCTGAAAACATTGAACTTTTTGCACATGATATGGATATAAAAGTTCCTTTTTAAAAAATTATCATATGTGACACTCCGTGCTGTGATACTCGAAGATGTTCAAGATTTACAAATGTGCGAATACTATGAAGAGAATTTGGAAAACGCTCCGTCTAAATGCGTTGACAACCCATGCCAGTGTCTTTATGTCAATATCAAAGTAAAATGTAGTAGATGCAAATAAATGAATAAACCATAGGTAAGTAATTACATTACAAAAAGTGTCAAGTTTAGTAAAATACACATATCGAAATTGTGAATTTCCGTGCGACGAAAATAAATTTTGTTGGTCGGTAGGTTAGAATTATAAAGAGTAAAGTTTATCGACTTTTGTGATGTAGAACTATTCCACAAGTCAGTGGCGTGCATGTCATTGTGAGGAACTAACGGAGGGCGAAAAATGCGTGACTAACCCCCAAGGGTGATATTTACCTCATGCGTCTACGGGCGCATTTAATACGGAAACTTGAGTATACTTTCTCAGCAAACTCCGACATCATAAAATTTGCGGTGCGACAGGGTTAAACGACCAGCCTCTAACCCCACTACAGGATTTTTAGGATTTCAGGCACGTAAACCTTCTTCAAATATTCTGCTCAACATATTTCAACAGTTTTCTCGTGACATCATAAACAACGTGAAATTATTTCATCCTGAAAATGATACTTTTTTGCTCTTATTTGTGTCGTGTTATTTTCGTGAAGTGGACGTTTCTTTCATCGCTTTTGACATCTTCAATAAAATAGAAATATTTTTTCAGCTTATATTTACAAAAAAATATGGGTTCTGTACCATTACTGAACGTAAAAAGTTTTGTAACTTGAATATATATATATATATATATATATATATATATATATATATATATATATATATATATATATATATATATATATATATATATATATATATATATATTAAAGGTGTACATAGGAGATTAACATGGGAAATCAGTTTTTTGAAATTTCTTGCTGGCCTAATTATTTTAAGCAAAAATGCGTAAAATAAAAGTTTTAGGGTATAAAAGTCTATATCTAAAACAATAAACAGAATTACCTTTACATGCTTTATAACGACAGAAATTAAATATGAAAATGTCAAAAATTACGACAGCCATGGAATTGAACAAAAAATAAATAAATGCTTGACGTTTTATCTGTCACAACGTAAGTTAACTTATTTGACGTGTCTGACAATTTGATTTGAACAAACATCGTTAAATATGGCAATTATAGAAATATAAAATTAATAAATAAAATTAAGAAAATACAGTTTTGTTTAAATAATATGAATATATCAAAAAATCAACATTGCGTCACAAAATTATGTTTGATGCTGTTATGTACTCTCAACTCATTTCCAATACATCTACCTTAGTACTACAGAAGGAGTCTACATTTATCATTCCTAACACTCTTTCTTAGAGTAACGCATGTTCTGCTCGTCCTATATTATGATTGCGCAGCTCAGGTGTATTTTTTGAAGATAAATTAGCAGTCTTTTCAAATTTTGTCACGAATTTAGCTCTTCATTCGTATAAATGTTCATTTTTTAATCATTTCAGACAATAAAATTAGAGACAATATCAAATTGTCAGAAACGTCAAATAAGTTAACTTAAGGCGATTTCGGGCGACAACCGTTCACTTGCGGTATGTTGCGTTCAGGTACGTTCACACATTCGGGCGCTAGGAACAACCGGAACAACGTACCCGGTATACTTGGATCAGTGCTCACAGCTGAACGGGTTTGCGAGTCGGGTCAGCTCTCTGTTCACTATTTCTATCTCTTTTTATCATGTCTTTTTTTGAAATGTCAAAAGTCAAAACAGTCGAAGTCGTGGTGTTATGCCAAGCAGGGTGACATTATTTTCGTTGGCTCTTTTTTGGACAAATATGGAAAAAACTATCTTTCTCCGTTAATGCATTTTAATTGTCAGACACTATTTTTGACAGTTTTAAATGTCGCAGAATATACATAACCACCAAGCACGGTGTCAACAAGTGAACCAACGATTTTTGGCGCCACCATTAACCATATCATACCGTAACTAACCGTAAGTAATCCGAAGAAGTGAACGGGTATGTCGCCCGAAATCGCCTTTACGTTGTGGAAGAAAAACGTCAAGCATTTATTTATTTTTTGTTCAATTCCATGGCTGTCGATATTTTCAACTTAATTTTCGATATTTTCATATTTAATTTCTGTCGTTGCAATGCATGGAAAGGTAATTCTGTTTATTGTTTTAGATGCAGAATTTTATGTTCTAAAACTTTATTTGGCGCATTTTTTCTTAAAATAATTAGGCGAGCAGGAAATTGCAAAAAACTGATTTTCCATGTTAATCTCCTATGTACACCTTTAAGACAGACACACGGTATATATATGGTGATAGCCAAGTGATAAAAAGTTGCAATAACAGTTCTATAGTCAGAATTCACATTGACGACATAGCTTGAAATTGGAGAACCACAAGGGCCACTTTTTGGGGTATTCGAAGTATTAATGAAATCAGCTTTCCTTGTTTTCCAATTAATTTTTAATTTGTATTTGTTTTATTGATTATTAAATTATCTGAAATTGAAAATAGAATGGATATATAACCAGCAATTCTAGCTGGAAGAAATTAATGTAGTGGAACCTTGTACACACGTCCGAACGACTTAGATGACATTTACCCGTTCGCCGACCGTTTAATGATTACTTTCAGCATTTCAGCTTTCATTTCCAGCTTGCTGAAGAGCAGCGATAAAGGTCCACGAGTATGAATCGTTACTGTGCGAATTGCGCGCATTGATAGCGAATTATTTATGGGGTCCCGTTGAAATATACGGCGATTGTGGAGTGTTATTGCTTGAAAGAAATAAACTGGCTTCAAAGTGAACTTCTTTCATCTAAGGATTTATTGATAGTTTATATACTTTCTGGATTGCCGATTCTCTGCTTCCCAGCTGATATTGAAAACTAATCATCAATCTTTTATTGCATATTCTCTCTTCAACTGCTTTGAAGATTCCTTATTTTATGCTTGATGGCTCGATTATATGTTACGGTTTACGGCTTCGCAAAATCTTACGTATTCTTTTTATGAATCTGTTATTTTCTTATCTGGTTTCTCGTTTTATTATTATATTAGAATATCATGCAAATGTTTTGTACTATACAAATATAAATGTATGTATTAACTATTATTTAAAGGCATAGTCTACTGCAGTGTTCAGACAGGACCGCAAAAGAAAATAATGAACTGTCACACATGCGCAAATATAGACCAAATGGAATTTAGCAGCCACTTCTTAAACAGAACCTAAAAACCAGTATGGTTCTAGAGTTCCTTGCGCCCCGATGCAAATTTAAATTGAGCGCCCTATAATTTTTACCTTCCGTCACCTTTAGATAAGGAAGGTATTGTCTTTGGTCAAAAAAATCTGTGGTGAGTTTTTGATGAATAAGCACGTTTTAAGGTCCTTAGAATGTGTGTGTGTGTGTGTGTGTGTGTGTGTGTGTGTGTGTGTGCGTGCGCGTGCACGTGTGCGTGTGTGTATGTGTGGATGTGTGTGTGTGTAACAAAATTTTCGTCTACGATAACTCTAATACTCCAATTCCAAAAATTATAATTCTTTCGTATTCCCCTTCGTTGCATCCATATGAAGCTGATTAGATTATATTAGAAGTACCCTCATTTGAAGATTTTAACAGTTTTTCTTGAAAAAACGATGTTAAATATCATTTTCTCACATTTAATATTATTATAAATATTAAAGAACATTGTATTCTCTATACATGGGGTCTCGTGGCCGCGTGCCTGAGTGTCAGGTCGCGAATCTGGGGAACCGGGTTCGATCCCGACCGACGTTAAATATTTCCAATTTTAAATGGCACAAAATTGACCCCTGTGGTGCACTCTCCACGCCAGCAGTGAGTGCCCGTGAGGTGACGCCTGGTAAGCGCCCGCACGGTACAAATATTTCATCATTACCGATATCTGTGTATAAAGCAGATTGGCACACCCAGCAATGGGTAATAAGCCATGATGATATATTTATTTTATTTATTTATTTGTATTCTCTATACGATTTGACTGCATTTTATAACTAAAACTATTATGATTACCCCTTAACCTTAAAATTAATTTTAACAAAAAATAATAAATACATATTTCGAGAACTAAGTTCTCATCATCAGTAGTAGTAGTATTAAATGGATATAGACTTATAAAATTATAAAGAAATTAAATTTCATAAATTAGCCAGTTATGCTAGAAATAGCTACTATATTAAGAAAATTCTGATTGAAAGATGTCAGTGTCAAGTGCAATTGACATATTCGTGGTATATTTGTGTTATAATTTTACTCGAAATATAGGAAATTTTTGCTCGAAACTTTCTTTTGTATAAAATACGTACAAATTTCGAAAGGTAATGTACATACAAGAAATTTATAATCTTTTGCAAGGAACTTTCTGTATGGATTTTATAGAAAATACATATGCATTTACGAAAATTCTACCGGTAGATACCGCACCTACCGACTGTGTTCGAAAACACGAGTGGTAAAAAGTTACCGTGTTCGAAAATTGTTCAATATCTACCAGATCCATCTACCGGATTCATGAAAAATCAAATCTCAAAAAAAGGTAGTGATGCAAAGCGAAGCGCGTGCGTTAAAAATGGATATGTGCTCAAAGTAGGACTCTGCTCAGTTTGTCATCAAATTTCTAACCTGTTTTAAATTTTCAAATTTTTTCATAGGTTAAGGATCTACCCTGTTTACCACTTGCGTTCTTAAAATATCGATTCCGGTAGCTATAACCTGATAAAAACCTGTTTACTGGTAACAGTTCACCGGTAGAATTTTCGCAAATACCTCATATAACTGACGGAAGGTAATATGGTGGCCACATTAGATTTTTTTTAATTAATGTAGAATTGTGTACATCAGATAGGTATTAACAAACATACTCGTACAAACTAACAACAAAGCAAAATATATAAAAGTTCACATAGACAAGACTAATATTATAGAAACACAATATTATGTCCACTATTGGACATGGAGAATATAATTTGTAGTTGGATTTTTCGAAGGAAGATTTAATTTATTATTTTATTTGGTTGCTATCGAATTTCAAATTAGGCGCTTTCGCAAATATTTAATTTTTTGAAAAATTAGTAAAGTTGAAGTTTGGTGTTTGTAAACTAAACTTTCAACTTTTTTTTATTTTATTTATTTATTTATTTATTTTATTTAGGAGAACCAACAGCCTAAGCCAAACAGGTCCCCGCGAATTTACAAAAATTTATACAACACATGTATATGCATGAAAAACATAGTTATTTACAAAATATAAAGTTACAATAATATAATACAGTTAAACATAAATATAAATGCATATGGAAGAAAGTATTTATCACAAATAAAGAAATTTGCAACAATATAATAAAGCTAAACGTGAGATTCCGTTATGTAAACACTTAACATTTTTTTAAAATGTGTAAAACTGACATTAAATATGTCAATGAAAGCACAAAGATTATTGTGTGCAATAGTAATCCGATGCATTGGCGAATTTATATAACTATTTGTGGCACAATTTTCGACTTGAAAAATGATTTGAGATCTAGTACATCTGGACGGTACAAAAAATTTTAAATATTGTAATAGCTCGCTGGCAATAATTTTATTGTGTATTATTTTGTATAAAAATATTTGATCATACATTTTTCTTCGCTTTACTAGAGATGTCATATTAAGAACTTGTAATCTGCATGTATATGACTCATATGGAATCTGTAGCCTGTAATATAATATTCTTGTAATTTTTTTAAAAAAAATTTCTATTGTATTTATATTGAGATTGTAAAATGGGTTCCAAATGAGTGAATTGTATTCTAGATGTGGTCTAACTAAGGTATTGTATAACAGATTGTATGATTTGATATGGGTGAAAGACTTTGTTAATGATTCATTGTTAACAAAGTAGTTGAAAATAATTTTACCATGGTTTCTAGTGAAGCTTACAGAATGACATTTTTTAACATTTAAGGAGAGGTCATTTTCTTTACAATAGTTACAAAGGTTGTTCAGATCTGATTGTAGTTTTCGGCAGTCCTAAAGATTGTCTATAGGCCTAAAGAACTTTAAGTCATCCGCGAATAAAAGGCATTTGCTATTTTGAAAACAATCTGATATGGAATTTACATATAGGTTAAAGAGTAAAGGGCCCAGATGACTGCCTTGCGGCACTCCCGAAGAAACATCTCTAGAACAATGACCTCCCAATACAACAATTTGTGACCGATTTCTTAAATAAGAATCTATCCATCGTAATAAGGATCCATGTATACCATATTTGCCTAATTTGTCGATTAATTTATCATGATTCACTCGATCAAACGCTTTAGTAAAGTCGATGTATATAACATCTACTTGTTTCCGTTTATCCATATTTTCAGCTAAATACTGAGTAAAAGGAACCAAGTTTGTAGTTACTGACTTACCAGAGCAAAAACCATGTTTTTCAGGTATAATAATTGTCTCAATATCTGATTTAATATTTAGTCACTAATTTTAAATGAACATGTCAGCAATGCAATAATTTAGATCCATTCTTGAGGGAATGCCGTGCCCGCTCCTTGCGGGTGGGCAGGTTATGCCCCACACAAAGGCGCCTGACCAGGGGCGACATTAAATTTCAAGGCAGTAAATAATAGTAAATAAAAGTAAAGAAAATACACTAAAAAATAATAACTTACACAATAAGGGGATAGAAGTGAACAATATTTTTTATATTGACCTGGGAAGGTGTTGATTACAACAATGAATATTTTCATTATGACAACAATGAATCAAATATTTAAATACTAGCATATTGAATTTTAAAGATTTGAGTTGAGGAAGGTGTGCATATTGAAGAATAAATTATTATAAGGGCTTTTGTCTTATTTAGGATGTCCTAAAATTTTATAGCCACACTGTATATACTCGATCTCTCAAACCAGTGGGAGAACCAATTTTATTGTTTAATTCACAAATAAATTGAATTCGTTTTTCTATTAGCAATCTAGTCTGAGATTTTTGCAAAGAACAAAATAGTCTTATCGGGTTGGAAGTGGATAAAAATCTAAATTATGAATGTTTGAGCAACCGGCTTCTTTTTTTGGCAATAAATTCTTTCTTTTGTTTGGTTTCGTTTAAGCGGGTTACATTGCGATCGGCTAAGCTTCTTTTACATCGGCTTATCTGCGCAGATTTGACGCAGCTAACGTTCGCAAGTTTTTTCAAAGTTGTTTATGCAGAGTTGGACAAACACCACGCTTCACAACGCCCTTTGATTCGCGACAATTTCGTCTTTGTTTTTACTTCGCAGTAGATTCTTTCATTCTTTCATTTTTGTGCTATTAAAAAGATACTTTAAATGTTTTCGAATGTTGTTTAGCTAGACTTAATTAAGAAAAATGAGTTTTCCGCAGGCTGAATAGCGTCAATAAAATATAATTAAGTTATTTTTATTGTACACTTGAATCGTTTAAATTACTTCAATTCATTAAATCTGCAACAGTTAAATATGATTTACTAATTACTTTTTCTCTTTTCAGGTAAGTACTTCAGATTTTAATGCTACTCCTGGTCGCTTGTAAGGGTAAAGTATATACTAATTTCATTTTCATAATATATGTCATTCAGATACAAATTATTTTATAATTTCGCACTCATATCTCATACCTAATTTATATAATAAATCATTAATTAATTATTTAGTCATTAATGATATGATTAAATAAATATTAAATTCGAAACCTATCACAAATTCTGCGCAGGAAAAATCGGCTGGATTCTAGAACCACCCGTGAAATTCTATTTTTTTGTTGCAAGGTCTTCACTTAGATAAAATATAATATACAGCAAGTCTCACAACTCGCGCCCCAGACGAAACTGACACTTGCCGACGACAACAATAGGTTGCCAACAAATAGAAGAAAATAATTTGCGACTGCTTGCATAACGAAGTTACAAGACTTTTTAATCCACCAATCGCGGAAGGATATCTTGAGGTGTGATGATATTATTACAAAATAAAACTGGTTGCTAGGTTTTAAAAATACTACTAGTGAGTTACAAAATTTGTTTGACTTACTGTAATTTTGACACTTTAGAGTTGACTTTTCACTGTCAACAAATTTAGATTAGCGAAGGTGTCATCCGAGATCATCATTTATATCGTACAGTGCAACGTGTTGTAGCAGCTGTGTAAAATGTGTTAAACGAAAATATTATTGTTATTTGAATTCTTTGACCGGTCTCATGCGTCCTTGCGATGGCTCTCAATATCACTTTATGATCCACAAGATTTCTATGCGGAAAACGTTCCGAATAGACTCATGCTGCCTCTTTAGCGTTACGTCCACATTCTCCGAAAATTATGACGATTTCTAAGTAATCAGCGGCTTAATACATGGTAAGAATTTGCCTTTTTATTCACCTTGTCAAATTTAATTTGACACTGACATTTTTCGAAAACTACAGTCGCCCACACATTTTAAAGAAGATTTGATTTGTATAAAACTCTAGTAACGTAAAATTACGGCAAACATACGTTAAAGGTGTAGGTCTCTGATTGGTCAATTTTAAGACGTCTTTTCTCGAATATCTTTTAAGCTAGATTTTTTTTTCTTCGAAATTACACATCCGAGTGCAGTCTCGTGTTTCCTCATTCGCTATGGGGCGCGAGTTGTGAGACAGGCTGTATAACAAAGAAACTCAAAATTAAAGAGCGGAAGCAGGTATTTATATGTATTTACCGTCCGTCATACCTTTAGGTAAGGAAGGTATTATTTTTGGTCAAAAAATTCGATGGTGAGTTTTTAACCCTTATTTTTGGATTAGCGAATTTTATTCTAATTTTGGCAGTTTATTTCTTAAAATATAGTCTAATCTAATCCAAATAACCTTTTTTTTAAAAAAAAAATATAATTCACTAATCCAAAAATGAGAATTAGCTTAAACTTTTTTGCGAATCGTTAATTTTTATTAATATAAATACATACCTACATATTTACTTATACTGGAAACTGAATTGATTTCCTTTCCTATTGTTCTATTTTTATTTAAAAAATAACACGTTACTATTAATTTGAAATGATTAGTTCTTTGACAGTGATATTTATCTGTCAGTTACATACATTTGAATAACTACGCAACCAAGGAGTTTTGTTTATTTAAAACGTAGGCTCCGGGATTAAAATTATAGATAATTTTATATATTTACCCATAAAATATATAGAAAAAGTATTAATGCAAATCTGTAGAAAATTTAATAATCTTTAATTTTTATAATAACATTAATCTTGAAAAAATAACATATAAAGATATTTTTCGGAAAAAAAAACTATTTTGAGCTTCTTGTAAAGTGCCATTTTCTGTTGATTTACACCAAAATCTAATAGGCTCTTTCCATTACAGAAAAAGTTAGAAATACAAGGTTTCAAAATTTTCTGAATGATAGTATTTGACTTAGAGTGGAGGATCCACACACACATACACATAGACATCATCGTGAAAATGTTAAAATTGGATTCTAGGGACCTTAAAACCTGGTCATTTACCAAAATCTCGATATGCGATTTTTAACACGATCCCTATACCTCCCTTACCAAGGGAAGCGGGAGGTAAAAATCTGGTGTGGCCATCACAATACCTCCCGCCATTTACCGCCCGGGTCACAAAAAAATAAGCTAATCCTTATTTTTGGATTAGCGAATTTTAATCTAATTTTGGCAGTTTATTTCTTAAAATATAGTCTAATCCAAGTAATTTTTTTGAAATAAAAAAATTTAACTTTCCTTCAGTTCGTTTTGTTACGAAGCGTTATATTGACTTTTATGAATACGTGCATAAGTCTCCCCGATATTATTTTGAAAGCAATTTGATATTTTTACACCGAAATACAGAAATGTTTTTATTTTGTTGAATTTATTGGCCACAAACCTCGCCTTATACCATACCAATAAATTCTACCCTTTGACTGTGTCATAGTATAATGGGATTCAGACCCCAATTCATCGTTACAGAATTCATTGCACGTTCCTGCTGGTGCTCAATTGTGGTAACAGTGTAAAATGGAATTCAGAAATCAAAGTTTGAAAATTACTCCACTAACTTTGATATTCAGTGAAGCTATGCCATCCTCGACTGTCAGGATGTACATAGTTGTGCGCCATATTTTAACTAACTCGATTAGGCGGCCATGATCCGTGTTGTGCAGTTGTTTCGGGGACAAAGCCTTCTCTGATGAGACATCGCAACTTCAAACAATAACGGGTAATTTTTCATTCGAAGCCAAATTACTGAAAGTCCTTTGATTAGTTTTGTATGGTTGAGTGTTTCTATTCAAATTTAATGACAAATATTTTATAAATGTCATTTATTATCAAGTTATGTACCAAATTAATATTGTATAAGAAACAGTGAGCTATGGATATTCTCAAGTGGAGACGGGTGTGGGTAAATGGGCGCCAATTGAATTTAGAACAACTTTGTTTTGAAGGTTGTAAGAAATAATAATTGCGCTTAACGCAGGTCGCAGAGAAATTTAAATAACAGTACACATATATTTACACAAAAAGGGCGTCCAAACAAATTCCTGCTTTAAGAACATCTTGTCCTTCAAACTCAATAGTAAATAAGTGGACAATTCTGGTACGGAAAGTATGAAGGTCGTCCAAAAATTAAAGATACAAAGGCACTGGTCAACGACCAAATATAACTAGACAAAACATTCCCAATCCCTTCTTACTGAATGTTTTGATTTCGGCTGGCCAGACAGAGAAACTAAAGATAGAGATATGCCTTGTCTAGTTCTGGTATTTCTCACTAGAGGCCACGTAGAGTGTCAGTGTATAGTCTAGTGTTTAGTTTGAGCGTTGCTCACTAGAGGCCACTTAGAACCATGTATATTTTGTCTTTGTTTTATAGTTGTAGTGGTTTTGTGAGTGACACGTTCGTTTTTCTTTAATATTGAACCTTATAAATTACTTAAAGTTAACCTTAAATGGTAACCACGAAATTTTAACTAAGAACACTTGCGCCTCTAGTGAGCAACGTTCAAACTAGACACTGATACTCTACGTGGTCTCAGTGGTGACATCTAGTGAGAAATACTCGTAGTATCTCTATCTCTAGTTTCTCTGTCTGGCCAGCCGAAATCAAAATAAACCAAATGAAGTTTTGTCTAGTTATATTAGGTCGTTGGCGCTGGTGGCTTGAGTAAATTTTGTTTCTGAAAATTGGCAGCACTGTTGTATAGAAGGATTCCTCTTTCAAAGGAATGATCAAACGGCATATGTCTGCTTATCCCCACTACTTTTTGTCAACTATGTTTTCTTATTCCGACTGAACACGTAACGTATGGTCTTAAAGTTTTGAGAATTTTTTTAGATGTTTTGTATTTATACCAAATAATGTTTAATCAAATTGTCGCTGGAAACAAAATATCGCAATTAACTTGTTTTCATTTTGACAGTTTAGTTTTTTCGATTTGATGTAGCAAAATGTCATACATATAAGCTAGATATTCGTAAAGGAATTTATAATCTTTTTGGGCGAATGCCACAATATCTCTGTGGCAACAATTTATTAGATAATAAAAGATTGTGAAGAAGGAATACCCTGTGTTAATTTGCCCAAAAGTGGTCGACCGAAAATTTTGAACCACATGAGAGAACAAAGATTAATTGCAGCCGTTAAAGACAAAGTTGGAGTATCATAACGAACTATACCCAGAAGATCCGATGTTTCGAAGACCACTGTTTTTAGAACACTTTCTCGAAATGACGCGGTGTTTCGAAAAAGAAGAAAGGCACTAAAATATACCGTGGTCTAGTTAGACAGAATCCCTAGATGTTGTTGTGCATTAAGGCGCATTCATTTTCTCAATAAACTTATTGTAATGGATGACGAGAAATATTTTACTCTGTCCCATTCAGGGATGAAAGGAAACGATGGTTTTTATACTAATAACATGTAAAATACACCAGACAATGTCAAGTTCAAAGGTAAATCAAAATTTGAGGATAAAATTTTAGTATGGTGTGCCGTTTCTGAAGCCGGATATATCTTTCAGTCGTACATTGGTCGTGTTCAAGGAGAAGCCTTAACTGCACAACTTTTTATTCAAAGATGCCTCTCTAAATTACTTCAATTTTTAAATACACATCACGCCAATGATGATATAATGTTTTGGCCTGATTTAGCTTCATGACATTACGCCAGAATAACTAGAGACTGGTATAACAAAAACAACGTAGACTTTGTTCCGAAATTGAACAATCGTTCCATTGTACCTCAAACTATACCAATAGAAAAATTTTGGTCAATATTAAACAGAAAAGTGTATGACAAGGGATGGGAAACTGCAAATGAAGAACAATTACGACGTTCGAGAAATCGACCCAGATGCTGTCCAGAGGATGATGGGGCAAGTCAGAAGAAAATTAAGGGCCATTGAAGATAATGGTCCATTATCAATAATTTAAATGTTAAATATTAATTTTTAAGGCCCATTCAGAATAAAAAAAAATAACGGTAGTGTAAGTATTAGTGGCATAGGTAAGCGTAAGAAATATATAGTAAAAATTATTTCCGTTCACAATGAAAAATTATTGAAATTATAGTTTCTAGGAATTTTTTATTATAAATTACTAAGGTGCAACGTTGACAGTTATAGCTGTCATTTTATTTTTGCGCAAGAAGCAACTGACACAGATGATGACTTATTAATTACACTTATCCACTAGCACTCCATTGTGTGAGATAAATTGCCTTTGAAATAAGCGAGAATGATAAGTTGTTCACTTTTAATTGTGCAAAGTTTATTAATAAGTCTGTTTGTTTATATAGTGCAAGATCTGAGGCACACCACAAAATGATCCTTTTTCGATTGCTCATTTTATCTGATGAAATCAGAAATCAGATGTCAATAAACGTCAAAATTCTACCGCTACGTTAATTTTTTTGTTGTGAATGATACTTTATACTTATTGTTAATAATTAGTTTAAAAAGTAAGAGTTTTAAAAAAGTTATTAGTAACTAATAATTTTCTCAAAACTTTAGGACCATACGTTACCACCAGTCATTTGGTCCACAATTTTTGAAATTTTTTAGTTAGTTAAAGTAGTCGAAATAATTATTTGGAAATTTCTCACTATTTGTGTAGGTTTTATAATTTGTTGATAACGAACTTGGAATCGTTTATGGGCGAAAGCTACTACTTTAGTTTTTACAAGAAATGTTTTGATTCAAATTGAATTCATAAGTAAACTAGTCGGATGAAAATCAAGGTTCGAAAATCCTTGGAGAATTCCCGAACAAGAAATTCAATTTTGAAAATAAAGGTAGATGATGCTTGTTGATCAGCAACAGCAACAGTCTACAGAAATATTTATGAGCCCATCCTTTGGGATTCTTCCCGTTTCCCGTAAAGGTTGAGGGCTTCTGTTTTCCCAGTCAGCACTAGCGGCCGGGGATTCCCCGAAGACTCCCTCACTAGATGGCGTTTTTATTCTCGCTGTGTGGTCGTTACTCAATGGGTTCCCCAATGAGAGCATCTCACTCACTCCCGTGGGAAAGGTGTATGTACGCACTCTCTCCTACCGTACGATAATTGGGGAAACAATTCGTAGGGAAATTGAGTGGGAAATCGGCAATGGATCATTTACGGTACAGCGTAGGAAACGAACGCAGATGCGGAATTAACAGGGATGATAAATGAATTGGAAATGAGGATGCGAACAACAGGTGTTTACGGAGAGGAAAAAATCTGCGATCAATAAACACCGAATTGGAATCACAAATGCAGATGATGATATATATGTGGCTTAATACGAAGGGGTATTGATAAATTTTAGCCTCAACATGTAGATGTCGTTAATCATCCGAATTATTAATTCTGGTACGTACTACAATTGCTATTTTGGGCGCTTAGTCATTTGTCGAATTCACTGTGAGATAGCTAGCCGTTAAGGGTGTTGACAGTTGACAGTAACCACTTTCAGTACTGTGAATAACAAATTCGATTTTAACAATTTTTATAGTACATAACAACCATAAAGACCATAACGAATACACAAATATTGAGTTCTGAATAGGCCCCTAAGGGGCTGTCCTTAAATTACGTAACGCTTCAAGGGGGGGGGTCAAGAGTAGCGTTACGCAGCGTTACGAGGGGGTGAGGGAGGGTTAATGTGTGCGTTACGTAACGATAAAATATAAAAATATTGCTAAACTTGCTTTAATAGTTTTGAAACATTCAAATTTCGCGGTGCTAATTCGTATATGCAGGCAGTTGTTTGTTTTCAATAACAGTCAACATAATATGTCGGGCACAGTTCAAATTCGGGCCAGTGGTCTTTCATTCGTGCAATGCAATTCATATTAAAACATGAATTCAAGTAGTGTTGATAAGGAAAAACTTTTCAATAGTTTGTTTAAAGCATATGGAAATGCATATGCTTTTAATTTCTGTGCTGTTATTTTTTCATGTTTATGTACATACATTAATTTAAATAGTTTCTGTTTCAAATTTTAACTGAATATTAAGGAGGCCATATACTTTTATATCCAGTAAAGAAATTGGGGTGACAAGCCGTAGGGCAAGAGTAGTACATTATTTTTCATCTTTATGTACATTAATTTAAATAGTTTCTGTTCTGTTTTGTTATTTTTCATCTTTATATACATTAATTTAAATAGTTTCTGTTTAAAATTTTAACTGTATATTAAGGAGGCCATATACTTTTATATCCAGTAAAGAAATTGGGGTGACAAGCCGTAGGGCAAGAGTAGTACATTATTTTTCATCTTTATGTACATTAATTTAAATTGTTTCTGTTCTGTTTTGTTATTTTTCATCTTTATATACATTAATTTAAATAGTTTCTGTTTCAAATTTTAACTGTATATTAAGGAGGCCATATACTTTTATATCCAGTAAAAAAATGGGGGGGGTCAAATACTGCGTTACGTGATATATGGGGGGGGGGTTAATGTTTGCGTTACGGGTGTGTTACAAAGGGGGGAGGGGGTATCAAAAATTTCCTAATTTTGCGTTACGTAATTTAAGGACAGCCCCTAAATTCGAGGTTGGATTATTAATTAGTAAAAAACATTCATTTTATAATTTTGTACCATTAATCTTTTATCATTGTTGTATTGTATTTGTGTCGTCCTAATGTAAATCTGATGACAGCCAATAACATTTAATGACAAGGCAAAAAAATGTTCTTCTTTGCGTTTATCCTGAGTCGTCTAATATAAAATATATTGGTAGAGAGAAAAATCACCATAACCAGACGTGGTTGGTTTTATGCTAGGTCGCGTCAAAATATTCCCGAAATAGGGTTGTTGCAAGAATTTTTATATGACTTCTAAGTACTAACTTTTAAAAGATATTGTTCTTTAAAGAGACTCACATATGAAAATATCACGAAATATCCATTAGATATTTTACAATTAATTATTGAAATTTGTGTAATATTTTGAAAAAATCACGTGATCTGAAACAGAATGTGACGTCAGAGCACATACAATTAAACATGTGGCACTCTATCGCCTATTTTTATTTATGTAAATAACGTAAACTGTTTTCCTACTGGCTATGAATAACGTACTGTATATGCTCATGCTCCTACGTCATAGGAGTGGTGGGTTGTTTTTCATGATTATTTCCGGCGCCAATCTTTTTATTTAATTATTTACGAAAATTTTTAATTCTTTTATGTTTACATTTGAATTATAAACTTATTTTGTGTAAAGATTAATAATGTCCTTTAAAGTTATCTGCCGTCATTTTGATAAATGAAATGAGGTTATGAGTATAAATAGCTTATTAGAATATTGATCAGAATATTAAAATGTACATTAGTAGATATTATGATAAAATGAATAATAAGAATTGCACGAAGCTTTAATGTTCAATTTATATACAAACTGAATTTATGATAACTACTTGCTTTTACCTACTAAATGCATAAATATTTAATATTGTGAAAGAAAACAATTTACTGGAGATCAGTCAACTTTAATCTCAACCCGACTAGTTTCAACACCACAGGTGTCTTTAACCAGTAATATAACTTGACGAGAGCAACAATATTTCTTAATAACTTTTTCTCGAAAGTCTTTTAGATTTTGAGTTAAAATTCATTAAAGATTTGCTGCATATTTTGGAGAATAAATGGCTGCTGCCGTATTCAAGTGGAATACAAACAACTCAAAAATTGTCGGTTATCGGTTACACTTGCAGTCACAGTAATTAATAAACGAATCAACGGAAACATTTATTATTAATTAATTCGTAATAGTACAATTTTTTAAATAAAGAAATTTATATTTTGAATAACAAAATTATAAAGTTGTGTATTAAATCAGGATTTTAATCACCTGTGAATAGAGGAAGACAAGGAGGAACGAGAACGAGGTAACGACGAAGAGCAATAGCATAGTTATTAGGTTATGAGATGATTATTTATCGTCGACAAATCATAATACTCGTAGTTTAAATACGTTATTCAAAAAATGTAAGTACAAACTCTTGTCAATTTAAACGAGGTACATGACTACCAATAATTAGTCATCCATTTATTGTTCCCGCCCAAACATTTTTTAAGGAAAATTTTTACAGCATTATCGTCTGTCGAAATGTGTATTGTGCATAATAAATACACCTTCCCAAGTAAATTCAGTCTCATTAATGAACATTATGAGCCATTTACAAAATTGAAGTCTGTTAAATGTTGAAAATATTGAACTCTTTGTACATGGTTTAGATAAAACTGTTGCTTTTTTAAAATTGTCATATGTGACACTCCGTATTGTGATAAAGATGTAAAAGATTAACATATATGCGAATATTAGGAACGTATGATTTGGAAACACTCAGTCTGAATGCGTTGGCAACTGTATAACACTGTCTTTATATCAACCACAAATTAAAATGTAGTAAAGATACGAATAAATAAATAAACCATAGGTAAGTAATTACAATGTCTTTGTACTCGATATTTGTAAACGTAATCATTTTGACAGAATTTTACCTTATAAATTATAATATAAACTATTATTCACGAAAGATTACTATTCAAGGTCATTTGTGAGCCGTCTGATATAATATTATTTGCAGATAACTTCATTGCATTTCGTTTGCATAGGCGTGCAACATGAAATATTTATGGACACATTTTAACTGAAAAAATAAGAATAATTTATTTGAAAATTATGTTTCTTTCTAAATAATGCCTTTCTGAAAGATTTATGTTCTTCACTTATGTTTTCGCAAAATACAAAAACATGGACTTAACTTTTAAACCAAGGAATAATAATTTAATTTAAACGTCAACGCCACTGGGTAAATATTAGCACAGAGGGCAGTGTAGTAGATAATTAATTAATTAATCTGTCACACCACATAAATTAAATAGACATAGATCAAATAATCTTTCTCTTTCTAATACAAAATGTTGCTAAGATACTGCTATAAAGTGATGTGTATTCTTTCTTTGAACAAATGACCTTGAATAGTCATCTTTCGTCAATAATAGTTTATACAATGGATTAATATCCTGAAACCGGTAAAGATTGTTAATAATACCGACGTAGGTTCTGAATTGACAAATTCATAAAGATTGTTACAAATGTCTTTATGATAACAATCTTTATATGCATAGCAACCTTTATGACTGTATTTCTCTGAATAGGCCACATAGATTGTAAAAGTCAATACTTTAAAGGTTATTGAATTCATATTGTTATTTATTGATTGCCATATTTGTGTAATTAAAATTAAATAGGATTAATTAGAAATCAACCAAATTAAAACCTTCCAAATTATGTGTATAAATAAAACATTCGAAGCTGAAACATGAATTTGTAATTTTCATAAATTTACATGTAATTTTATTGAATTTCAGTGTAAAATCAAATGAAATGGAAAAATTTGTGAAGCAAATTTTGTACAATCTACCTCTCTCATATGATGTGAATTACATACTACGTAGAGTTTGACATAATTTTAATGAAATAGAAGTACTGTGGACATGGAAATGCTTTTAAATAAAATAATATTATGTTTATTAATTTTTAATATAATAATGACAACGTACGGTAAAAGCTGGTCTTACTGTTCATAACATAAAACTTTGCAAACTTTGAAATCTTGCAAGTAGAAAGCGATACAATTCATACGTGAATAAATAAGATAATCCCCGCACTACATTTGTCAGCCATGTATTATTCCGAGTAAATAACGTATGGTCTTAAAGTTTTGAGAAAATTTTATGGTACTGATAATTTTTTTAAAACTTTTACTTTTTAAATTTAATTATTACAACAATTAACAATAAGTATAACAATTAATATTTAACTTTTAAATTTAACATTAAATTATTGATAATTGTTCATTTGCAGCATCGCATTCCTTGTCCTACACTGTTCTGGTCAGTATTGAACAAAATTCTTCTATTGGTCGACTTTGAGGTACATTGGGACAATTGTCCAATTTCGGAATAAAGTCTACGTTTTTTTCGTTATACCAGTCTCTAGTTACTCTGGCGTAATGGCATGATCAGGCCAAAACATTATATCATCATTGGCTGATGTGTATTTAAAAATTGAAGCAATTTAAGGAAGCATCTTTGAATATAAAGTTGTGAGGTTAAGGCTTCTCCTAGAACACGACCAATGTACGGCTGCAAGATATATCCGGCTTCAGAAACGGCACAACATACTAAAATTTGATCCTCAAATTTAGATTTACCTTTGAATTTGGCATTGTCTGGGGTGTTTTCCATGTCATTAGTATAAAAACCATCGTTTCCTTTCATCCCTGAATGGGGCAGAGTAAAATATTTCTCGTCATCCATTACAATAAGTCATTTCGAGAAAGTGTTCCAAAAACAGGGGTCTTAGAAATATCGAATCTTCTGGCTACAGTTTGTTGTGACACTCCAACCTTGTCTTTAACAGCTGCAATTAATCTTTGTTCTGTCATGTGGTTTAAAAAATTTTGTCGACCACTTTTGGGCAAATTAATACAGGGTAAACCTTCTTCATAATCTTTTATTGTCCGATAAATTGTTGCCGCAGAGATATTGTTCTCGCGATAAACTGCAACAATATCACACTTAGGTATTTGCCCAACAAGATTATAAATTCCTTTACGAATATCTAGCTTATATGACATTTTGTTGCATCAAATCGAAAAAACCAAACTGTCAAATTGAAAACAAGTTAATTGTGATATTTTGTTTCCAGCGACAATTTGATTAAACGTTATTTGGTATAAATACAAAACATCTCAAAACTTTAGATCCATACGTTAATAGTTCGACTCGTACTTTGCGTAACTCGCCTACGACTCGATTACGCAAACTGTACTCGAATTACAATAAGGATCATTGTAATACTTGTCTTTCTATATACTATTTTATTTGTCGCCTATCACAATGTTATAAACTGGGAGAGAGGATCCACGATTGGGATTGTAAAAACAAATATGTCAATCTCCCAATATTTATCATTGTTTTGAATATGTGAATAATGTATCCCAACTTTTTATCACCCTGAGTGTGAGAGATCATAACAACAATAGCTTTAAAAGCGTAAATATGAAATGACCCACTTTGTCGATGTCTATTCAGGGATGAAATTTTAAGCAGTTGAACTCGATTCGTATACTGCGATTCTCGTTTTCCAGATGGCAGCACATGAACATGGACTCGAAACAAATTGTGCAATTTTATTGCTATTCTTTACCGTTCAATGACGCTAAATTTGAATTTGATCAAAAGGCTACCGTATGCAGAGAAGAACTCGAGGTTTTTACCTTTTCCGACAGATTTACAAACTTCTCTCTTAATGCTTGTAACAATATTATTTGTAATACTCGTACTTTGCATAATTCACCTATGGCTCGATTACACTAATTTGTGATAAGGTGTGGGTAAGAATAATAACAGATAAATAGCTTTTTATAAACTTAAAAGTTTAGAAATTCTTATCGTATTATGATAGTCATGACATTTATTTGTTGATCATTAAGTTTAGAAATTATTATGTGTACGTGTGTGACTTTGAATGCCCTAGCCTATGCACCCAGTACCCCTAAGATAATCCTGTCCTGAAGATAGCGCTTTGTTTTTAGAGAGTCGACATTAGTTACTCATGGAGTAAACATGAAAGAGTCTAGTTTAGTTTGTCGCGTCGTGTAGACGTTAGTTGTTGGTTTGGATATGTCGTGTGTTGTAGCTTTGGGGCGCGTGCTAAACGCCCGCTCGCTGGGTTACGGAATATAACCATGTAAATAAAACTTTAGTTAAAACGTTCTGAGTTTAATCAGAAAATATAAAGTATTTGTCCATGTCCCTAGTGATCATTAATTGAAAAGTGTAAGTGTATGTGTGTTCTTTCTTTTCACGAAGTCGTGGACGGCAACCATCCAAACGTCCACCAGTAAGTGTAAAGTATATCATCGTTGGAGTAAGCATCAAGAACCAGTATCATCATCAGCGTTTAGGAGACCCCCCCACGTGTTACAAATTATAAGGGTCGTTGTAACACTTGTCTTTCAATATAAAGTATGTAACAAAAGTTTTAAGAAAAAAATAGACCCCTTCATCAAATAGAAAGAATTTTTTCCTATTGTAAAGGAAGGTGATAAGAAATCTAGTTGCTATTAGATTACTTTTATCCTTGTCTTATTTGTTTGTAGACGTTAACATCTACTTTCCGGATCTTTTCAAATATTCTTGTCTGTAACGGTTGTTCGTTTTGGTCTTCCCAATCAGTCGCACCTGAGTAATATTTGGGGGATTACGCTCACACTATTTTCTATAAAATGTTGACCCCTTACTGCTTTGCAAAATCTAAAGATTCAAGCTAGACCACTATCTATTTGGGGATATTTCTTTTATTTTAGAAATATTAATTCATTTCTAACCAAAGTTTTGCTAACAGTCATGAGTGAAATTCCAAATTGGCAAGCTAAATTGCGCGACGTCCTTCCAACTTTGTTTTACGTACTTTAAATGAGTCTGTTCATTCGATTTGAGGGCAAAGTTGGGTTCGCCTACTTTTTGGTAAATTAATGCATACTACACCTTCTTCACAGTCCTGTATAGTGTATATATACAGGGTGTAAATGAAATAATTACATTAAATTTAACCAGTAATATAACTCGTCGAGAGCAACAATATTTCTTAATAACTTTTTCTTGAAATCGCATATTTTTTTAGCACTTTTACGACCCCGTAAATTGACGAGTCGTTCCAAATATATGTGTAATAATTGAATGCAGTAGCAGTCCTGTCAGTTGCAATTAAATTTTAACAGTAATAAACTTGTTTATAAAGTAAAATTCTGGCAAACTGCTTATGTTTATGAATAGCGGATACACAGACATTGTAATTACCTATGGTGAAGTTCTCAAGGTCAACGAAGTTACACGAAAATCATCCTCTTCGTAATACACACACATACAATATCTTCGAGATTATCACAGTTTGAAGTGTCACATATGACAATTTGGAATATTTTAAAAGAGCAACAGTTACTTCCATACCATGTGCAAAAATTTCGTTGTTTCCAGCATTTCAATTTTGCGAATGAGTTGTATTGTTCACTGATAGGGCTGGATATATTAGAGTAAGTATATCTTTAATAATGCACAATACATTTATCTGGTCACAAAATCCTCATACTGTAAGAAGGAAACACAATTTTCAACAAAAAATATCATTAATTGTTTGGGCGAGAATAAATTGGTGAGTCATTGGTCCTCATATAATCCCACCTCGTTTAAATGGACAAAAGTATGTACTTACATTTTTTGAATAAAGTATTTAAACTATTATGATTTGCCGTGTTGACACGTTGACACACGAAAATTCATTTCATAACCTCCATAACTAGTATGCTCTTCCCACGCTCTTACTCTATTCACCCAAGTTCAGAAACCTGTGTTAATACACAATTTTATAATTTTGTTAACCAAATTTAAAATTTCTTTATTTTAAAAATTGTACTATTACGAATTTATAAATAATAAATATTTATGTTTTCCGTTGATCGTTTATTAATTACTGTGTCTGCAAATGCAACCAGCACCCAACAATTTTTGTGCTGTGTACATCGAACTTTGATTTAGACAGCAGAGATCTTGCCATTGGTGGGTAACGAAATTTTAAACAAATCTTTAAAGAATTTTAACTCAAAAACTAGAAGATTTAGAAAAAAAATTATTAAGAACAATTGTTGCTCTCGACGAGTTACAGTACTAGTTAAATTTAATGCACTTATTTCATTTACATCCTGTATATATAAATACAAGTACATACTCTTTGATATACGAATGTTCATTTAATTTTCTTTTACTTTCTCTAGTTCGAATTCTTTCCAATTCAAACAAATTCAAATACCCCTTGCGAATTCAATTTATAAAGAGTCGATGACTGAACCAATATTTTTGGTCGGTTCTGTAATTATTAAAAGAAAAAACCTTTTGATTTTATAAACATGTAATAGACTGTAATATTCTATAACAACACATGTTACATTTTATAACGTACAGCTGTTTTGATATAAATGACGTTATTTTCTCGTTGTTAAAGTCGTCTTGGTTCGTTAGCGTTGACTGAGAATCGTCGTTCATTGTGACGATATGTTTATAACTCAGTGTCAGCTTTTGTTCGGGGCTGTAATTTACAAGAAGTTATAATTCACAATCAACAGATGAGGCAAGTGAGCAGAGAAGTAAGAGCAGCAGTAGCATCTGAATTTGAATACAACAGTAGCTAGAAACTAGAGGCGGGAGTGCATGGTATACGTGTGAGGAATATACAGGGTACATACCAGCACTCATCCCCAAGACAGACAACGGAAATACAGCGTGACATGGTAGCTTGCGCACGTAGCAGACAACAATAGACTTCTGCTCGTGAGAAACTCCAACAGAGCCAGTAGAGGGCAACAATACAATGTTATACTAAAAACACTTGCAGGAAGTTTTATACAGTCACTTGCATCCTAAACCTTGATTTTAATTACTATTATGGTAATAAATAAACTTTGTCGCTATAGCTTTTTGAGCAAGTTATTCAACTTGATAGCACTGTCATATTTTCAAATGGATGTAAACGTTTTGTAATTGTAGCCAAATTTTTAAAATATGAGTATTATAATAAATGTTAATCAATTCAAATATATATATATATATATATATATATATATATATATATATATATATATATATATATATATATATATATATACAGGGTGTAATTGAAATAAGTGCATTAAATTTAACCAGTAATGTAACTCGACGAGAGCAACAATATTTCTTAATAATTTTTTTTCTAAGTCTTTTAGATTTTGAGTTAAAATTATTTAAAGATTTGCTGCATATTTCTTTACCCGCCCATGGAGAGCAAATGGCAGCTGCCGTATTCAAGTGGGATACAAACAGCTCAAAAATTGTCGGTTATCGGTTACACTTGCAGTCATAATAATTAATAAACGATTCAACGGAAATAACATTTATTATTAATTAATTCGTAATAGTACAATTTTTAAAATAAAGAAATTTAAATTTTGGATAACAAAATTATAAAGTAGTGTATTAAACCAGGCTTTTAATCACCTGTCAATAGAGGAAGACAAGGAGGAACGAGGTAACGAGGAAGAGCAAAAGCATAGTTATTGCATTTTGAGATGATTATTTATCGTCGACAAATCATAATAGTTTAAATATGTTATTCAAAAAATGTAAGTACAAACTCTTGTGCTTTCATACGAGGTACATGAGTACCAATAATTAGTCATCCATTTATTACTCTCGCCCAAACATTTTTCAATGAAAATTTTTATAGCGTTTTCGTCTGTCAAGATGTATATTTTGCATAATAAATACATCTTCTCAAGTAAATTCAGTCTCATTAACGAACATTATGAGCCATTCCCAAAATTGAAGTGTGTTATGTGCTGAAAACATTGAACTTTTTGCACATGGTATGGATACAAATGCTTTTTTTTAAATTGTCATGTGACACTCCGTATTGTGGTAAAGATGTACAACATTAATAAATGTGCGAATATTAGGAACGTATGATTTGGAAACGCTCCGTCTAAATGCGTTGGCAACTCTATAACACTGTCTTTATATCAACCACAAATTAAAATGTAGTAAAGATACGAATAAATAAATAAACCATAGGTAATTACAATGTCTGTGTACTCGCTATTTGTAAACGTAAGCATTTTGACAGAATTTTACCTTATAAACAAGTTTATTACTAATGTCAAAATTTAATTGCAACAACTGACAGGACTACCAATTGCTTAAACAAAATTTTCAGAGCTATTGCTACTGCATTCGATTATTAGAAAAATACTTGGAACGACTCGTCAATTTACGGGGTTGTAAAAATGCTAAAAAAATATGCGATTTTGAGAAAAAGTTATTAAGAAATATTGTTGCTCTCGTCGAGTTATATTACTGGTTAAATTCAATGTACTTATTTCATTTACACGCTGTATGGTTTCAAACAAAATTAGTTTTTTAAAAGCCATCTAATTATTAGACTAATGCTAACATTTCTTCAGTAGCCCACCATTCGTGCCCCGGACTGTACATAGTATTATATTTGAAGTTAGTATTTCTCTTCCAATTTCTGTTGACATCCTGGCAACTCTTTTCTAAAGCGCAAATAAGCTGCTTCCTGTTTTGAAGTCACCTCCTCTTCCTGTCAATTCCTCAACTATTCCTAATCCGTCTCCGACTGCATTTCTGCAGTCCAGTCACGCGAGAGCAGATTCAAAGTCTTGCGTTTTCGATTGGAGTGACCGAATCAGGTTCTGCTGTCTCTCCGCTTGTGGATGGAACTCCAACGCAAACGCCGTCTTCGCCATTTACTCCCGACGTGATATTTTAACGACGGAGACGACTTCTAAGCTACATGGATACTTGTTGACGCTGTACTAACGACCAAATTGTATGCACTGAATAACAACGAGAGGAATTTATCCGTGTGGAGATCGAGTTTTTATTTGGACAAATGTTGTTTTCATGAGTTACTTGACTCGAGTACGAAATAGGAGAGTTGCTGAATAAAGAGAGATGCGTCCGGCTCGTTTGTTTCGTTCAATAAAATATATTGCGCGTCGTCAAACTTTTTTTAGACTGGATGCTTTTAGCGATTTTCCAAATGAAAGGAAAGTAGGAACACCAAATAACAAATCGTGGTTCTAGTGCAGTACTTAATAAGCGATTGATTAAATCATTTCTTTGTCATGGCTTTCAGAATTTCCCATTTGGGTATAGAAGGAATTATAGTCTTGCAAAGCCAACAATAATAGTTGTTTGTATATCAAGGCTGTAAAAGTGATCGTTTTTAGTCAAATCTGAAGTTTGCAGCCCAGGCGAAATTTTTATTAATAATATAATGGAGTCACACCACATTTTCTAATTTATTTATTTTCTAAAAGTACATTTAAAACTACTTACGAAAATATATATTTTATGTCACATAAGTTTCTGCGAAAACCTTAGACTTATTTTGTATGACCAACTCGATCTATCACACTGCAATTTCGAACAACCGTTTTCTCTGACTTTTAGTGGATTTTCATACTTGAAGTTGGTTATGATATGGTTTCTTTAATGACAACATTTTCAAATTTGTAATTTAACAATCAAATTATTTGAAGTAAAATGAATGCAAACGATGGGAAAATAATGCAATTGTGGGCACACATAATGATTTTATGCGCATCAAACAAAAAATGTAAACTTCTGACGTTTTTGCAGTTATATTTTAGTCCGTAAAGTTACATTCCTGTACTTCAGAGACAGTTGCGCATGCGTGGTAGAGAAGTCAGCGATAAATAGTCATAGGAAATGAAATCGATTCCATTTCATGTGACAACAGGATCCATGACTTCCTTGTAGCTATCACATTGGAGTAAGTCAGCGATATGAACCGAATTGTGATAAGGCCTTTACTAAAAATAATTTTTTACGTCAAACAACTTTGAAATATGTTTTCGTCACTCAGTGCCGGACCGAGACTTTTGAGCGCTCCAGGTGAAAATTGTAAATTGCGCCCCCCATTTATTACAATTTTGTTTAAATTATATAGGTACAAAAATTAGAAAAGAGGCAATTTGTTTGTATTTTGGATATTTAAAATACAGAGATTTTTTTTCTTTTAACTTCTACAGAGTCGCTTTATTTTTGTCTAATACCATATACAGGGTTAGTCACGGGGAAGTTAATTTCAAAGTCCGTTTGTGTGCAACCCGAAATACAATTTTCAACAGCTTCTAGCTTCCGCTCTTAAAAAAAAATATATAAAAATATTTAATTCACGATTGCTTTGCCTGTCTAGTGATGGTTCTGTCATTTTGATATTAAACAATTAAATATGGTCTGTTGTCATTAGTATTTTGGGTTGTTAACAAACGGACTTTCAAAATAACTCTTCCGTGACTAAGCCTGTACATAGGAAAAGAAAAAATATTTCTCAGTGTAGGTATAAGTCTCGGTATAAATACTTTTCGTTATTTTGCAATTTGAAAAATCTAATTTAACTCTTTAACTTTCACTTTAAAATATAAGAATCTTGTTTTGAATAAAATTTCGATACGGATCACCGTTTTCAAGAAAAATGTTAAAAACCAAAATATGTCGCCTTTTTCCAAATTGGCGAGAGGCTGTTGCATCAGTGTATTTTTCTGTACAGGATGCCGTATAAAAGCTTTTGTTGCAATTTTTTTTATGTTGGGGGTATTTTTTAGTAGATTTCCTGAACAACAATTACTTCTTCAGTATTTGATATGACAATGTTTTTAATTGATATAAGGCTTTATTCTGTAACTCGGTGGTTAATTTTTAACCACTGGTTTAAATTTTTATCAAATAGATATTGATTTGACAACTAAAAATCCGTCTTTTTGTTACATGTCAACATATTTGATTGGTTAAAAAAATTAACCAATGGTTAAAAATTAACCACTGAGTTACAGAATAGGCCTCATAATTGTCAACGAATTTAACCATTCTTCTTTCTTAGTATAACGTAAAAAATATAAATAAGATTTAATTAATATAAGTTTGCTGCAACTGGAATTGTCAGCATTATGATTAAAGCTACACACTGGACGAGTCAATAAATTTATAATTTGATTTTTAATTTATTTTGCAATAAATAGTCTCAAAAAATATCGTCTTAAATTTCGCCCCAGGCGGTCGCCTGGCTTGCCTGTAGCTTGGGCCGGCCCTGACCTCACTAAAGAAACCATATCATCAGAACCAACTTCAAGTATGAAAACGGTTGTTTGAAATCGCATTGTGATAGATCGAGTTGGTCATATAAAATAAGTCAACGAAAAATAGTCAAAGATATTATTGAAGTAATGATAAGACCTTTAGGAAACAATATAGTTTCTGCCAAAACATTATATAACCTAAAGGTGAAAATAAAGCAACTAAAATATTTAATTTGTTGTCCAAGAATGAAATTTTGACAAAACTTCATGTAAAATTTTTGAGTTTACATGTTGTAATATAACAATAAATATATTTTCTACTTAAACAAAAGAGTGTCTATAGTCGCCGTAAAATAAATGCGGTCATAGATCTAAAGGAACCGTGAAATAAAAACGGTCGTAAAGTAGTCTTTGACATTTGTCAAAATAAGTGATACTTTATACAAGAATAGCCACCTAAAAATAACTATAATATTAATTACTGCGGTAAACAAAGAACTTATGATTAATGTGAATCATTTTTTATGTCAACTACGCAGCCATTAATGTGAAATAATAATTATATTTTAGTTATTCATTAGTTCCATTATAATTATGATAAAATATTTAACAAATATTTATGTGAAAAGTCACACATTTTCACAAAATATGTATGACATATATTATATAAACATAACGATAATTAAAAATAATCACATTAATAATTATATTTCAGCGCGAATGCTCTATGATAAATGATTACGCACGAACACAAGCGTTGTTTTTCCATGTATCACGGACAGCAAAGTGGCGAAAAGTATCATTTATTTAACATCGACAAAATAAACAGAATTAATCCTTAATTTTCATTACCTTTTAAATAAAAAATATGACGTTTAATTGTCTTTTTAATTAGAATCACTCTGCATTTTTCTACATTAAAAGTTAATTACATTTTTTACGATACCTCGTAATTCTAAAACAGCGGACATAAAATTTGGTAACGAGAGTAAGGTTATTTTGTACAGAAAACTTCATAATATAAGCCGCGTTTTACTTCTCGCTAAGAGAGGTATTGGATTCATGCTAAAAATGGCATAACCAGATTTTAGTGAATAAGCACGTTTTAAGGTCCCTAGAATCCGATTAAAACATTTTTACGGTGATGTCCGTATGTATGTGTGGATGTGTGTGTGTGGATGCATGTGTGGATGTTGGATCCACGATTTCTTAAATACTATAAGACTAGAGACATTTTTAACTACGGATTTTTCAATCTAACAATAATGGGAAGAGTTGATTAAGTTTTGGTAACAATTGCACAACCGGAAGTAGTAGTTACAAGAAAGAAATCATCTAAATATTATTTATCGAAAATTTATGTCAATACTTATATTAAAGAACGTTAAATTCTTTATTCGATAAATATAAATTTATTATTATATCTTCTATAGATGTAGAGATAAAGAAATGCATATAAAATAATTTGATGTAACAATTCTCAGATCAAACTACTTCAAGGGAAGAAATTCAAATGTTTGTAATGGACACATAAATGGCACTGTCAAAAATATTTGTATGCCACTGTCAAAAATATTTGTACATCATTATGAAGATTATGAAAATAAAATAAAAGTCAACGCAAAAGAGTATACGTAAAAAAGAATATAAAAGGATTGCGAAAAAATGACGAATATAAAGAAAAAGAAAAGGAAAGTAGAAAAAGAAAATTTCAAGATATTGAATATAAAGAAAATGTATGTATTGTACACAATTTATATTAAAATATCCCATATATTTTGCAAATATATGTGAGAATTATTTTGTAGTGAGATATGAATATATGTATTTGTATTTAAAAATATTTTTTGTTTAATGCGTACAACCAGGTAAAATATCTGGCGAGAGGTTATGTGCTGGCTACATCAGATTTTTATCAAGAAGATCAAATCCGAGTAGCACGCATCTACCTTAAATCATTCTTTTTAAAAGGGGATAAATGATTTTGTACTACCCATTTTCTTCGTCCCTACCCCCGCGAAACATCACCTTTGAAATAGGATCATTCTGAACTGATCATGAATGTCAATACGGCTCACTGCTATGTATTTTGTCTTTTTTGTAAGCATTTGACATTAAAATGACGGGAATAGAAGAAATTAAAATTAAATACTCAAAGTAAATTAATTTAGTATGTCAAAATCAAATCACATATACAACAGACTATAACCACAAGCAAATTCAGCAGATTATTATGTTATAAATATAATGCTAAAATGCCATATAGATTTTTATTCTCTACTTCTCATTTTAAAAAAATATATTGTTCTTTTTAGGAGTAGTTCAGTTCAGTTCAGTACAAGGTAAGATCAGTACATTTTTCCCCTATAAAGAAAGCGCCTATAGTAGCTGTTTCCATAGCTGTCTACTTTGTGAATTTTAATTTCTTTATAAATTTTTAACTCTGTATCCATTTAATATTATGTATAAAATGCAGTCAAATCATATAGAAAATAAAATATTCTTTAATATTTATAATAACATTAAATGTGAAAAAATAATATTTAACATAGTTTCTTCAAGAAAATCTTTTAAAATCTTCAAATGAGGGTACTTCCGGTTGACCAATTGTAACCAAAATCTAATCAGCTCTTCATACGGATGTAACGAAGAAGAATACGAGAGAATTATAATTTTTGAAATTGTAGTATTAGAGTTATCGCAAACGAAAGTTATGTTACACATAACACATACTCACACACATACAGACATCACCGTATAAGTAGTAAAATCGTATTCTAGGGACTCTAAAACGTGCTTATTGATTAAAAACTCATCATCCAATTTATTAACCGAAGACAATATCTTCCTTACCTAAAGGTGACGGAAGGTAAAAACATCTCTTCTTTCATTAAACTTGTAAACTACGTCATTCCTTCTTATTATTATTCCTGTTGAAAATCTAATACGATTAGTTGTTCAAAGTTGATTCCTCATTATTAATCTTTGATCTGAGTGTTGAAACAAGAACTTCGACCGGCACAAGTTTGAGAGTTTAAATCTTTAGAAATCTACCCAATGAGTCTTAAGTTCTTGACAGACTTCCCAACTGTTCTTTCTTCAGAAGGAATTAGTGAGTTCTGTTTCTATACAAATTGTTTCTTTACCAACTAAATGCGAAGGGAATGTTTAATTAATTCCACAAGATTGACTGACTGGCAATTACTAACAATTGATAGGTGTGACCGGAGACTTTCTCTTCTAACAATGGTAATAAATATGTAACTTATGTAATATTGTAATGTACCTACTGTGTAGGTTGTACTAGCAATGAACTCATATTTCATACATGTAATAAAGCGCTAATATGTCTGGCTATTATGTGATATATGAGCTGTGTAAAACCGGTTGTAACATCTAACGCTTTAAAATGCGTTTATGTGGATATTTATGTATTTAAAATAACTTTGTGGTCATAAACAAAGGTTTAGTTCATTTTTGTGGAAAATGTGGCGAAAATAAACAAAGTATACGAACGTAGACAATGTTTTCCGAGAATGGGATGTTGTGTTATTTGGACGTGCTACGAATACCGCTTGAAAATGGAAGATATAATTTACAATCTTTATTACTAGGGTCCTCAATATTTTTTATGAAACTTCATTTAAATTTAAAGTTATTTCTACTTGTAGAAATAAATTGTGAGAGTGTGAAAAGATAATGGCAGCCACTCGGATTTGAACACAGGATCATTACCTTGCCGGATTAACACTCTACCAACTGAGCTATCCTCAGTGGAAATACTTTTTACCTCCCGCTACCCTTGGTAAGGGAGGTATAGGGATCGTGCTAAAATCGCATATCGAGATTTTGGAAAATGACCACGTTTTAAAGTCAATAGAATCCGATTTTAACATTTTCACGATGATGTATGTGTGTATGTATATATATATATATATATATATATATATATATATATATATATATATATATATATATATATGTGTGTGTGTGTGTGCGTGTGTGTGTGTATGTGTGTGTGTCTGTGTGTGACAAAATTTTCTAAAGCAATAACTTTAATACTACAATTCCAAATATTATAATTCTTTCGTATTCCTCGTCGTTACATCTATGTGAAGAACTGATTACATTTTGGTTATAATTGGTCAACCAGAAGTACCATAATTTGAAGATTTTGACAGTTTTTCTTCAAAAAATGCTGTTAAATATCATTTTTTTACATTTAATGTTATTATAAATATTTAAGAATATTTTATTCTCTATACGATTTGATTACATTTTATACTTCGTATTCAATGGATATAGAGTTAAAACAATTATAAAGAAATTATATATATATATATATATATATATATATATATATATATATATATATATATATATATATATACCGTGTGTCTGTCTTAAAGGTGTACATAGGAGATTAACATGGGAAATCAGCTTTATGCAATTATTTTAAGCAAAAACGCGTCAAATAAAAGTTTTAGGGCATAAAAGTCTGCATCTAAGTCAATAAACAGAATTACCTTTATATGCTTTATAGCGAGAGAAATTAAATATGAAAATGTCGAAAATTATGTTAAAAATATCGACAGCCATGGAATTGAACAAAAAATAAATAAATAAATGGTTGACGTTTAATCTGTCACAACGTAAGTTAACTTGGTTAACTTATTTGACGCTTCTGACAATTTGATTTGAACAAATATCGTTTATTATGACAATAATAGGAATATTATATTAGATTAATAAATAAAATTAAAAAATACAGTTTTGTTTAAATAATAAAAATTTATTAAAAATTCAACATTGCGTAACAAATTTATGTATGATGCTGTGATGTACTCCCAACTCATTTCCAATACATCTAGTATTACAGAAGAGGTCTACACTTATCCATCCTAACACTCTTTCTTCCAGTAATATGTGTTCTGCTCGTCCTACATTCTGATTATGCGGCTCACGTGTATTTTTTGAAGACACAGTGCAGCCGTTTCAAATTTTGTCACAAATTTATCATTTGTGAAAACACGCTTTTCATTAGTATAAATATTCATTTTCTAATAATCTCAAACAATATAACTAAAAACAATTTGCCAGAAACGTCAAATAAGTTAACTTACGTTGTGACAGATAAAACGTCAAGCATTTTTTTTAATTCCATGGCTGTCGATATTTTCAATGTAATTTTTGACATTTTCATATTTAATTTCTGTCGTTATAAATCATGGAAATGTAATTCTGTTTATTCATTTAGATACAGAATTTTATGCCCTAAAACTTTTGTTTTTGCTTAAAATAATTAGGCGACCAGGAAATTGCGAAAAACTGATTTCCCATGTTAATCTCCTATGTACACCTTTAAGATAGACACACGGTATATATATATATATATATATATATATATATATATATATATATATATATATATATATATATATATATATATTAGCCAGCTTTGCTACAAGTCTGAAAACAACTGCTGTATTAAGAAAATTCTAATTGAAAGGTGTCAATGTCAAGTGCAATTGACAGTATGTTTGTGTTATAATTTTACTGGAAATATATATGGGTTTTGTTAGAAACTTTCTGTATGGAATTTGTATAAAATACACTGGCTTGTAAAAAAATCGCGTACACCTTAAAAATGAAGTAACCGAGATTTTGTATTTTTTTTAGCTCTGTAAATAATGTAACGACGTGGTAAAAACTAACAATGTTGTCACTGTCATCACTATTTGATCTATTACGGAGCTAGTTCTTCATTGTGTTTAATTTATCTACTGTTAAGTTACAAATATATTCCAGAAAAAATTAAAGAACAACCAAGTATGTATTTGATTTTCTGTTAATTTTGCTATCTTAATAGACACTAGTGACATTGACGAAATAAAAATCAAGATCAACTCAATACAGCAGAAAATAGGTGCACGCGATTTTTTTGCAAGCCAGTGTACATAGAACTGACGGAAGGTAATGTGCTGGCCACATCAGATTTTTTTTAAACAGTTAGAGTTCGCTAATAATTGGACAACACTTATAATATTTATGCTACAAAGAATGTAAGTACGTGTTCACATTTAAAGAAATTGTAATTGGCCTAGGCGGGAAGCTGTATGTGGATGTAAAATGCCGTATCATAAAGTTTGAAGGTCTAGGTTCTATTTTGTTCCTATACGGCAAAATATCTTGGTCATTATTGTTCACATTATTATTTGTTACAAATCGTTCGACCGATCAGCCCTATACATACATGTGTTTCAATAAAAACAATTTTTTTGGTATCAAATATTCGATACTCCTAAGCCCTAACAATATCCCACTGCGTGTACATTTTTTGCAGGATTATCAAACCTATTTCTTTGTTCTCCAGTCCTGCTGGCCAGCAGGAAATTTAGTTTGATGACGGTGTATTTTAACAAAGAAATACATCGATTTGCAGAACAAACAATAATAATAAAGTGTTTTTGTTTGTATTTCATCTCTGGACCACATTGGTAACGGTGTCAAAAAGTTCACGCATTGCCACCAGGTAAAGCTCTCGGTAAATAATTTAGATATGGGTTACTGTTAGCTTGTTATTCACACAAAAGGACATTAGGATTCAGTGTAATTACACCCCAAAGTTTGGTGCAAATTTTTTATCAAGTCTTTTAATATTGCATTGAAGCTACGCCCAGATATACAAAATGAATGGTGAGGTCAAATAAATTTCTATGGAATGAAAAATTAATGATAATAACCCTACTCAAATTTTCTTAGCATATATCATGTACTAAGCTTAAGTGTCTTTTGGTCGCAAATCTGGGGATCTGGGTTCGATCCCGACCGAAGCCAAAAATATTTAGAATTTTAAATGACAAAATTGACCCCTTTGGTGCACTCTCCATGCCACACGATGGTTCCATCATAAGCATATACGACAATTTTCAGTGAAATTTAATGAGTTTATACACATGTAACAGTAATTCCGACTCGAGGATTGCTTACACCTGAGACAAACGAATTAGAATTTGAGGTATTAAATTTTTTAAATACATCCCTGAATCCTATTGCGAAGGTCATTTTAAATGCCTCTTGGTATTGAATACAATTCTAATCTTCTGTAACGAAATACATAAGAGTCAGTTTCCTTTCCAATCAAATATAGGAAAATGTTTTCAAAAAAAAAAAATACATTTATTAAATAATCTAAACGTCAACTGTCATTCGCTAGTCATACCATACTACATATGTACAATTTGAATTTGACAGTAGCTTTATTATTTTGGATCTCCCAAAATTATGAGTGGGCATTATTTGGGCTTCTGTTATTCTGTCGATTACGTAATAACATGCAGTGCGACACATTATAAAATGTTTAAATCAGTGGCGTCGATAGACCATTTCTGAGGGGGCTTGCGCCTTCCCTGTTTAATTTTGCGCCCCCTTTCCGTGTTTTTATTTAAATAAATTATTAAAAATCTATCTGATTTTTTTACTATTTTATTATGCACTTATTTATCTGCAATAAGCAGCGAGACAATTATGTACCTACGACTTTAGCCGAAGAGGAAAGGTTACCGCTGCTCTAAAATATGAAGAGAAAATTCAAATAAATTATTCCTGTATTAGAACTATTAACGCATTAAACGCATCAACACACGGCAAGCATCCTTCTGATACTAACCTGCATTTTAAAATGAAAATTATTGAAATCTATTAATACTGGACTTTTCTCGTTTTGCCATTAAAATCAAAGTCAAATACTAATAGATTTCAATAA
The DNA here is from genome assembly GCA_963082715.1 of Harpalus rubripes. Classification (NCBI taxonomy): domain Eukaryota; kingdom Metazoa; phylum Arthropoda; class Insecta; order Coleoptera; family Carabidae; genus Harpalus; species Harpalus rubripes. The sequence continues at coordinate 2,447,855 of OY720448.1, forward strand.
TATTTTTTTTTAATTCAGGTTAATATCGGAAGTATGCGTGTCGTGTGTTGAGTTTTTTAAAATGTTAATAGTTTGAAACAATTAATTGAATTTTCGCTTAATATTTTAGTATAGGGATAACCTTTCCTCTTAAGAAAGATACTATAAGAAATCAAAATGATGCATCATTCAGGCTATAAAAGAAACGAAATTATTTAAGGCTATCCCATTGCAAGGACATAATGAAACAAAAAATTCAACAAATAAGGCCAATTTTACAGACTAGCTCTAGTTATTAAAAAATTTGATCCTTTTCTCCAGAATTACAATGTACCTCAAAATGCACATTATTGTTCACTACGTTACAAAATCATGTTATAGAGAGTAGTACAAAATGTATAATACGCAAAATAACTCTGGAAATTAATAATTGTGATTATTTTGCAATAATAGTAGATGATCCTCGGGACATCACTGCAGAAGAACACATAAGTATTTGTGTTCGCTTCATTACATCTGAAAATCTTCCAAAAGAAATATTTTTATGTTTTAAACATGAAAAAATTTAAATGCAGAATCAGACTGTCAAAAATTATTTCGTTATAAAGGTGCGCTCTGTTGCGCCTTCCCTGTTAAAAGTACCTAGTGACGCCCCTGGTTTAAATTGTACCGTACTGTAACTTCCACATAATTTTCAACAACAATTTAATTTTCTTAATATGAATAACTGAAGTTACAACTACAGGTATAAAATTTTGCCACACTATTAGGAATATATAAAATTTACGTAAGAAGAAAGACCATTATCTTCCAGGAAATGGGAGTTTCGTAATTTGATTCCCACAATAAAATAAAACCCAACGAAATCAATATAAAGTTTGTTCACATAAAGTTGTCAAAAAGGAAATAGAATGTCAAGGGGTAAACAATAGTTTCTCAACATTAGTTAGTGATATTTAATTAAAGTAGGAGAGCTAGGCCCAACTTGGCTTAATGGGGAATTTCGGAAGCCGGATATTGTCGATTTCCGTGCTGCCGGCCCTGCCTACGTGCCAGGCCCGTATTTTCCTTCTTTAATAAGCGGACAGAAAATTTCCTCGTGATAACGGCCAAGGAGCAAATGCAGTAGACCAACCAAACAAACTCTAAAAACATGTTGGTAAAACGATGTCTGTTATATTATTAATGAAATGTGCTGAGTGTTTGTGTGGTCTACTGTTTTTATACTCTTGACCCAGCGAATTTCGCTTTAAATGACCGGAAGATATGAGCTACACTTAATAAAACAAAAACCGGAAATCCTAGCTCGTTGACGATATTTTCCTCCCGGAATTTCTCTTATGTATAAATCACGGAGGACATTGTTTTCGAATCGGTTTTCTGCTGTGTTTGACCGCTCAATTGTTTTAGCCACTTTTGTTTTCTCTTGTTTGACTGGTGTATACAAAATACCTTTCCCTTGGAGAAGAATTTAGCAGTAGACTCCAAAACGCATTTAATTTATTTATATTTATTAGAGCTTTGGTCAAGACTAAGACTAGTCCCGATCTTGAATCAAGACCAATATTCGAGACAAAACTTCTATGGGAAATCAAGACCAAGAGTCTTGCCGGGAGTCTTGCGAGACTATTGACTCAATTATATTTTATTTGGGGTCTCGTGGCCGCGTGCCTGAGTGTCTGTTCGCGAATCTGGAGAACCGGGTTCGATCCCGACTGGCGCCAAATATTTCGAATTTTAAATAGCACAAAATTCACCCCTGTGGTTCACTCTCCACGCCAGCAATGAGTGCCCGTGTTGTGACGCGTGGTAAACGCCCGTACGGTACAAATTTGTCATCATCATTACCGAAATCTGTGAACAAAGCAGATTGGCACACTCAGCAATGGGTAATATGCCGTGATGATATATTTATTTATTTATTTTATTTATATTTTATTTTATAATATATTTGTTATATGAAATTTCATTTCATATTTTTACCTAATGTTACTATTAAACATAATATCTCATTGCTTTTTTTCGCAGTGATGCACAACGAGGCGAGAGTACTCTCGCATCTCGTCTCGTCCCCTATTTTACGAGACGAGAACGAGAGCGAGATTGCGGTTTAAAATTCGAGACGAGATCGATATAACAATTGCTAGTGCAGGTGTTTATAGCTTTGATTTGTAAATTTAATGAGAAATGCACCGGAGAACGATTTACTAAGGATGGAGTCAACGCAAATTTGGGCATAGAATACATGAATGTAAAAATCATATGAATTCACCATTTTTTTGACTCTATCTAGAGTCGATTGGTATCGGTTCAGAGTGAGGAAATGCAAAGTAAAGAAAAAATCGGTTTTGCATCCAACATTTCAGCCCCTCCGTCATGATGTTATATTAAGCAACGATGGGAGTCCACACGTAGCGAAGCGGAGTGATTGGTTTTCGGTAGATTCCCAGTGAAGCGGTTTTTTGATGACTACATCATACTTAAATGATGGCATATATTTAATGATAAAGTTTACTTTTAGTTACAAAATGACAGGAATGCATTAATAAATGATCATATATGAATAGTTTATATATCATAATTTTGTAATAAATTAGTTATTTTAGAGGCAAATTAAATTATGTATTTAGTAACATCACATTTTCTGATGATCGTAAATGAATAAACATATGTTCGTATTATCCTATTGAAATAATTTTGTGACCAGAATTTTGAGTTTCGTCTCTTTAGTGAAAGTTTTACGACTGAAAATATATGGACGATGGTATGGTATGACTAGCGAATGAAAGTTGATGTTTAAATTATTTTATAGATGTGGTTTCTTTTGAAACCCTAGAGAAGAATAAAATTGTACGAAATATTCAGGTATGAAATTTTTGCATGAATCCATTTGAATACTGAACTAGGAAAGCACAGAAATACATTACCATGTCTGGCTGAAAATAGATGGCCAACTAGGGTAACTAAATAACAAAACAGAGGTGCGTTTAAAATATTTTAAACATTTTTCGTTTATGTTGATATAACAAAATATTTTGATCTTTGAACTATTTAGTTTGGCAATCCTTTGAAATATGATTATTTTTAATTTCCTCTAACAGTAATTCCGACTCGAGGGTTGCTTGCACCTGAGACGAACGAACTAGAATTTGCGGTATTAAAATTTTTAAATACATCCCTGAATCCTGTTGCTAAGGTCATTTTAAATGCCTCCTGGTATTGCGTACAATTCTAATCGTCTGTAACGGAATACATATGGGTCAGTTTCCTTTCAAATTAAATATAGGGAAATGTTAATAGTCTGGCTAAGAAGGGGACAAATTTTCCTTTCACAGGACCAGAACTGGCTTTCGGAATCTCAGCGGAGACAGTTAAGCTGGAAATAAAAACATTGCTGAATCAATGGCACAAAAATCACTGGTTGGAGTCACCAGGGCAGAGACACTCAAAGCTCTTCCTAAATGAACCAAGAAAAGAACGGAACGTTTACTCCTAATGAGCAAACAAGACTTTAGATTAATAACAGGACACTGTCTACTAAACGAACACCTACACACGATGGGACTAACACAAGAACCAACATGCAGGGGGTGTGGTGAAAAGGAAGAAACCCATCAGCACCTTATATGTCACTGTGAAGCCTTTACGAGCAGCAGATATAATATCCAGGGGGCAGAAAAGATCCAGCATGATATGCTAAAAGATTTAGATCTGAAGAAAACCCTGGAGTTTATTAAACAAACAGGACTTCTAGAATAGGAGTAAATCTGGAGAGTACAACAGATTTAAATGTTGCAGTACAGGGATCCACAGGAGACCACCTCTTGTAATTTAATAAAAATACACTAATTCTAATCATTTTCATTATATGAATTAAAAATTAAACAAAATATGAAATAGAAAAGCCATTTTCTAGTGGAAGAAAATCATGTAATTTGCTCAATTAAAAAATATACCCGTAGTGGTATTAAATTGCGCGAAGTAGTTAATGAAATAAACGGTGTTAGCAGCACATAAATTGCAAGGCGCGATATAATTATGTTAAGAGAATAAAACGCAAATGAATTTCATTTAGAATGTGTATAATTTGTGGACAAATGCAGCAAACAATGGAATATTTTCCGGTAGAGATAACTATTTCAGCAGGAGTCGCTTCCCGCTGATCACATAGGATCGCACTGTGTATTTAGATTGTAAATTAGTGGGCCTGCATACATGCGCTAATTTCACTGCAATTATCCTGCTAATTACATTTAAATTCCTGCTTGGAATGCGATCAAATATTTTCCCTCATCCTCTGCTCCTACTGTGAGTGCTGTGCAACCCGAGCATCATCACAAACCCGAGAGAGGATATTATATACAGAATATGGAGCACAACATATAATATTACGACTTCTTTGTATGGGATATTTTATTATTATGGTCGCATTTACGTCATATCTACGTCATCAAGTGCCATGGTTCCGTGTCTTTAAAAGATATACTACTTTGTAGTTACTGAGAATAAGTTACATTACATATTTTTTAGATTTTATTTTAAATAGGAGCATAGTAGATCCCTTTAACTATAAATACACACAACCATTCTTTCCTTCCATTACCTAGCCATGAAACAAAAGACGAACGATAACAATTTTTTGTTCTCAGATTTGTGGGACATTTTTATTACCTCCCGCTACCCTTGGTAAGGGAGGTATAGGGATTGTGCTAAAAGTCGCATAACTAGATTTTGGTAAATGAGCACGTTTTAAGGTCCCTACAATCCAATTTTAATATTTTCACAATGATGTCTTTGTGTATGTACGTGTGTGTATGTATGTATGTATGTATGTATGTATGTATGTATGTATGTATGTATGTATGTGTGTGTGTGTGTGTGTGTGTGTGTGTGTGTGTGTGTGTGTGTGCGTGCGTGTGTGTGTGTGCATGTATGTGTGGATTCTCCACTCTAACTCAAACACTATCATTCAAGAAATTTTAAACCTTGTATTTCGAACTTTTTCTATAATGGAAAGAGCCCATTAGATTTTGGTGTAAATCGGATAACAAGAAATGGCACTTTACTTGAAGCTCAAAAGAGTTTTCTTTGAAAAATACCTTTCAATGTTATTTTTTCGTGATTAATGTTATAAAAATTAGTAGCTATTTGTATATTAAGAGCGCAAAATGGGACATTGTCGATTGAGAGGTTGTTGCCGCACGACGCAGGAGCGAGGCATTCTCTCGAAATCGACAATATCCATTTGCGCTCGAAACACACACAAGATTTTTTCTACAGTCGCCACAATGGGGTCCTCCACCATAACAAAAATTTATTTTTTATTTATTTTTACTTATCGGTATTTTCTATTCTTCTTGAGCTATTGCTTCAATCTAATCTAAGCATTTTATACTTTCGTTTTTGTAAATGAATGCCCTATTTTATTTTCACAGCAGTGCGGCATTTTGTTTGGTTGTGTAAGTGGGTAATGTGCAACTACAGTGTCATTAATTCCTGACTAAACGTTTCCATTAAGAATGTAGCCAAGTAACATTTCTCAACATTGTATAGTTAGAAATTTGAGGAGCGAGCGTTTTTTCTACTTTGTCGCTCTAGAGCGGCAAAGTGATATTTTGCGTTGACAAAAGAGAGCGCAAATGGTTACTTTGTATATAGACTGTAGAAAAAGATTATTAAATTTTCTACAGATTTACATTAATACTTTTTCTACATATATTATGGATAAAGTTATAAAATTATCAATAATTTAAATCCCGGAGCCTACCCTTTAAACAAACAAAACTCCTTGATTGCGCAGTTATTCAAATCTATGTGACTAACAGATAAATGTCACTGTCAAAGAACTAATCATTTCAAATTAATAATACTAACGTCTTAAAAAGAAAAAAGTAAATAGAACAATAGAAAATGAATTCAATACAGTTTCCAGCATAAGTAAATCTGTAGGTATGTATTTAGATTAATAAAAATTAACGATTCACAAAAATGCTTAAGCTAATCCTTATTTTTTGATTAGTGAATTTTATTCTATCCCGATATTTAAAATTTAATCTTCATTTTATTATAGTTCCGGTGACTCAATGGTTAGAGCAACGCCTCATGGCATGAGAGCCCTCGGGGCTCTGGGTTCAAATCCCACTAACGCATGGATGTGTGTGAATGTGATCCCACTCTGTAATTGGGATTTAATCCTGGTGAGGGGTTTAAAAAAGGTAGTTACTTGAATTAGATTAGACTATATTTTAAGAAATAAACTGTCAAAATTAGAGTAAAATTCGCTAGTCTAAAAAACTTAATCTTTTTTGTGACCCGGGCTGTAAATGGCGGGAGGTATTGTGTTGGCTACACCAGAGACTGTAATTTAATAAGTGTACCATCTAATGCAGCACTCATATGTGCTACGATTAGGTAATTGTTAAAACCAATCGAGAAATTTCCCACTATTACACCATATTTACAATATTTGAATTATGATTGTTTTTGCCAGAGACTCTAGAATTGTTGCAAAATGATTTGTAAATATTTAATTTTCTATATTCGTAGCATTCTGTGAACAAAATACCTTTGTTTTATGAGTATCTGCTTATCATTGAATTGCAGTATAATTTGTATGCGTGCCTTGTAATAATTCCGAATTAATTTAAAAGTCGATTTCTTCATAACAATAAAGTTTTAATTAAAAAAGTTATTTGTAATGAAATTTAATGCAGATTGAATTGTTTGTAAAGTATTTCGAAATTGTTTCACACTGAAAATTATAAAACACAATTCTTAAAAGTTTTCTCTTGTTAATTACCATGGTGATAATGTCCCGATTAAAACAATGAAATTTATCGGCGAAGTCAGAAAGTATCAATGTCTTTCATGACAAAATGTAAGAGAGAATAACAACATCGGCAGCAGCATTCCATTGTTTGTGGATAATGGCGCCTTCCATTGTTTCGCGCGTTGTTATTAACAGAGGCTCACTATTAGCAACAACACTTCATTTGTTTTCACTACGCCATAGCTGACTATGTGTCTCTACTTTAGCGCTTCTAATACATTAAGAATTATTCGCTGAGTGCATTGGTGAAGTCATGTCGGAGTACATAATCACTTTGAAAGCTATTTCAGGGAAATATACTGCTGTTATACCTTACTGCTATTAAATATTATATACAAACTAATTAACTACTAACGAACAATGTTATCAACAATTAAAAAGCCATTTTAACTTTGCAGTGATTATTCATAAAGATTTTGATTATGGCTTTATATTCAACATTAATTTCAGCGCGCTATACTAGGAAACTACAGGTGAATTCAGTAGCTTAGTACATAATAAACAATGAGCACAATACGATACTGTAAATTACTCATTTTATTATCTAACACGAACCAAACTCAAAAATTTGACACTTGTTTGACAACTTTGACAATATACTTATCATAACACTTGTAACAAAATAAAAAGAATTGACACTATATAGGGATCAATCGGAGCCGATGAAGATGTATGTGTTGTGACGTCACATTCTGTTTCAGATCACGTGACTTTCAAAATATTATCCATATTTCAAAAATTTATTGTAAAATATGTAATGGATATGTACTGATATTTTCAAATATCAGGCTATTTAAATAATGATATCTTTTTAAATTTAATACTTAGAAGGCATATAAAAATTTTTGCGACAGCCCTATTTTTTCCCACTTTAATATCGTAAGTAGGCTATTAGGATATTGTTTATAGGGATGTATGTGTATTTTACTGTCAAGATATCGGTTTTTATTAGCGACGAGAAGTAAGGATTGTCCTTATTTCCCTACAGCTGAATTTACCCCCCTCTTTGTGAAATACCAACAGTTAGATATTTTAAACTTGTGTCAAATATTTATTCATTCTTATTATTTATAATTTTAAATTTAATTACTATCAAATTGTCCTCATTTCATAAATATTTCCATTCAAAAGTTATTGTTGATGTGACAAATAACAGCGTTTTTCTTTTTAAATTTTCCATGGAATACGTAGATTCTTTTTACCTCCCGCCATACCGAAGGTAAGGGAGGTAATGTTATCGGTCCAAAAATTCAATGGTGAGTTTTCAGTGAATAAGCACTGATTAGGGTCCCCACAACACGTTTTTACTATTTTTACGATGATGTCTGTGTGTGCGTGTGTGTGTGTGTGTGTGTGTGTGTGTGTGTGTGTGTGTGTGTGTGTGTGTGTGTGTATTTGTGTGTGTGTACTATATTAAAATATAATTCAAAACTCTTCATTATTAGTATTTAAGACTTTCATATCAAGAGGAACAACATATTAGATTTTGGCTAAAATTAATAAACCAGAAGTGATACTTCACTTGAAGCTCTGAACAGATTTACGTGAAAAGTATATTATGGTATACTCCAAAACTTGTCAAATTTAGTATTTAAAACTTTTAAAATTGATAAACCAGAAGTGATACTTTATTTCAAGCTCTGAACAGATTTTCGTGAAAAATAGATTGATACAATCCAAAACTTTTCAAATTTCGTATTTAAAATTTTATATTAATGAGAACGACATTCTAGATGTTTTCTAAAATTAATAAACCGAAACTTTACAGGAAGCTGTAAACAGATTTTCATGAAAAAATATATTAAAACGATTCAAAACATTATATTTTGAGTATAGCTATATGATAAACCGGAAGTGGTACTTAATTTGGAACTCTTAATAGATTTTCGAGGAAAAACATAATAAAATATAATCTAAAATTTGGTATACAGACTTTTCTATTTATTGGAACAACAATTTAGATTTTGTTTACAAACGATCAACCGGAAGTGATACTTTACTTAAAGTTCATTGCTCTTTCAAACATGGAATTGACGGGAGGTCATGTGTTAGTGTTGGCCACATCAGATTTTTTTTAATGTATCAATATTCAACTGTATTTCTTGACAGCATTGACATATCTGGCAATGAAAATGAACAGTTAAAAAATAAATCATTGGGAGTGGAAAAAATCTTATATGCAACACGAGATGTAGGTACATTTGACCACTCTCGAACTTATTTGCTAGCCCTCGATTAGTAAATGGTACCTACATCTGTTGTAACATAAATATTACACAATGACAGCTGTCATCTACGACTGATGCAACAAAAACTAGTTAGTGGTTGTTACCTTCAAAATTAAATTCAGAGATGCTGCTTCTGCTTCTAATTAAGAATGTTTAATTTCAGTGTATGTTTCTTTCAAACAATTCACAATGTCAGACAATAATATTACAGAATGTTTTTTTATTAACATTGTAACAAACGCATCACATATTAACAAAACAAGATACCATCTACTTTTTGGATGAGTTGGATGTTGGGAGTATCGATGGAAAAGATTTATAAATTACAAACCAAAACCGTATTTTATCTACCACTAAAGTAGTGCTAAGGACAAAGAAAAATTAAAAGGCTACGCCTCTGTATGTATTTATTTATTTTCAACCAAGTTTTAGATTTATTTTTGCTCGAAATACAAACAATTACTACGGAACGTTGTATGCGTGAAATAGTTTTGTGTTTGTAGATTAAATTCAAATAGTTGTAGTTTTTCAATTACTCTAACGAGTCGTTTCGATAATTGTCACATTCACAGTACAAAAACTGAAAAAGAAAACAAACAATTCAAATTATCTTAATCTATTTTTACCTCCCGCTACCCTTGGTAAGGGAGGTATAGGGATCGTGCTAAAAATCGCATATCGAGATTTTGGTAAATGACAACGTTTTAAGGTCCCTAGAATCCAATTTTAACATTTTCACGATGATGTCTGTGTGTATGTGTGTGTGGATTCTCCACTCTAACTCAAATACTATCGTTTAGAAAATATTGAAACCTTGTATTTCGAACTTTTTCTGTAATGGAAAGAGCCGATTAGATTTTGGTGAAAATCGGATAACCGGAAATGGCACTTTACTAGAACCTCAAAATAGTTTTTCTTCGAAAAATACCTTTAAATGTTATTTTTTCGAGATTAATGTTATTATAAAAATTAAAGCTTATTAAATTTTCTATAGATTTGCGTTAATACTTTTTCTATATATTTTATGGATAAATTTATAAAATTACCTATAATTTAAATCCCAGGGCCTCCGCTTGAAACAAACAAAACGCAGTTATTCAAATGTATGCAACTTACAGATAAAAGTCACTATCAAAGAACTAATCATTTCAAAATAATATTAGTAATGTTTTAAAAAGAAAAAAGTAAAAAGAACAATAGAAAAGGAATTCAATACAGTTTCCAGCATAACTAAATATGTAGGTAGGTATGTATTTAGATTAATAAAAATTAACGATTCACAAAAATGTTTAAGCTATTCCTAAGGATTAGTGAATTCCACGGTGAATTCTATTCTATCCCGGTATTTAAAATTAAACTTCATTTTATTATAACTCCGGTGGCTCAATAGTTAGAGCAACGCCTCATGTCACGAGTGCCCTCGGGGCTCTGGGTTCGAATCCCACTATGGCATAGATGTGTGTGAATGTGAACCCACTCTAGTTGGGATTTAATCTTGTTGATGAGTTTTAAAAAAGGTGTTTAGTTGTATTAGATTAGACTATATTTTAAGAAATAAACTGTCAAAATTAGAGTAAAATTCGCTAATCTAAAAATAAGGATTAACTTATTTTTTTGTGATTCGGGCTGTAAATGGCGGGAGGTATTGTGTTGGCCACACCAGATTTTTTTCTTTTTGATCATCGTAGCTTATCACTGTTCCATCTCGTATGATAATCAAGTTGGCACATATGAAAAATTCAAGAAATAACGCAACAGAAGATGTAAAAAACCGCTGTGAAATTCACAGAAGGAATGTTAAATAAATATATCATCATCTGAGACTCAATTCTGAGGCGGCTGCAGCTTCTGCGCTCTCAGGGAGGATTGAATGAAAATTTGCAAGATTTATGCTGCACTTTGTTTGAAAATGATTCGTGGAGGGACACTGGAATTACGGAATAAAAAATCTCCGAGGAAGGTTGTTTTATGGCGATGCTGCGTAAAATTTGTTCGATATTGCGTTTAAATCCGGATTTTATACTCTAGCAGTGAAAAGAGTACTTTATACTATAGGACTGTTTCTTGTTCGATTTTTAATAACTATAATTTTATTAAATTATTTGAAAAATCTTTCAGCACTCATAATACAACTAGTCACTGCATTTGACTCATTTCACTGGTTATTTAGGGTTCATTTTAATTAATACTGTAACTCGAGGGTAGTGCGGATCTGAATGACTGCTACTTTTAAATTACATGATTTTATAACTTATTATTAACTATGGATTACATTCCGTAACCCAGCGGGCGAGCGTCGCCCCAAAACTAAAAGACACTACATTCCGTCAACTAACGTCTTCCCGACGCGACGAACTTATCTAGTCTCTTACATGTTAACTCTCACGATTATCAGATCCGACTCTCTTTAAAAACATAAACGCTATCTTCAGGACAGGATTATCTTAGGTGTACGGGGTGCATAGGGCATTCCAAAGTCACGCACGTATACATAATAATTACTAGACTAATGATAAACAAATAAATGTCGTGACTATCATAATACAATATGAATTTCTAAACTGAATTTTGACATTTATAACTTAAACGGATAAACAGAGTTAAAATATGATTATTGAAACTATAATTTAGAAGAGTTTATAAAAAGTTATTTATCTGTTATTGCGCTTACCCTCGCCTTGTCACAATACCAACACCGTGGAATTTAAGGTTAAATATATTAAAATGTTAAGATACAATTACAATTACACTTTGACAATAACACAACACTTGTGTTAAACATTTAAAACTGTTTGGCGATTATGACAACATACATTGTTGTTTATGTACAATCGACATACAGCGTCAAACGGATCACCTCAATTACAGATAGGACAGTCAATGTATTTTTCGAAATACGACATAGTGACATTTATAGATTGCTTCCATGAACTAACAGCACACTGTGATGGCTTGGGAGTCTGTGACATAGGTGACATAAAGGAAATACGATAATTGAATATACATACATATATTTTAAATAATCACTAAAAATTCATTTTTAAATAAATTTAGAAATACTTGTCAGATATACACTTCTGTTTTAATATTTGTTTATATGTAAAATAAAAGGGTATTGGGAATAGTACATTTCATCAGTAAATGTGAAAGTAAACGTCTATCTGCTTCTTAACACTACACTTTATATCAAACAGCACAACGAATATTCACCAGCTTATTGAATTTCAATTCTACAAAACGTTAAAAAATAAATAGTTAATACACTTTAAAACTAGAGAAACCACAAATTAAAACACTACTGGAACTATAACTAAAACCATAAACTGTTACGAATTGAATTACCAAATAATTAAAAATACTAAAACGTACGTTGTGTGGTGACTTATGTAACTTTACAATACAAAATATTGCAAAGTGTTTTCAACCTAAAGGTGACAATCCTTTTTTTATCTATTTAAGCATTGTCGCGCCTCTACATTTTGCTTCCAGGAACTACGATAGTGTTTTGGCACATTCATTTAGCTGCCCGATGCCTAATAAAAACAAATAAGAAACTATTCGTACAAACTTAGCAAATAGGCTTAAGAAGCTAAGTAAAAGTGAGACCGCATTAACATGGTTGTAGTGTCAGCAACATGTTTAATATGTTATGTGATTGCTCACACTACAACCATGTTAATGCGATCTCACTTTTACTTAGCTTCTTAAGCTCCTTTGCTAAGTTTGTACGAATAATTTCTTATTTGTTTTCAGCACAAGCGCTAGATACAGCATAATTGCATACTAACGCATCAGACTTCGGCAAGAGAGTTCCTAAGTGATTTTTTCTGACTTTACTAATATTTATCTCTTTACGTCTCGCCTAGGTTGAATTGCGTCTCTCTATATTTTGTAACATTTCTCAATGGTACAATTCACAGTGTGGCTAAAACTTTATAGTCAAACTATGTAGAACATAAACGAAAAGGTTGTTTTATTATAATTCTACTGTATTATAGAATTTAAATAAAAAATTGCTGAACGGCTTGGGACTGCTTAAGAACAAACCTTTATCTTTTATGATTTTACTCTAAAAAAATAAATTCCTCGGTCCAGAGGGTGCATGTAAGCAACATGATTTAACTTGTCAAGACCAGAGTTTTATTCCTGTTCCCAGGGGAAATTTTCACATGGAAATGATTATAAAACCGAAAATAAATTTAATAAATTTAAAAGAGCCGAGTGAAAGTTTAGCCGGTGATCTGAAAAGGCCAAAGTCGATGCCGAGCTTAACGAAGTTTGACCAGTTAGAAACGCTAAACACTTTTCCATCTCGAGAAGATGTTATTTTGGGGAAAAGCTTTTATCGTATAATTTCGGAAATTGTGCCGAGGAACTTTAACAATTTACGCGTCTCACGCACACGTACGCACAGCCGTGGTGTCTAAATATTTATCTAATTAAGGCACGACATAATTAAAACGATAAAAATAGACTCGACTTGTCAAGAGAATGAGAATAAACTGGGTCGAAACAGACAGCTAGCATTTTTTACTTAAATAGTTATATTTGCCTAAAATAAACTTGAAAGATTTTGTTGATAATTACTTTTACAACAATAAGATACATTCACAATCAAATTTGAACCCGGAACATTTTCATGGTTTGAATTTGAACACGAATAATATAAAGAATGATAAAGAGAATACATGTAGTTGGAAGAAGTATGAATTTGGAGTTGAATGTTGATAAATCCAAGGTGTTAATATTTGAAAGGAGTAAATTGATCACTGTGTGCAATGTGTTGGTGGATGGAGTGAAACTGGAGCAAGTCAATGAGTTTGTATATTTGGGTAGCATGATGTCAAGGGATGGTCGAATTGATAGACAAATTGAAAGAAGAGTGATTGTGGGGTGTAAGGTAATGGGTGCTCTGGGTACGTTTGCTCGAAACGTAAACGTATCAAGACAAGCTCGTTAAAGTGTATATAATGGAGTGCGAGTGCCTGCTTTGATGTATGGAAGCGAATGTTGGACATGGACGGGAAAGCATAAAAAGGTACTGCCGTGGAAATGAGGTATTTACATGGTATATGTGGATATGTAAGACGGGATCGCGTGAGGAATAATTTGGTGTATGAAGAATGCATGGTTAGGAAAAATGTTGTTAAGAGTGTAGGAATGAGCCAGTTGAGATGGTTTGGTCATGTGGAGAGAATGAAGAGTGAACGGCTTGTAAAGCGTATATATCTTGGTGAAATTGAGGGTGTTCGATTGCTTGGCCGTCCAGTGTGTAAGTGGATGGTTGTGATTGATAAAGTGCTAAAAGAGAGAAAGTTTCCGAGTGGGAAGAGAAGAAGAGTGTGTACGAATGCGATTATGAATGTGGCCGAGGCGAAAGAAGTGTGCTTAGACAGGAATGTGTGGCGAAGGATGATTGTTTCGTAACTATTATTGTGGTCCGGTTGCGGTATTTCGCTACCGAAAATCGGTCATTTTAATAAGTTAAGAGTGAGGAATATTTGTTGTATGATGTCAGGTTTATTATGTGATTATTTTTGTGGTTGATGTTATTATTATTCTTTCGGGTTTGTGCTAATACCACATTTCCAATTTATTTTTTTCTGAAAGTGCTCTTAAAACTACTTAAGAATAATATTGATCAATATAAAATATGACGGATAAATGAAGTCCGTTTACGCTACGGCTTTTTCTGGTATCGAATCAACAGAATAATTGGATGTCTGTAGTATGTTATTGACGATTATAAAACTAAAAAGCGTATCTCTTACATGCAATCTTTAGAAGTCTTCAATGCTAGATACGATCAAAAACAACTTGCCTCGGGTTTATTTGCGTACTAATTACTCATTAAAACTAGATTGGCGTATTTGCAAATCAGCAGGTAGATTTTAATTGGAAAAATTTGTACTCATATATAACTTCTTTGAAAATTAATTACATTTCTTATATTTTTAATAGTAGACTACAGTTTCGAGCACTTGTTTTTTTTTCAATAATATTTATGTATCAAAGTACAGAAGTTCTATTTTTTATCATACATACATAGTTGTCGAGGCTGTAGAATCGATGAAAATAAACCATAATGAGTGACAAAAAGAAACTTCAGTGCTGATATGCATATTCACTTTTATTTGAAGTCGAAAATTTGTTATAATGAAAGAAATATTTTGTATAGATTACGTGGACAAATCTGTCAGTTTAAAATGAATTTTAAATCAATTAGTTTTCTAATAACAGTCACCCGTTTATCACAAGGTCTGAAGTCACGAAAATTGAGTATCGAGCTGTTATCAAATTCTTTACCCGAGAAGGCCTTTCTCCTCATTGTATCAAAGATCGGCTGGATGGAGTGTATGGGAAATATTCACCGTCTTATTCAGTGGTAAAAGATTGGTCGAAACGGTTTCTATTCCGGCAGGTATCCTTGAAAGGTGACGTCAGAACAGGAAGAACGCCGGACGTGGTGACGACAATATTGCCCTTATTGAAAATCTAGTATTATGCGACCGACACTTGAAGGTGAAAGAAATATCTCAAATGACGGAGCTTTCTGATACACGCATTCGTCGAATCATCCACGATCATTTATAGGCATGAATAAAGGTAGTACAAGGTAGGTCCTCAAACATCTCTCAGCAGTTCAGCGCCAACGTCGTGTTGGATGTGCTCAAAACTTTTTGAAGCTATGTGATGTAAACCCAACGGAGGTGTTGAAGCCAATTGTCACAGAAGATGAAATTATGGTTCTCTACTATGATCCTTTATCCAAAATGGAGTCGATGGAATGAAGGCGAATAGGAGAAACACCGCCAAGAAATTTAAGGGTCTGCCAGTCGACAAAAAAGGTGATGGCTACGATCTTTTGGGATTGTGAGGGCATAGACTTTAAAGAACGTAACACGGCAATCAATGGGGCATATTATGCAGCACTTCTGCATAAATTGCGACAAAATATTCGGAAAATAAGACGTGGTAAACTAACCAGAGGCGAGCGTTTGCTGCATGACAATGCAGCCGTGCACACTGCTGCAATTGCGCAAGCTGCGATTCGTGACTGCGGTTTTGAACAAATTGATCATCCGCCCTATAGTCCAAATATGGCCCCCAGTGACTACTATCTGTTTGGAAATTTGCAAAAGGACCTTCGAGGGTGCCAGTTCAGTGACGACGAAGCAGTGAAGTTTCTAGTTTGGGCACATTTTGAAGACAAACCAAAGGAATGTTTTCTTTCTGGCGTACCTATTGATTTGTTACTGAAACGTTGTAATAAGTGCATTGATGTCAGGGGGGATTATATTGAAAAATAAAATTGACGGATTTCAGTGTTTGACACAGACATGTACAATAATTACAACACTGCATTTGTATGAAATCACCGGATTACTTTAGTGCAAAACAATAACTTCACAGCAAAAAAAAAATACCACATATATTTCCATAGCTATTGGCGTTGTTATTGATTTGTTTTATTTGTTTCTAGTACAATTGTTTGAAATTCTACTCAAAACTTTGTGGAATATTCTATAAATATTCAAACCAGATGATAGCATTTGTTTGTAATAGCTATTATTGTTTGTCGAACAAAGGATTAAATTCCATAATTTAAATGAATGTTTAGTTCCAGTCAACTAAAGTTGGTACAACTGCATGTGAGTTAATCGCAGTGCACATTGTTCAATTCCATCACTCGTTTGTTTCCTTTTGATGCGCAACTGTTCCTTAACACGGTGGCTAGTTATTATTCATTGTCAAATTAACCATTTTCATTTGTGCCTGATGCAATATTCAATTTAACCTTCCGCGAGAATGGATGTACATCGCAAAGGCTGTGGAATTTAAAACGGAACGCAATGATGCTCGGAACACGTGGTTTATTTTTTAAACATCTGCAGGAAAGAAAAGAGAGGAGAGAGCTTAGATGTTCCAGCTTAATAAAAAATACGAACATAACATTTTTAAATAAAATTTTTGAGAAAAATCTTTTCTATTTGTAGTATGCTATGCTATACTTAAATCAGTCCGTCAAAGATAAAATACGATTTTACTATTTTTACGATGATGTCTGTATGTGTTTATGTGTGTGGGTGGGTGTACGTGTGTGTATGTATGTATGTATGTGTGTGTGTGTATGTGTGGGTGTGTGTGTGTAACAAAATTTTCGTCTACGATAACTCTCATATTACAATTCCAAAAATTATAATTCTTTCGTATTCCTCTTCGTTGCGTCCATATGAAGAGCTGATTAGAGTTTGGTTATAATTGGTCAACCGGAAATATACCTCGAAATATAGCATCTTTTTGCTCCAAACTTTCAGTATGGAATTTGTATAAAATACATACAACTGTCGAAAGTAATGTACATACATGAAATTTAGAATCCTTTGCAAGGAACTTTCTGTATGGATTTTATAGAAAATACCTACGCATTTACAAAAATTCTACCGGTAGATATCGCATCTACCCACTGTGTTCGAAAACACGAGTGGTAAAAAGTTACCGTGTTCGAAAATTGTTCAATATCTACCAGATCCATATACCGGATTCATGAAGAATCTAATCTCAAAAAAGGTAGTGATGCAAAGCGAAACGCGCGCGTTAAAAGTGGAAATGTGTTCAAAGTAGGACTCTGCTCAGTTTGTTAACTACGTCAAATTTCTAACCTGTTTTCAATTTTCAATTTTTTTCATTGGTTATGGATCTACCCTGTTTATCACTTGCGTTCTTAAAATATCGATTCCGGTAGCTATAACCTGATAAAAAGCTGTTTACCGGTAACAGTTCACCAGTAGAATTTTCGTAAATACTTCATATAACTGACGGAAGGTAATGTGCTGGCCACATCTGATTTTTTATTATTGTAATCAAGATTCCACTATTGTAAATAAACATTTCTTTGTTGTAATCAATACATTTTTATTTAAGGATTTCTTTGTTTGTTTGTTTAAAAAATTATTTCAAAATCAAATCAATATTATTTTAATCCAAAGTAGCGGGGCGCGGGGCCCCTAAAAGGCTCGGGGCCCATAGGCAATTGCCTAGTCTGCCTATTGGGTAATCCGGCATTGACAATAGCCGTGTTCCTTCGGGTTGTGATTGTGATTTTGTGAATCCTGATTAATTTAATCGTGATCCTTTTGAAACAGGATTTAAAAATTATAGCAAGAAAACAACACAATCTAGTATCAAATGTCAATGTCATATGCAGGCTAATGCAAACTATGCTGCTTTATTTTATAAATAATCAACTGTCTAGTGTTATATTCAGAATTAAAAATGGGTTATATTGAAGTAAAAAATAATATTCTTGGTAAGGAATATGAAGTATGTTTATTTCAAACAAATCTTTATGTGGTTCATTACACGCTTTTGTAGAAAAATCTTATTTCCCTTGATGCCACAAACCCCACATTCGTAAATTTCTACGCTCGAAATAGTATATTTTCAATTTGTTCTGAACTGAATCCATGTGAATCACTCAAAAAGGTTGATTCTGAAGGGAAGGGGAAATGTTGTCTAGTGATCACAAAATGAGAAAGTGGGGATAACGAATAGGAAACGTAAAAACATTATTCTTCTTAATCATTATCACTTTTATCATTTAGGTCACGAATCACAGCCCGAAGGAACACGGCTAATATGACAACTATTTCGTAAAAATCTAAGGCGAGTGCGTACAGTAAAACTTACCTTGGAAGACACATTAATAGAGGTGATGTACCCCAATATTAAATGCCGGAACACTTGAAAAACATATTCAGTTTCATGTTCCATCAAATTTTTCCGCAGCTGAAGTAGAAAAATTTCACTATTCCACATATTTGTCGTACATGTCGCATATTTTATTGTTTAATATTTTGAATTCCACGTCATGTGCATTTCCCGTAACTTGAAAATATTCTGCAGAAATGAAAACCAGAATATTTGTCACATCTGGTAAATAAAACTGCAAAATATTTTGACGTTTGATATCACCGAATAAGAAAATATTCCTCAGAAGTTTTCCTCTTGCTCTGGTCCATTTCGTTGTTTGTTGGAGAGTCGTGTTCTCTTCTTCTTCTGATTCTATCTAAATCGTAAACATTCGCGGAGAGTCGACCGTGTTAAAATCCAATTCTCAGTATCACCTGCCTAGAAGGTGCATTTGTATTCGAAGGGTAGATTTTCCTTTTGTGAAGTGGAAGAAATGCATTTTAAATCGGACGTACTACAAGAGTTTTAAATAAACCTATATCAATATACGTTCACTTCGATTCTTGATAGTGCTTTGCAACTTAAACGTAAAAGTTTTATTCTAGAAACTTGCACTATTACGTTTTCAGATAATGTGCTTTTTTGAACGACACAAATTTAATTTGTAACATTTCTGCTAGACACGTACCTTGAATTGAATTCATTTGACTCTATAATTTAATAGGATTGTTTTAAAATGAGACGTGGTTTAGTAACAGACTTTGCAAAATAATACAAAACCCGAACACGGCACCTTTTGTAAACAGCTTTTTTATTATTTATTATTATTAATTATATGAAGAATGAATTATTGCAAAAAAAATTAACATAACTTTTTGCTTCTGAAATTCTAGTAAGTACGTTCTACAGTATTATTAAATATGATTTTCTGTTCAAATTTCTGTATATATTAAGTACAGTACCTGTTTTAAAATATACTTTTTGAATTGGCGCCAATTTTCAGTGCCCGTGACGTCAGAAAGACATTAGCCAATGACAAAACTGGAAAGATGATGAAAACAAAAACAAATATATCATACATCAACGTCAATGATTGCTTTAATGACAACTGTGTTACATAAGGTCTGACTTATAGTGCAGCGTCATTTTTGCTTCTTTAGCGTAGTACTTACTTATTTATTATTATATTATAGCGTTATATTTCGTAGTTTAATGCCCAGTATTATAAAAGAAGGGTAAGTAAAGCGCTAGCAAAGTAAAATTTACTCCTGAAGTAAAATAGTTTATTCCAGAGATTTTCGTCAAAATAAGAATAAAAATACTAGCTATGTAAATCTATAGAATAAGGTACTCCACCGATGTTCGAGGAAGTAAATGTTATTCTGTGAAATAAATTTGACGTCAACATTAATTAAATTAAATTCATTATAAATTTCATCCCATGTATTATTTTTACATTTATTTATCTCCAAAATATTTGCTTTGTCTATTTTATTTCTGAGTTATTTAAATACTGGACTAGGAAAGCACAGAAATACATTACTATATGTCTGGCTGAAAATATATGCCCAACTAGGGTAACTGAATATCAAAACAGGGGTGCGTTTAAAATATTTTAAACATTTTTCGTTTATGTGGATTATAACAAAATATTTTGATTCATAAACTATTTAGTTTGGCAATTCTATGCAATAGGATTATTTTTAATATCCTCTAATAGTAATTCCGACTCGAGGCTTACTTACACTTGAGACGAACGAACTAGAATTTGCGGTATTAAATTTTTTAAATACATCCCTGAATCCTGTTGCTAAGGTAATTTTAAATGCCTAATTTTACCGGTCCATGATTAGGAAAAGTTTGAGAAACACTGCATTAGAGTCTACTGGTGGAAATTCGATTTTCCACTAACATCATCTGTCTTGTTAAGTTGGAGAATTGGCTCCATATATTATAAATATTATCGTTTTTCCTAATGCTTTGCTCTTTTTATGGCTTTGACCGTCGGAAAATAATGGAAGTGATGAAACATTTTCACACCTTTATTGTTTTTAGAAAATTGAGACAATGATTTGTTACGTTATCAAGGTTTAAAAATGTATGTTCGCTTAATGCGTTAAGGGTTCAGGGTTCAAATAATATAATCAACAAATAGAAACGTTTTGTAAATTGTTAATTTATTATAAAAGCTGTAGAATGCATAATTGAAACCATTCAAATGCAATTAAATTGTTTATCGGACTAAATATTGAAATTTTAAAGTACCATTATCGTCATTTATTATTATCAGTACAATTTATCGGTATTTATAATTAAAAACTTCAATTACTATTACTAAGTAATGGTAATGACATTTGAATTAAAAAATAATATTAATTTTTTATGACATAAAACAATACATTTACTTAAATTGATAAATTTGTTAAAAAAATGTCTATAGATGTTAAAAGCATTAAAAACTCGGATATTTTAAAAACTAATAAATTTTATTTAACCAATAATTGTAGAACAACAGAACATGCAAAAAAATCTGATGTGGCCAACACCAAACCTCCCGCTATTTAATTTTTATTAATTTAAATATACATGCTTACATATTTACTTATTGCGAAAACTGTATTAAGATCTATTCCATATAACTATGGTTCTATTTACTATTTTCTTTTTAAAACGTTGCTATTATTAATTTGAAATTAGTTCTTTGACAGTGACATTTATCTGTCAGTTACATACATTTGAGATATAAACTTTGTAATCAAGGAGTTTCGCTTGTTTAACGCGTAGGCTCCGGGATTATAATTATAGATATTTTATAAATTTATCCATAAAATATATAGAAAAAGTATTTATACAAATCTGTAGAAAATTTAATAATCTTTAATTTTTATAATAACACAAATCTTCAAAAAGTAACATTTGAAGGTATTTTTCGAAAAAAATCTATTTTGAGCTTCAAATAAAGTGCCATTTCCGGTTATCTGATATACACCAAAATCTAATGGTCTCTTCCCATATTAGAATAAGGTAGAAATACAAGGTTTCAAGATTTTCTGAATGATAATATTTGAGTTAGAGTAAAGGATCCACACACACATACACACACGCACACATAAAGTCCCACGTCATCAATAGTAAACATATGGTTCAAATCGCCAGGGTGGAAGGGTATTGATGACGTCATATTGTTATCATGGTTTTGTTACAGGGATTTAATTTTCTAGTTTGATATAAGATAGAGAATGACAGGACTTTGCCATAGATTTTATTTGCAATAATTTGTTGTTGTTCGCTAATTTGCCTACTGTGAGAATATTATTATTCAGCAAAATTCGTAGTGACACTTATTTCGCAATTGAATAATTATGATGTAATATCAAGATCAAAACTGGTACAAACTGACAGTACGACATATATTGTGTCAATTTCGTTATTCATCAAAATTCGAAATAAAAATAGTTATTTAGAAATAATAAACGATAAATACGATATAAGTATAACGGATAACATATACCTTCTTTTAGTGTCCAAAAGAAATATGTAGCAATAATTGTCGTAAATCTTAGAAACAGCGTCTTTGCAATAGCAAAATGCACAATATGTATAATCCCAAGAATTAACAAAATGTCTAACACACAACGAAACAAGTTATTATCGACGCCAAAATCACCTTAATCACTTGAATGACAGAATGACATGAATATTCAAATATTTGAAAATGACACTTGTTACCGCGGTTACAATACAGTTTCTATTTCACTTTTTGCTGTTGGTTAGACGGAGTTAGCTTATACCCCTCTGAAAAACCGACGATAATGAGATAGCGAATAAAAGTCTCATATATGCCATGTATGTACGACAAAGATGCTAGATAACAGTTTTGTAATTTTTGCATCAGAAATTGATGACGTGGGGATCAACAAATGTTAAAACCGGAGTCTAGGGACCTTAAAACGTGGTCATTTACCAAAATCTCGATATGCGATTTTTAGCACGATCCCTATACCTTCCTTACCTAGGGTAGCGGGAGGTAAGAATGATATTTTAGAATCTAGGTATTTTCTGTATGTAAAAATATAATAAGCATCACGGACGTTAAATGTATTTCTACGTCTCGGTATACACACTGTAAACTGCTCTTACCGCCCTTAACAGTTAAATATCTATTTCAAGGTCTAGTTTTAATGTAAATGACCCATGGTCTAATTCGTTACAGAGGTGGAAGACTCCATTGTACAATATAGATTAATTGACTGTCAAATTTGAAACCAATGATCTAGGAATTGACAGCTATATCGTAATGTGAGTATATAGCACAACTAAACGCAAATCCGTTAGCAGGGCGATTGTGGGTTTGTGTTCATAAGTGGAAAGAGTTCATTTGCACAATCGCTCTCTCGCAACTGCAACTTTTGCAACGTTGCAATTGCACCGATCGAATCAGCAGCACAACCGCACTTACTCGTATCATTGCTTATACATCATTAGCCTCACCTTTTCCATTTTGCACAGCCATTTCCATAATGCACTCGACTGGATAGCATAAATCTTCCAGAACAATCACTATAATTTGACGTAATCACGCGGTTCTTAGTGGACATTAATGTTTTTTTCATGTCAGGGGAATTAGTATTAATAGGGCTTATTTCTCATTTTGTTGGTGTGCTAATTTGGTTCTGTTCGCAAATTTCGGTATGCTACAGGGTGCGACAGAGCACCGTCCCTAGTTTTACAGTGGCATTCACCAGAAAAATTTGTATCCATCAAAACTGATAATGGCGCAACCTGTCATTCTGAATATCTTTATTCAAACACCGGAGTCGGACAATGTACAGTTTTAGCTCTCATTCTCTTTATGTTATATTTAAATGATCTTAAAGACTTTGTACAGAATGATTGTCATATAACTCTTTATGCAGACGATGCATCAGGAACTATATCTAGTAAATGTGATAGGGATCTTGTTAATATTTGCAACGAAACCATGAATCAGTTATCTTTATAGTTCTCTAGTAACTGTATAGGTACCGTGTGTCTGTCGTAAAGGTGTACATAGGAGATTAACATGAGAAATCAGTTTTTTGCAATTTCCTGTTCGCCTAATTATTTTAAGTAGAAATACGTCAAATAAAAGTTTTAGAGCATAAAATTCTGCATCTAAATCGATAAACAGAATTAGCTTTCCATGCATTGTAACGACAGAAATTAAATATGAAAATGTCAAAAATTACGTTAAACATATCGACAGCCATGGAATTGAACAAAAAATAATTGAATGCTTGACGTTTTATCTGTCACAACGTAGGTTAACTTATTTGACGTTTCTGACAATTTGATTTTGTCTTTAGTTTTATTGCCTGAAATGATTAAAAAATGAACATTTATACAAATGAAGAGCTAAATTCGTGACAAAATTTGAAAAGACTGCTAATGTGTTTTCAATAAATACACGTGACCGGCGTAATCAGAATACAGAACGAGCAGACCATACGTTACTCTAAGAAAGAGTGTTAGGAATGATACGTGCAGACTCCTTCTGTATCTGTAGTACTAAGGTAGATGTAATGGAAATGAGTTGAGAGTACATAACAGCATATCATACATAATTTTGTTACGCAATGTTGAATTTTTGATATATTCATATTTAAACAAAACTGTATTTTCTTAACTTTATTTATTAATTTTATATTTCTATTATTGTCATAATTAATGATATTTGTTGAAATCAAATTGTCAGAAACCTGAAATAAGCTAACTTACGTTGTGACAGATAAAAGGTCAAGCATTTATTTATTTTTTGTTGAATTCCATGGCTGTCGATATTTTTAACGTAATTTTCGACATTTTCATATTTAACTTCTGTCGTTATAAAGCATGTAAAGGTAATTCTGTTTATTGTTTTAGATGTAGAATTTTATACCCTAAAACTTTTATTTGACGCATTTTAGCTTAATATCATTAGGCGAGCAGGAAATTACAAAAAAGGCAACAATGGCTACAGGTAGAATAAAAACCGTTCTCTGCAAAACAAAATCACGTAACTGGCCTGAAAAAATTAAATTGATGAAATCTATAATGGAAGCTACTGGGTTGTACGGAGCTGAAATCTGGGGTGCCAGATATACTGACATTATTGAAGTAAGTCAAATACGATACTTAAAAAGCATTTTACTTTGCCCGAAAAATACACCCGGATACTTACTCCGAGTGGAAACAGGAACTAATCACAGCTCTTCAACAGTATGGAAGAGAACACTAACATGGTGGAGAAAAATACTCAGTATGGAAGACAATCGCTACCCGAAAATTATCTACAACCGACTAAACGAGTTGGACAAAACACAAAACAATAAAATTGAATTTAACTGGGTTACACAGGTGAGAAATAAGCTAGAGGAACTAGATATGAAAAATATATGGAACGCTCAATGTGTAAATAAAAATGCCATAAATAACATAACCGAAAAAATAAGTAAAATAAATTGGGATAAAGATATACAAAGAATAAACAACTCCAGCTACACCATATTATATAAACAAATGGATACCTCGACAGACACAAAAAAATACTTAGAAATGAACCTGGCAATCCATAAAGTACGTCTAATAGCACAACTCAGGCTTTCAAATAAAGATGAAATCAAAATAACATACAAAAATATAAGATACATTCTAAAAACAACTGAGATTTGTACATTATGTAACTTGGAAGAGAAGGAAGACTTGGACCATTTCTTTTTCAAGTGTCCCATATATACAGCGATACGATCAGCATTCCTACACAAATTCTCATACCCCCCGTACTCCCTTTTCACTCTCCTACAACCGAACGACACAACCCACGCAAACAATATCTTCCATTTCATGGTAAATGCCCTACTAACGCGCAGTTTCATAATAAATGAATAGTTTAATTATTACAGGAAGGAAGGTCTTACAAATAGGCAAAAATTTCAGATATATGTAATATATTTTTTGTAATTGTAAATACCAAAAATAAAATAAGCAGCTCCAAATAAATTATTTTTAAGTCGCTCAACTTTTGTAACAATATTGTATGAGATTTTTTCTTTAAACAATAAAATTATTTATCTATCTATCTATCTAAATTACAAAAAACTGATTTCCCACGTTAATCTCTTATGTACACCTTTAAAATAGACACACGGTATACCTGAGCCCAACTTAATCGTATTATGTTTATATGACGATTTCCATAATTTTGCTTGTCATTATTGATTATATTTTAGCAATTTTATGTTATGACAGTCTCCATGTTCTTCTCGCATTTGTTTAAAAAGCCGAATCCACCAAGTGGATACTAAATAAAGATGGGTGTATATATCTATATCATTTCAGACTCGTTCTCATTGGTGAAGTTTGTGACGTCAAACTAAATCATAAACCTAAAGTTTGTACCTTGCAATGTTTAGCTTTATGATTTGGATTTAGAGACCCTAAATTCTGAAGTGTGAATGGAATCATCACATAATATACGGCCAAAGTCTTTAAATCTAAAGTATAAACCATAAATCTAAACCTAATTTTCATTTGTGAATGTACCTTAACTCTCTGCTGCATCCCAAAGCCCAGCAGATATAAAGGGCCCCTCGATGCTGGCTATCGACATAACTCGTGCATGAGTCAGCGAGAGTCCGACAACGCGACACACTCTTATCCTGCATCGATGATCAATTTAATTATTTTTAAGGATAAGCGCTATTTTTTGTTTTTCCTTCTAGAAACGTCATCAAAATGAAAGGATCTTCTTAAGCGAATTTGACTATAGATTGGTTTGGATACCATGGAGACATAAACTCCCTGATATCAATAACAGATAACAACAGGATTGACTTTCCATAAATTCCTCCAATATTCAGATTTATGTATCATTTGTTGTGTGTGGAGAATCATTGATATCTTTCTGAGTAATAATTTAGCAGGTGATATCTCAAATAACACGCTTTGACAGCTGTTCCATAAATATTACCATTACTCCTGGATTTATTTGCTTCAGGAAAAACACAGTGTAAAAACAGCCCGGAGGGTGTTACCCTATATTTTCCACTGAAAAAGGGGATGTATTAATATGGCTAATAATAAACAAAAAATATAGCAATTATTTATACAATACTGATGATTCGATTGTTTAAAATATACATTTGTAAACATATAAAAACTGAATATGTTTTTCAAGTATTCCCTGTGCCGTAACTAGGGCGTTTTAGATCAAATATTTTTTTCTAATATCTATTTTCTAAATTTAACAAATAATAGGCTACTTGCGTGGTAATGAAAATCTGATATCCATCACTAAATACGAGTACCTAAAGTAAAGTTGAAAACGTATGTAGAAATATAAATTTTATTTTAAAAAATAGTTGTTTTTACTTCCTTGTACGAAGTAAAGGAAGTATTGTAATCGCGAAAAATTTCGGTTTTGAGATTTCAAAGGAAATATCCATTTTGACCATCCCTGAATCCATTCTGACTAATTTCGTCGTGACGTCTGTACGTACGTGCGTATGTATCTCGCTTAACTCAAAAACGGTAAGCCGTAGATAATTGAAATTTTGTATTTAGGACTTCTATAACATCTAGTTGTGCACCTCCCTTTTTGGTCATTACATAATTTCCAGTAATGGTACTTTATTTGAAGCCTATAATAGATTTTAATGAAGAACTATAATAAAATATAATCCAAAACTTTTCAAATTTGGTAAATAAGACTTTTATATCAATTGGAATAACATAGCAGATTTTGGTGAAAACAGGCTAACCGGAAGTGATATATTACCTGAAGTTGTTAACAGTTTTTCTTGAATAAAATAGTTTCATTTTGATTTTAGAAATAAATGCTTCTAATAAGAGTTTTAGAGAATTAAATTCTACGTCCAGCACATCAAGTATTATTAAATTAGCCCTTTGCATAAGCGAGATATGTAAATTTAATACTTATATACTTCTTGGTTTTTGTAATGAAGCTTGCTATGGATTAGGACAAAAAATAACAAAAAAAAAAATAGATGTTAATGTCAAATTACGCCAAACACGTGCAATTTTATAATTGGGTCTATACTTCATCTTCATATTGGTCTTGCGTACAAGGAAGTCGTGTGGTGTCCTCATCAGATTTTTTAAATTAAGAAAGAAGATTTTCTTTGACGTCATTATTTTGAACTGGAGAAAGGGAAGCATTTTTAAGAATGTAACCTGTAGATGGCGAGCGAGTGCGAGTTTTAATTTGATTTTGACATTAGTTCATTTTTCTGTCACTGTCTCTTTTTTTTATTATTTACAATTTGCGTGGTTTCTGTTACTTTTATTACGTATTTCGATTTGTTAAGCAGTATTTTGAAGGATTTTAACTTACCTTATACTCGTACAAGATTAAAATGACAGACGAAAATATTAACCTCCAAACTATTATTCAAACGTCAACCAGATGATCTGTCATGTTTAAATTGCCTGCACATGCCGTTGCTATTGGACGTACCGATGTTATTCCTTTACGGCCATTCATTGGTTCGGCGTAATTGTACGTCATACATGGTGGTAATTTAAATATTAAAATTTCATTAATTTTTTTCTGGCCAATTAATAAAAATTTTACTAAAAGAAAAAATATGGATGGCAAGTTTTTATCGTCTTTTCAGAAATATTAAATAAAAAATGGCACGCAAGTAGCCCATTATAGCTCGTACATAAACAGGTTCTTGCATTTTTTGCCTAGAATGAACTCTCAAACCAGAATAACAATTTATGATAGAAATTTAAATTACTTAAAAAATGAACAATATTAAGTATATAATACTTAGTATATACCTTATTGCATTTTAGCCATTCAGTATTGCAGAGACTAGGGAATAGTTTTGACCTATCTGATTGGCTGAAATTGGAGACAAGAAACAAGTTTATATCCAATGTAATTTCGGCTACTTAAAACTGGCGCTGATGCAGAGTATAGACGATTTTTACCGATGAGCGGTTCGCGAGTTACTAACAACTTAAACTTATACGAAATTACTCTAAAATTTTAAACATCTGCAAATCGGTTTAGATCTCATTTCATCTGAAATTTCGACACGTATTAAGTACGTAATATTGTTTATCTTTAATCGTGTCAAAATTTTAGATGAAAATATGAGAACTAAGCCGATTTGCAGATGTTTTCAATTTTAAAAAACATTCATGTAAGTTTAAGTTAATTCATTTTTTATCCGAAACGAAAAGCATTATGTTACGTGTTATACTTAGAAAAAAATAAATAATAGTTATTTTAAGATTTAAAATTAAGTTTAAATATGACTCTAATATTATTACTTCAACTGTTAGAGGATGTACTTGTTTGGATTTTGACAATTTGATACTATACTCTGTACTATCCTAAAAGTTTTCATTGTGCGTATGTCTGTACTTTGTTCATCTTTTCAAATCTTCTTCTTAAGTAAATCTGCCTATATCTTATTTCGTACTAGGCGCGTGTTTGCTCTATGAAGTTAAAACATCTTCCGAATCCATTTCTTGTAATAAAATCTTTTATATTCTGTATAAATTACCGTTATGTTCTTACATCTATTATGGTACCGCCTGAATCCTATTGGAAATTTAATGTGCATGGTATAAAATTCTAAACGAAATCGTTATGAAGCAAAATAGCTTTTGATATTTCGTGGTATTAATAGAATGACAATTTCGTGTTCATATTGATAAGTGATAACACTGATTATTGATTCTAGTAAAAATTAATTGAATTTCGATTTAGTTTTTTAGGTCAAGTAAATTTACAAAGCGAATTTGACAAAATGCCAAAATATACGGGTTGTTTGCTACCCTTATAATATTCTAGAATGCTATTGTTTTTTACATTCCACTACACTTGGTAAGGGAGATATAGGGATCGTGCTAAAAATCGCATATGCAGATTTTGGTAAATGACCATGATTTAAGGTTCTTAGAATCTAATTTTAACATTTTCACGATGATGATGATGATGTGTGTGTGTGTGTGTGTGTGTGTGTGTGTGTGTGTGTGTGTGTGTGTGTGTGAGTGTTTGTGTGCGTGTGTGTGTGTGTGTGTGTGTGTGTGTGTGTGTGTGTGTGTGTGTGTATGCGTGCGTTCATGCGTGCGTTCGTAGGTGTATCATTCAGAAAATTTTGGAACCTTGTATTTATACATTATTCTAATGTGGAAAGAAGCCATTAAAATTAATTAATTAAAATACCTTTAAATGTTATTTTTTCGAGATTTATATTATAATAAAAATTAAAGATTAATAAATTTTCTACAGGTTTGCATTAATACTTTTTCTGTATATTTTATGTATAAATTTATAAAATTATCTATATTTTAAATCCAGAAGTCTACGCATTAAACAAACAGAACTCCTTGCTTACACACGTGACACAGTTCATTTCACGGGTTTATATCTCAAATGTAGAATGTATGTATGGTATGACTAGCGAATGAACGTTGACGTTTAGATTATTTTATAGATGTGGTTTCTTTTGAAAACATTTTCCTTTATTTGATTTGAAAGGAAACTGACCCTTATGTATTCCGCTACAGAAGATTAGAATTGTACTCAATACCAGGAGGCATTTAAAATGACCTTAGCAACAGGATTCAGGGATGTATTTAAAAAAATTAATACCGCAAATTCTAGTTCGTTCGACTCAGGTGCAAGCAACCCACGAGTCGGAATTTCTGTTAGAGGAAATTAAAAATAATCCTATTTCATAGAATTGCCAAACTAAATAGTTTTAAGATCAAAATATTTTGTTATAATCAATATAAATAAAAAATGTTTAAAATATTTTTAACGCGCCCCTGTTTTGTTATTCAGTTACCCTAGTCGGCCATCTATTTTCAGCCAGACACAGTAATGTATTTCTGTGCTTTCCTTGTCCAGTATTTAAATGGGTTCATGCAAAAATTTCATACCTGAATATTTCATACAATTCTATTCTTCTCTAGGGTATCAAAAGAAACCACATCTATAAAATAATTTAAACGTCAACTTTCATTCGCTAACGCTAGTTATATAACTGACAAGTAAATGTCACTGTCAATGAACTAATTATTTCAAATTAATAATAGTAACGTACGAAGTACCCATCTCTTCAAATTACATGATTTTATTGTTATATTTAAATATTACATTAAAATAAATTCAAATACATATAACGTTTTACAATCATTTGAAAATTTATTAATAAGTGTAATAAATATTAAAAACTGTAACATTAGAATAAACGATTAAATTAAATAAATTGAGATTCAAATCCTAAATTTTATATGTGTATTAAAGCCTCCTATTATTCTGATATAAATACATATTTCTTATATTTTATTTTTATAGAAATAAATCTTTAAAAAACTCGGACACTCGAAGATTTTCGACAAGTTCCGACCGGGAACGACCACCAAATTAATAACAATTTATTACAGCAGTTGATATTTGGAAGTGTTGCAATACTGTCGAATCATACTTTCTCAGTGTAAATATGGTTTTTAATGGTGAATAACATTTTGTTTGTGTACATTGTGCATTATTTGTGCCATTTGTGATTTGTGTACAGATTGGAATGAACAATCATTTTGTATAAGGAACAATCTGTGTGATTAGGTTGTCACTCTTCAATAAGGTTAGTAAATTTGTGTTGGCCTTAGAAATATTGGAGGAATGTAAGAACTAGTACCTATAAGATATTATTAATGAATAATGATTTATAATGAATATTCGATGTCAGCATATTTTGTTTCACAAAATCTTTGACTCCAAAAGTGCAGTCCAATGCATGCAAGTTTTTTTCCAGTTTAAAGCAATTTATTATTAGTATAATAAAAGAGTTATTTACCTGTGTTTTAATTAAAGAACAACCAATGTCAATCAGATACTTATTTTATAAATTAACATTAGTCCAATGAATATCGATTCTTATAGATGACTTTATAGTTAGATTTTGGTTATTCTTTTTACCTTCCGTCACCTTTAGGTAAGGAAGGTATTGTCTTTGGTCAAAAAATTCGGTGTTGAGTTTTTAATGAATAAGCACGTTTTAGGGTCCCTACAATACGATTTTACTATTTTTGCAATGATGTCTGTATGTGTGTTTGGAAGTTTGGATGCATGGATCGATATATGTACGCATGTGTGTGTGACGATATTTTCGGATCGCATAACTCCAATACCACCTTTTCAAAAATTATAATTTTTGCGTATTCCTCTTCTTTACATCCTTATGAAGAGCTGATTAGATTTTGGTTATAATTGGCCGACCGGAAGTACCCTATGAAGATTTTAACAGTTTTTCTTGAAAAATCGCTGTTAAATATATTTTTACCCTCCGTCACCTTTAGGTAAGGAAGGTATTGGCTTTGGTCAAAAAATTCGATGATGAGTTTTTAATGAATAAGCACGTTTCAGGGTCCCTACAATACGATTTTACTATTTTTACGATGATGTCTGTATGTATGTATGGATGGATGTATGTATATATGTATGTATGTATGTATGTATGTATGTATGTATGTATGTATGTATGTGTGTGTGTGTGTATATGTAAGCATAGAATTTTATTTTTTAGTTTTTATATTTTTTTTTAATAATTTGTATATTTTTCAATAAATATTCTTATAAGGCAATTTTATTTTCATTTAATTAGGCATGGTCAAATTATGAAAAATATGCCGTAAAATTGTAATGTTTTTTCAATTTTAACTGACACAAGAAAAATATGTTTAGAATTAGTTCTGAATTAGATATTACATAGAATCAGGTTCGTAGAAAACATATTTAAGCAAAATTAGCACTGGGGGGTATGTATAGGTGCCTTCAGACTATATTTTATTTTGGTTTCCCCAGACCACACCCGATCGAAAGTGTTTCAGCAAGGGCACCCGACAGACAGAGGGTTAAAGGTATTAAGTTATTGTGGTGACCTGTTTAGGACTAATCTTAAAATAAACTGACATTTACCAAACAAAAACCTGAAGTAGCATTTGTTTGTTTCTGTGTGTAATTTGTTTCTAACGTTGTCCTTTTTCTCTTCCAGGTAAGTACCATCTTCAAATATTTATCTATCGAGTTGGCGTGAAGTGTTACTGACTGAGCACTACAACAACGAACACCCGAACGAGGTCAGGTAGGGTACAGATCGATCAGCCCGCTGAACGCAGCAAAAACATCCCCCGTTAAATCCTTTAATTAATCAGATAATAATTGGAAAACCGACTAATTAATTTTAAATGATTGTACAGTATGAGGCATTACGCGTAAATTCGTACGAATTCACTCGCGAACGGTTGCTTCGACTCATTAATATCAAGTAAGTTCACTTAAGTAATCATTTGGCTTCCGCGTTAATTTACCCCCAGATATTGGGCAGATTATTTGGCGGGAATTTATTTTTATTAATTAATAATTAAAACTTGGCTGACTGGTTTAAATGAACGATTGCGTATTTCACAATAATTGCACGATTCAGATTTGACATTTTCTGTTTATGGCCAGGGCCGGGTTAAACATAAAATCGCCCCTAGACTATTTTCTTAGATTCCTCTTAAAATCAGAGCAAAATTGCTTGAAAACTATTTAATTCCTAGTCGTAGGATACCATGTTCAAAATTCAAAAATTACGTTTTTCTCGCTCGGATAATATAATAAAGTAAAGATTGTGTTAAGAATTATTGAATGTTTGTTTGAATGAGATAAAATCACAGCACAAAGTAATAAAAAACAGGAACTTATATAACTAATCACAGATTCACAGCGAAAACTATAACAAAAATTCTTATAAAATACAAAAATATATTACGAAAACACATCAACATCTCATTAATCAACAAACAAATTAGACATTAGCTTTTCTATATTTAAACTGCCCGTTTTAACTAATGGTGAGAAGATAGGAGCAGTTTATAATCCGTTATTATCCAATCAAACAACAAGATCAAATAAATTTTTAAAAAGTTTGATATAATTTCTGGCGTGTTCATTCGATTTATAATAATATCATTTTTACCTTTCGTCACATTTAGGTAAGGAGGGTATTTTCTTTGGTCAAAAAATTCAATGATGTTTGTAATGAATAAGCATGTTTTAGGGTCCCTAGGATACGATTTTATTATTTTTACGATAATTTCTGTATGTATGGATGTATGTATGTCTGTAAGTATGTATGTGTGACGATTTTTTCGGATCGCATAAATTCAATATCATCTTCCCAAAAATTATATTTTTTGCGTATTCCTTTTTTTTACATTTATATGAAGAGCTGATTAGAAGTTGGTTACAATTGGTCGACCGGAAGTAACCTATTTTGAAGATTTTTAACAGTTTTTCTTGAAAAAACGCTGTTAAATATCATTTTTTCACATTTAATGTTATTATAAATATTAAAGAATATTTTTTTCTCTATAAGATTTGATTACATTTTATACTTCATATTCAATGGGTATAGAGTAATAAATTTATAAAGAAATTTAATTTCATAAAGTAGCAAGCTGTGCAACCAAGGAAACATCTATTATATTAAGAAAATTCTGATTGATAAATGTCAGTGTCAGGTGCATTTGACAGTATGTTTGTGTTATAATTTTACTGGAAATATATAATCTCTTACAAAATTGTATGGAAATTAAATTGTACAAAATACATAGAACTGAAGGTAATGTACTGGAAATATGGAATGTTTTACAAGACATAGAGCTGACGGAAAGTAATGTGCTGGCCACACCAGATTTTTTATACTTAATATTACCAACGAATTTAGCTTCTCTTGTCCCTATGTAGACCTTAGGTCTTAATTCATTTTAGCGTCGAAATTGAACGTTCGCCAGAAAAATTTGTAGCTGGGAGAGATACATAAAAAAATTCGTAAACTGGAACGCAGAATTAGAATTAAATGTTTATATCTTGATTTTGATGAACACAAAGATGAGTTTTTTTTCTTCAAATATATTATTGATTTTGCATTAAGGAACCAATTAAAAGTTATTGTTAACATGTCAATGCAGTACGATTGTTAAAAAAGTAGGTTCACGGAAAGTTTTTATCCTTTAATATACGAAATTCTATTATTATTGCGCATAAACTGGGCTTTCTGGACAAAAATTGTAAAAAACGTCAGGAACGACGAGAAACTTAATTTTACAGTTTAAAAATACCGGAAATATTGAGACAAACGTTAAAACTGGGCGTGTTTTGATGATTGCGAAAAGGGATGACTCTGCTCTACTGGCACTTATTGTAGAAGATCGCCGAGTGTCTATCTCAGATTTGCCTTGCCTGCCAAATGGGCAAATGTGATTGGCAGATCGATCTTTAAAGACACTTGTCTGAGAAGTATGAAAAAAACTGAATGAGTTCTAAAAGGTAAAATAAATCATCATAATCCAAACTTGTAATTTTTTCATCTAAGCGATGGAAAAATCTCTACTAGCACAGAAACATGAGCAAGCTCGATCTTTAGTCCTGGGATTCAATCTCTGTGTTCTTTTGCCGATATATTCAGTAACTGTCCTGCCATGCGCTGGGGGTGCCTTGTGCGCGAGCTTTAGAAGTCACAGTGTGCAATAAGAAATCCAAGAGTGTGCTTGGCTTACATTTAAATTTTTTCTGAGAATTATCAAATGAAGAACTTATTTCTGCGCCCTATAAACAACTGCGCCCGGGGCAAGAGCCCCGCTCGCCCCACCCTAGTTACAGCCCTGGATACACACATACACATTGAATTATAGGGACCTTAAAACGTGATCATTTACAAAAATCGTTTTTTAGCACGATCCCTGTATCTACCAAGGGTAGCGGGAGGTAAAATTGGAAAAATAGATGTATTACGTTTAAAGCGCATTGATGCAATTATCATCATTTATATCCTTCGATCATTTCAACTATTTCTCATGTAATTACCCAAATCACACCAGTCAATTAGTTCTACGATTCCCTATCAAATCGTTCTGTGATATCATCCTGACGTATCTAGCTCGACGGAGCGATTAAAAAGCCGCTGTATCCAGCTCCCGTGCGTAGCATCCACGTTAGCGGATCACTCGTCGTAGCTCATGTATCATCCAGGGACGGATCAGGGCGTTTCAGCAGCCACAACACAATAAATCACTTAACCGAACCGGGCCGGAAACACTGCTTCGGCTCTGATTACGCCCCCCTACCACCGGCCCTGCCCTAATTATCGACGCGTGATCCGCTACATCACAAGACACCAACACGGGCGACAGTGGTGACATCTGTCCGCTATTTTTACACATTGACACTTGAATTCAGTTGGATTTCATGTCGAGTGTTTTTCCGCCAAAGGCTACTTGATACTGCATTTCGCTTAACAGGATGTGACGTCAGAGGAATGGCCTGCAGATGCCGAGCTGACGTCTTGAAATCCGGATGCAAGGAATTTGTCTTGCTAGTCGAATGTACACAAATGTGGATTGACTTTTATTTATTGAAAGATCAACATTGGATTCTGAAACTTTAAAATAATATACACTCTAACAATATGGTATTGTTTTTGAACATGGTTTTGATAACAATAACAAACAACTGATATTCAATAATTGTTTGCAAAAACTTTCTACGTTATATTTAATTCATACGTACCTTATTCATTTGTTTAATTAGGAATATATTTTACATCTTTATGCCTAAAGGTATATCTTTGTTTAAAACAATTGTTTTGTTAAAAATAAAACAAAGTTGGTCCCCACAGTTTGAAAATCACCAGTTAAAAAATCAATTTTACGCTCACTAAAATAGTCTAGTAAAATAGAAATTGTTTGCTAATTTAACCGACCTCGTAGCTCTTATAGTTCTCAAGATAGCAATAGTGTACCATTTAAAATGAACAACCTGTATATACAAAGAATTTATTTTAAAATGCAACATATGGTTTATCACTTCCATGGTTACACACTACTGTCAAAAAATGACAGCAATGTAATATTTGTCCATTTTAAAATGCAACATTATAAATAGTATTGCAGCACAGGAGATACCTCCAGAACACATCACAAATCATGTCAATTCTTTCTACGAGCACCTAGGATATTGCCACAGTGTAAATGGAGGTATTTTTATTTTTGAACATTTATTACATTAAAATTATGAATTTTTGTAAGCCAAAGTTTGTTGAGATGTGCTACATTAAAGTTTTGATTTTTTGTTAATAGTATGTAGGCTAATTTATTGGAAATTAGTATTGAAAATACATAAATACAAATATTTGTATGTTGCATTTTAAAATGGACAAATATTACATTGCTGTCATTTTTTGACAGTAGTGTGTAATAACCATGGAAGTGATTGCCCAAATGTTGCACGTTAAAATGAATTCCCTGTATACATTCATTGATGTCTAAAGTCAATATGTACGAATGGAAAAATTTTAAATTTTAATATGTTATATATGTTGGATTTATTTATATTTTGTTTATAATAATTAAAAAATCTGATGTGGACTCCACACGACTTCCTTGTATACGCAAGACCAATATGATGTATAGACCCAATTATAAAACTGCACGTATTTGACGTAATTTGACTTTAACATCTATTTTTTTATTTTTTGTTATTTTTGTCCTAATCCATAGCAAGCTTCATTTCAAAAACCAAAAAGTATATGTTTTAAATTTACATATCTCGCTTATACAAAGGGCTAATTTAATAATACTTGATGTGCTAGACGCAGAATTTAATTCTCTAAAACTCCTATTTGAAGCATTTATTTCTAAAATGAAAATGAAACCATTTTATTCAAGAAACTGTTAACAACTTCAAGTAATATATCACTTCCGGTAACCAAAATCTACTATGTTATTCCAATTGACATAAAAATCTTATATACCAAATTTGAAAAGTTTTGGATTATATTTTAAAATAGTTTTTCATTAAAACCTATTATATGCATCAAATAAAGTACCATTTCTGGAAATTATGTAATGACCAAAAAGGGAGGTGCACAACTAGATGTTATAGTAGTCCTAAATACAAAATTACGTACAGACGTCACGACGAAATTAGTCAAAATGGATTCAGGGATGGTCAAAATGGATATTTCCGTTGAAATTTGAAAACCGAAATTTTTCGCGATTACAGTACTTCCTTTACTTCGTACAAGGAAGTAAAAAGTAAAAGTGGTAGATCTCAACTTCTATTCAGTATTAAGAATTGAAATTTGGCATGTTAATTCAAAATGCAGTTTTTAAATAAAATATTAACAATTTTTTTTTTTGAAAATGATTTGTTTAATTTTAATAATTTTTTACCTTCCGTCACCTTTAGGTAAGGAAGGTATTGTCTTTGGTCAAAAAATTCTATGATGTGTTTTTAATAAATAAGCACGTTTACGATGATGTCTGTGTGTATGTGTGTGTGACGATTTTTTCGGATCGCATAACTCCAATACCACCTTTCCAAAAATTATAATTTTTGCGTATTCCTTTTCTTTAGATCCATATGAAAAGCTGATTAGATTTTGGTTATAATTGGTCGACCGGAAGTACCTTAATTTGAAGATTTTAACAGTTAAATATCATTTTTTCACATTTAATGTTATTATAAATATTTAAGAATATTTTATTCTCTATACGATTTGATTACATTTTATACTTCATATTCAATGGATAAAGAGTTAAAAAAATTATAAAGAAATTAAATTTCACAAAGTAGCCACCTGTACTATAAACATCTACTACATTAAGAAAATTCTGATTGACAAATGTCAGTGTCAAAGTGCAATTTACATAATATGTTTGAGTTATAATTTTACTGGAAATATATAGAGTCTTACAATAAACTTTCTGTATGGAATTTGTACAAAATACATAGAACTGACTGAAGGTAATGTACTGGAAATATGGAATCATTTGCAAAAAAACTTTTGTGTGGAATTTGTACAAAATACATAGAACTGACGGAAGGTGTGCTGGCCACATCAGATTTTTTACTGTGAAAGCCGCACCATGCGTTTACACATATCAATAAATTGTATCTAGAAACGATATTATAATACAATAAATAATTATCTCTATTAATTATATTTAGAATTATCACTGTAAAGCATTTTTAAATAATAATTATTATAAAAGTGTTTTTTAACTATCGCCCCCAGTTAATCTCTCTTTTAAATTTTAACTGCAAATTATTTGAATGAAATTTAATCCGCCACATACAGTTTTTATTTTTTATTTTCACATAAAACAACATGTAATTTAACTAATTTTATTTATTCAGCATGATATATCGACGTCGTTAAAATGCATATACGAAACTCTCGCGTATTTTTATTTCGAATTTTCGAATTTAAAGTTTACCCTATTTATATTAAAATGTAATTCTAGAAAATTGTAGAGTGGGTAATAAACTCATGTTCTTACTTATATAAACATCTAATTTTGTTATGAAATGTAAATTTAGACTACTTTCGTCGACTAGTAAAACTATTTTGGTCTTTGAAATTATAATTCCAGAAAATTTGCATTTCGTTACATTTATATGTAGTTCCGAGTACGGTTTATGATTGTACAGAGGCAACCATGCAAATTTAAAATATACCTACTTGTTTCATGCACTTACATACATATTTAAAATGCCATTTCCTTTCAAAAATGGCATAAATGTTTATATCTGCTTGGTTTACGATGCTTTTTGATATAAAATTTACTTGGTTTTTCTTTACAATGAATTTTAAATCACACTTCTTGCTAATATTAACAGATGTCCCTAAAAGATTTCTACAGATGTATTTTAAAGCATCTTTGTATGCTTAAATACAATTATTAAATGTGTTAAAAACTGTTTTTATAATATTCCCTGAAACATTCAATAGGGCACGGGCAGACACGTGACTCGAGTGACCTTGACTTGCTTGTGATCAGCTGATTTGTATGCGCATGTCATTTTGACAAGAACATTGTCAATTTGACAAGACAAATATTTTCACTTATTTTGATTTTGAATTGCTAAAATGTTAATATTTTACAATTTTTAGGCAGTAAAATACATGTAATTTAAAATTATAACATTTTACCAGTTAAAAATCAAAATAAGTCAAAACATTGGTCTTGTCAACATGACATTGTTCTTGTCAAAATGATATTCGCACACAAATCAGCTGATTCTAAGCACGTCAAGGTCCCTCGAGTCACGTGTCTGCCCGCGCCCCGTAGGGCTGTTACAAGAATTTTTATATGGCTTCTAAGTATTAAATTTAAAAAGATATCATTATTTAAATAGCCTCAAATTTGAAAATATCACAAAATATCCATTAGATATTTTCCAATTAATTTTTAAAATTTGGATATTTTGAAAAAGTAGATAATACAAAATTCAATATAAAATGTAATTTACAGTATCGTATTGTGCCTTCTTGCAAAAATGCGCTAGGAACAAATCAATTGTAGTGTGCGACGACAGTAATAAAATATAATATCAAGTTATCAAATATGTATATTCAGATTCTGATTGTTTTATATATTGACAGTTTATTCGTCACTTCTGACAATAAATGT
The DNA here is from genome assembly GCA_963082715.1 of Harpalus rubripes. Lineage (NCBI taxonomy): Eukaryota > Metazoa > Arthropoda > Insecta > Coleoptera > Carabidae > Harpalus > Harpalus rubripes. Next base: position 2,488,106 of record OY720448.1, read on the forward strand.
TTTATATATGTTCTTGTACTTTTATTCTAATATTCAATGTTACGCGTGCTAAGTATCTATAAATATCTATAAGATATAATAAATTGGCGACGAGGATAAAGAAATCTAACTCTCATAAAGATGAATTTATAAACATACCAAAAGATGCGAAGAAAAGAAAATTGTGGCTGGAAGCAGTAGGTTGAAGAGCTGACGGTTGGGCTTTTACATTTTATTTTACCTTAACTCTTTAACACCCCTTATTTCGGTAACAGTAAAACAGTCGTTTTCTGATATAAAATCAGCCATCATCCATTTATAATGGAAAATGTCAACGTCAAATGTCAAATTAGAAGTTTGTTATTAACATGTGACAAACTGTCGCCTACGTTTATTTACCTAAATAACAAAAATAAGTGTAGGTGATGGAAAAACTGTTTTTCTATTGGCTGTGAATGACGTAATGTATTTGCTTCTACGACATAGGAGTGGGGGGTTGTTTTTCATGACTATTTTTGGCGCCAATATTCGTACTTAATTATTTACGAAAATAACAATAAATTATTAAAAAAAATAATTATTAATAAGAAAAATATTGCATAAACTTTGATTTAAAATACTTTTTGAAAAATGTGAAACAGGCTCATTGGTAAATACTAAAGATTTTTGTGAAAACTGGAATTTGAACCCAAGATCTTCCTATGGCTACGAAATGTTAACAATGGTTGTTCTTGCGTGAAGTACATTAATTTAAATACTTTTTGTTTCATATTGTAACGGAATATTTAGGAGGCCATATACTTTGCTTTTCAGTAATTAAATTGGGGTCACCTGCAGTAGGGTAAAAATTGCACCTTATTTTTCATTTTTAAGTACATTAATTTAAATACTTTTTTTTATTTTTTATCTTACAGTACATTAATTTAAATACTTTCCGTTTCATATTTTAACGTAATATTTAGGAGGCCATTTATTTTGATTTTCAGTAATTAAATTGGGGTGACATACAGTAGGGCAAAAGTTGTACATTATTTTTAATTTTTAAGTACATTAATTTAAATACTTTTTTATTTATAACGCATAACAAAATCCACAAACAATATCATTTCGATAAATCCATTGAATCACATACTGGTCTTATTTTCCATACAGCGCGAATATAGCAAATCCGCATTAACATTCTGCAATTTCTGGCAATAGGAAGATTGATATTTCAGCTTTATATTGGTGTGACAAAAGAACACCGCATTTTCATTTGTTTGATGACCAAAGCTGAAACTCCCAATACCGCAATGTGACGATCGCTCGTTGTGGTAAATATAATTAAAGCAGACTTGGAAGAATGCGAAAGTATGTCGCTGTTGTTTTGTTTTCCCGCATTGAAATTGGATAGATGCGACAATATCCTTTGTTCGGTTGGGCCTTCAAAGGAGCAGCAACCAAGAAGAGGAAGAACATCTTTTTGGTTTGCTTTGTTTTGTTGTTATTTATATTTTAATACATCACGGATTCTTTACTAACTTTCAATTAGGATGCTGAAACGGAGATGACATTCAAGAAAAAATTGTCTCACTCATTCCAGAAATTCTGAAAGCTTTTACTTTGACATTGACAGATTGAAACGTATTTTAAAGAACACTTATTATTTAAAAACTGGCATTTCAAAAATCGAGCGTGGCTCAACACATATTCAAAAGCAATCATATAAAATTACAAACGCCAACCTAAGTACTTCATAATCGTTAAGATGGGATTTGCTTTACATGTTGAGTTATCTTAACCACACACTGCTAGAATCTCTGACATGATTAACAATTTTACTAAGTACTGAACATGAAAACATTGACTGATAGTATGTATAACTGACAACTGGGTGATTTGCGAGCCTTATTGAAGAAAAGTTCAACATTCTTATATTTTTTTTTTAAGTACACCACTCCTGACTTTACTCACTTCCTGAAAGTGCCTTTAGCTGCCTCGTCGTATTTTGCATCACCCCAATAAATTAATAATTTGTCTTTTATTCATATTTAAAGCAGAAGAATGTAGACTTGTTATATATCATTGAAAAGCTTATAAAAGCAAAAAGACGAAATTATTTTCAACATAAATTACCATTTAAAAATCATAAGTTTGTGTTATATCTCGAGAATTATTAAGTTCTGAAAAAATCTAATTCCGCAATTTTATTCAATCTAAAAATCTGATGTGGCCAGCACATAACCTCTCGCTAGATATTTTACCTTGTACGCATAAAACAAAAAATATTTTTAAACACAAATACATATTCATGTCTCACTATACAAAATAATTCTCTCATTTTTTTTATATTTCCTTTTCTTTTTCTTTATATTCGTCATTTCTTTGTAAATTCCTTTTATATTATTTTTTACGTATATTCTTTTGCGTTGTTGACTTTTTTATTTTCATAATCTTCATAATGATGTACAAATATTTTTGACAGTGGCATACAAATATTTTTGACAGTGACATTTATGTGTCATTTACAAACATTTGAATTTCTTGCACTGAAGTAGTTTGATCTGAGATTTTTTACATCAAATTATTTTATATGCATTTCTTTATCTCTAAATCTATAGAAGATATAATAATGAATTTATATTTATCGAATAAAAAATTTAACGTTCTTTAATATAAGTATTTACATAAATTTTCGATAAATAATATTTAGATGATTTTTTTCTTGTAACTACTACTTCCGGTTGTCCAATTGTTACCAAAACTTAATCAACTCTTCTCATTATTGTTAAATTGAGGAATCCGTAGTTAAAAATGTCTTAAGTCTTATAGTATTTGAGAAATCGTGGATCCAACATCCACACACACATACACACACATAAAAAATCTGATGTAGCCAGCACATTACCTTCCGTCACTTCTATGTATTTTGTACAAATTTCATACAGAAAGTTCCTTGCTAAAGATTCTATTTCTTGTACATTACCTTCCGGCAGTTGCATGTATTTTATGCAAATACCATACAGAAAATTTATAGCAAAATATCCTATATTTCCAGTAAAAATATAAGACAAACACACCCACACTATGTCACAGCTGTGGCTACTTTATGAAGTTTAATTTCTTTATAATTTTTTAACTCTATATCCATTTAATTTTTAAGTATAAAATGCATTCAAATCGTATAGAGAATAAAATATTCTTTAACATTTATAATAACATTAAATGTGAAAAAATAATATTTAACATAGTTTTTTCCAAAAAAACTGTTAAAATTTTCAAATGATGGTACTTCCGGTTGACCAATTGTAACCAAAATCTAATCAGCTCTTCATATGGATGTAATGAAGAAGAATACGAAAAAAATATAATTTTTGAAATTGTGTTATTAGAGTTATCGCAGGGCACGCACATACACTCACACACACACACACACACACACACACACACACACACACACGCACACGCACACACACACACACACACACACACACACACACACACACATACAGACATAATCATAAAAATAATAATATTGTATTCTAGGGTCCCCAAAACGTGCTTATTGATTAAAAACTCATGACCGAATTTTTTGACTAAAGACAATACCTTCCTTACCTAAAGGTGGCGGAAGGTAAAAACATTGTGTTACACTATCTCTTTACAAATATCAAACAAAAACAAATGTATGCTCAACTTGTTATTTGTTTTTGTTTGATACTTGTAAGAGATAGTGTAACACAATGTTTTTTATAGAATCCTACGAAAAGTTAGCGATATTCGAATTTAATATTTTTCGCTCCTGTCCAAATTCCGATTAATCCTCGTATGTACATGCAATAGTGCCTTCAGAAGTATAGCAACAACTTAACTTTGATAATTCGTTTTCCTGATACGCGAACAAAAATTGTGGTCTGAATTTAATGGTGCATAAATGATTATAGTGTCAATTAAGTTCTAAAATATTTTACGTAGTGTAAAGGAAATAAACTCAAAGTAGTTAGGGCACAAATTGCTTCTTCTACCAGTGGCGTACCTAAGTGAAATGGTGCCCAGGGCAAGGGTCGTAATTGCGCCCCCTGACAACAATGTAAAATCAAGATTACTTCTTTCTCGCTTTAGTGTAGCGAGATATGTGGCCATAACCAAATAACCATCAGTATAAGGATGTTCCGCGACTCGCTCGACAAAATTATACCATATATTCCGGGGGTCATTACGACCAAAAATGGCATTAATAACGTGTTCGAAATCGGTTTTTTCAGTTTATTCTCTTTCAACGCTCATCAAAGCAAGATCACTTAATCGATCTTGACCCCTATGGAGACTCCAGATAATTTAAGATCAGTTTTAATTTGTTGAAAGATCTTTCACAGCAAGCGATGGAAACTGCAATAGGCAACATTATTTGCATGGCTATTCGAAGATTTTTCGCCATTGGCGTTTTTCGGTTTCAACATCCCAGTTTTGACAGAGACTAAGTCCAATTTCCAGAGCTTCAGTCACCAAAGTTTCTCTTTCATTGCGAAAATAATCTCTTAAACCTTTCAAATCTAAGGCGGCATCATGATAATTCATATTTATATCTTGCAGTCTTTTCTGAACTCTATCAATAGGAATGAGTACTCTCGTCCAAAATCCAAGTAGTCAACATACGGTTGTACAATTGCATCACTTCTTGTTTCACTCGTTTCATTTGCATCATCCAATATAGTTTCGAGAACTTGGAGTATGCCGTCAAGGTAGTTGTTTATGGGCTTCACAGCTTCCACCTTTTGCACTCCGTATTGTTTTAGACTCAGATTTAATAAGTATGGTCACAGCGTTTTTGAGTATTTCCCAGAGTTGAGTAGACGATGAAAAAACAGATAGAGAGCTTTAATAGTTCCGAAAAATGTCAATACGCACAGTAATCAACAGTTTAAACATTTCAAATTCTGGCACCTGAGTTACATACGGATACCAAGGGCTCCAAGCGGCGCCCCCTTTCTTTTGGCGCCCAGGGCACCTGCCCTGTTTGCCCCACCCTAGGTACGCCACTGTCTTCTACGATTCTCTGCGATCGGAGAAAAATCAGTGTAACCCCTACCGATCTGGTCAACAAGTAAGTCGAGTTTACGAGAAACCATTACCACAGACCGGCGGACGGGCGGGCGGAATGCCGAACCGACGTCTTGGCCGGTCCCGCAAGTATTAACTTTAACGATGGCAAATAAACGTTACGGAACACAAACTGCTATAAATAATTTTCACGACGTTAATGTCCGCTTTTCGTGCGCCACAACTGTACTCTGAAATACTGCCATTGTCTATGCACTGACGTTTGACAGACATTCGTCTCTTGGCGTGTTTTATTATCCACAGGACGAGAACGATGTCCTTTTACAACCAAACACTGAAATAAACGTGTTGCGGAAGAGATTTATATTGTTTTTCAAAACAATCAAGAGGCAGTGACCCTCGATTTATATTCCATACATGAGAAGTAAAATTTCGTGGACTACAAGCCCAGCCGGTTCATAATAATTCGGCCGGTTTACATTTTGCAGAAACAAATTTTAAAACCTACGCAAATTTCTTTTGACTAGTAAAATATAGAGATGAATGCAACAACATTAATGGAATAGACCGGAGGGTTAGTGCTACGGAAAAATGTATCATGGTATCCCAAATACTGGCTTTTGATTCTCACTTTAAATACTCTGACGAACGATTTTCTGTCCTCCCCGGAAAAAATACGATCCCTCTAGGTGTGAGTCATGACCCAAAACTGTTTTAAAAAATCTGATATGGACACCACACGACTTCCTTGTACGCAAGACCAACAGAAGTATAGACCCAATTATAAAATTGCACGTATTTGACGTAATTTGACATTAACATTAATTTTTAATTTTTTTATTATTTTTTGTTCTAATACATAGCAAGCTTTATTACAAAAACCAAAAAGCATATAATTTTTAAATGTATACCGTGTGTCTATCTTAAAGGTGTACATAGGAGTTTAACATGGGAAATCAGTTTTTTGCAATTTCCTGCTCGCCTAATTATTTTAAGCAAAAACGCGTCAAATAAAAGTTTTAGGGCATAAATTTCTGCATCTAAATCAATAAACAGAATTACCTTTACATGCTTTGTAACGACAGAAATTAATTATGAAAATGTCGAAAATTACGTTGAAAATATCGACATCCATGGAATTGAACAAAAAATAAATATACTATTATTCACGAAAGATGACTATTCAAGGACATTTATTCGAAGAAAGAATACACATTATTTTATAGCAGTAGCTTAGCAACAATTTGTATTAGAAAGAGAAAGATTATTTGACCTACGTCTGTTTAATTTATGTGATGTGACAGATATACGTAAATAGTGGTATTACTTTCTAACACACTATAAATAATAATGACATATGTCGTAGAATTACAGATACCTAATTATCTATTACACTGCCCTCTGTCCTAATATTTACCCAGTGGCGTTGACGTTTAAATCAAATTATTTTTACTTGGTTTATAAGTTTAGTCTATGTTTTTGTATTTTGCAAAAACATAAATGAAGAACATAAATCTTTCAGAAAGGCATTATTTAGAAAAATACATAATTTTGTAATGAATTACTCTTATTTTCTCAGTTAAAATGTGTCCATAAATATTTAATGATGTACGCCTATGTATACGAAATGCAATGAAGTTATCTGCAAGTAATATTATATCAGACGGCTCCCAAATGACCTTGAATAGTCATCTTTCGTGAATAATAGTTTAAATGCTTGACGATTTATCAAATTGTCAGAAACGTCAAATAAGTTAACTTATGTTGTGACAGATAAAACGTCAAGCATTTATTAATTTTTTTGTTCAATTCCATGGCTGTCGATATTTTTAACGTAATTTTCGACATTTTTAAAATTCATTTCTGTCGATACAAAGCATGTAAAGGTAATTCTGTTTATTGTTTTAGATGCAGAATTTTATGCCCTAAAACTTTTATTCGACGCGTTTTTGCTTAAAATAATTAGGCGAGCAGGAAACTGCAAAAAACTGATTTCCCATGTTAATCTCCTATGTACACCTTTAAGATAGACATACGGTATATCTCGCTTATACAAAAGGCTAATTTAATAATACTTGATATTCTAGACGCAGAATTTAATTCTCTAAAACTCTTATTTGAAGCATTTATGTATTTCTAAAATCAAAATAAAACCATTTTATTAAAAAAATACTGTTAACAACTTCAGGTAATATATCACTTCCGATTAGCCTATTTTAACCAAATACTACTATGTTATTCCCATTGACTTAAAAGTCTTATATACCAAATTTGAAAAGTTTTGGATTATATTTTAAAATAGTTTTTCATTCAAATCTTTTATAGGCTTCAAGTAAAGTATCACTTCTAGAAATTATGTAATAACCAAATAGGAAAGTGCACAACCAGATGTTGTAGCAGTCCTAAATATAAAATTTCAACTTTCTATGGTTTACCGTTTTTGAGTTATGCGAGATACATACAACGTGCGTACAGACGCCACGACGAAATTAGTCAAAATGGATTCAGGGATGATCAAAATGGATATTTCCGTTGAAATCTGAAAACCGAAATTTTTCGCGATTACAATACTTCCTGAACTATGTACAAGGAAGTAAAAACCTGGTGTGGCCAACACAATACCTCCCGCCATTTATAGCCCGAGTAACAAAAAAGATCCTTATTTTTGGATTACCGAATTTTACTCTAATTTTGGCAGTTTATTTTTTAAAATATAGTCAAATAACTACCTTTTTTGATAATAAAATGAATATTAAATTTGAAATATCGAGATATAATAAAATAGGGCTGTTGCAAGAATTTTTATATGCCTTCTAAGTATTAAATTTAAAAAGATATCATTATTTAAATAGCCTCAAATTTGAAAATATCACCAAATATCCATTAGATATTTTACAATTAATTTTTGAAATTTGGATATTTTGAAAAAGTCGCGTGATCTGAAACAGAATGTGACGTCACAGCACATACATCTTCATCGGTTCCAAGTGGTTCCTTTACAGTGTCAATTCTTTGTATTTTGTTACAAGTGTTATGATAAATATATTGTCAAAGTTGTCAAACAAGTGTCAAATTTTTGAGTTTGGTTCGTGTTAGATAATACAAAATTCAATATAAAATGAGTAATTTACAGTATCGCATTATGCCTTCTTGCAAAAATGCGGTAGGAACAAACCTACTATTGAATTTATAAATATACCAAAAGATGCGAAGAAAAGAAAATTGTGGCTGGAAGCAGTAGGTCGAAGAGCTGATGGTTGTTGGGTTTTTACATTTTACCTTAACTCTTTAACACACTTTATTTCGGCAACAGTAAAACAGTCGTTTTCTGATATAAATTCAGCCATCATCCAGCTTTCGATTTTCGGTAAACTGTCCGACTTAGCTTGAGTATATTCTGTATTAGCCATTTATACTCATTTATAATGGAAAATGTCAGCGTTAAATGTCAAATTAGAAGTTTGTTATTAACATGTGACAAACTATCGCCTACTTTTATTTATCTAAATAAGAAAAATAAATGTAGGTGATGGAAAAACTGTTTTTCTATTGGCTGTGAATGACGTAATGTATGTATTTCTACGACACAGGAGTGGGGGGTTGTTCTTCATGACTATTTTTGGCGCCAATATTCGTATTTAATTATTTATGAAAATAACAACAAATTATTACAAAAATAATTATTAATAAGAAACATATTGCATAAACTTGCATTCAAAATACTTTTTGAAAAATGTGAAACAGGCTCATTGTGCCAAAACTAAAGGATCTCGATAGAAGATAAATCTGGACTAGAAGATTGCATGTCTTTGTTTAAAGTAGTCGAAAAAAATTGTAGAAATTTTTCACTATTTGACTAGGTTTTATAATTTTACCAGGCGTCACCTTCCGCACTTTCAAAGCTTTCGCAGTGTACCACAGCAACCAATTTTTATGCCACTGTTGAAAACATAGTAAGTAGCATAGAAATTAGTCTAAGGAAATGATTAATAGCACCTTGAACAATATGTCAAACTAAGTAAAGGTAAAGTATTATATGTGGGCGAGAAAGACGATAAATGACTGCATCGAATGAAGAAATAGAAGAATTAAAAAATAAAACGCTCGAGATGAGGCACGTCGGAATAAAGACGTAAGACATAGATTGATTGCAGGACAGGAATGATGAATATCTATCCAAGGGCCGCTGTTAGCAAACAACGTGATTTTACACGAGGCATTTACATTTTTTTCAATCCATTTATATTCAAAGTTGCGATAAATACTTTTCAATATTCTGTTGGAGATTGATGGAATCCTATTGAATACATATCACTTTTGTAATCCGACCAAAATAAAATTAAATACAAAATTTGTGTTGCAGTTTCAAATTAATACATGGTTAAGTAAATAATCCTATTATAACATCAAAACAAAACATGTAAAACAAAAGTTTTCGTGATACACTAACTACGTTTATCTCCATAATTCAGCGGCTTCAAGTATATTATGATTGAAAAATCCTATTGGTTTTTCTCAGCGGATTGAAAATAGCAATGAGTTATTTTCAATCTTCTTTAAATTCGTATCAACTAAAAAAAATCTGATGTGGCAGGCACATTAACTTCCGTCAGTTCACGGATCACCTCAACTACAGATAGGACACTCAATGTATTTTTCGAAATACAAAATAGTGACATCTACAGATTGATTCCATAAACTAACGAACACTGTGATGGCTTGGTCGGCTAGGTAGTTTGTGACATAGGTGACATATTATCATTGTATTCACAAATTGAAATTTTGAATTTTGAAAAAAGAATGAAATAAGAGAATTGAATATAGATACATACATATATTTTAAATAATCACACAACAATAACTATAAATTCATTTCTAAATAAAATTAAAATTACTAGTCACAGACATACACTTCTGTTCTAATATTTATTTATATGTAAGATAAAACGGTATTGGAAATGGTACATTTCGTCATTAAATATAAAAGTAAACGTCTATCTGCTTTTTTATATCAAATTCTTCTTCTTCATTTATATCAAACAGAACAAGGAATGTTCATCAGCTTATTGAATTTGAATTCTATATTACGTCAAAAAATAAACACAGTTAATACACTTTAAAACTGGAGAAATCACGAAATAAATCACTACTGACACTGTAACTAAAACTATAAACTTTTACAAATTGAATTACCAAATAATTAAAGATGTTAAAGCGTAGGATCAATGACATGTGTGATGACTTATGTGACTTTACAATACAAAACATTGTAAAATGTTTTCAACTCAAAGGTAACTTAATCCATTTTCTTCAAATTTAAGCACTGTCGCGCCTCTACAGTTTGCTTCCTGGAACTATGATAATGTTTTGGCACATTCATTTAGCTGTCCGATGCCTGCGTCAGTTCTATGTATTTTGTATAAATGTCATACAGAAAGTTCCTTCCAAAAGATTCTATTTCTTGTACATTACCTTAAGGCAGTTGTATGTATTTATACAGAAAGTTTCTAACAAAAGACCCTATATTTCCAATAAAATTATAAACCAAACATACTGTGAACTGCACTTGACATTGACACCTTTCAATTAGAATTTTCATAATGTAGCAGCTATTTTCAGAGTTATAGCATAGCTGGCCAATTATATGATATTTAATTTCTTTATAATTTTTTAACTCTATCTTCTATTAATATGAACTATAAAATGCATTCAAATCGTATAGAGAATAAAGTATTCTTTAATATTTATAATAACATTAAATGTGGCAATATGATATTTAACATTTTTTTTCAACAAAAACTGTTAAATGAGGTTCTTTCGATTGACCAATTATAACCAAAATCTAATCAGCTCTTTATATGGATGCAACAAAGAAGAATATGAAAGAATTATAATTTTTGGAACTGTAGTATTAGAGTTATTGCATTAGAAAATTTTGTCACACACAGAAACACACACTCACACACACACACACACACACACACACACACACACACACACACTCACACACATACATACACACACACACATACATACACACACACATACATACATACATACATACATACATACATACATACATACATACATACATACATACATACATACATACATACATACATAGAGACATCGTAAAAATAGTAAAATCGTATTCTAGGGACTCAAAAACGTGCTAATTCATCAAAAACTAACCACCGAATTTTTTGACCAAAGACAATACCTTCCTTACCTAAAGGTGACGGAAGGTAAAATAAAATAGTTAAATATTCGATTATGCAGACAGACAGGGAGAGGTATAGATATGATCTAATTTCATCCTAGATATATAACCCCAAAATCTAAAAATTGTCATGTTGTTATTTGTCTTCTCTTTCAAAAACATTAAAAAACCATTTATTTCTTCATCACTCCAAATATTTCGCTTTTCAACAATTTTACTATGTTTTATGTCGCGACTTTTATAAAATGCGGTAAATTTCAAACAACCAACAAATGATATGAATTTAGTAACACTCTAACATATTGCGGATGTGTGCATACGTAGTTACATTATATGCGACTTCACTGTTTATTTCGACAGAAGTTAAGCCGCTTCGTAAGTCCAAGCCTATTATTTTATAGGCTTGACTTGACATTTTCAAGCGGCTTGAAATATTAACTCGGTTGTTTATTTCGAAGATTGAAAAGGAATTTACTAAATTCAAGCGGCTTCAAACGTCGAGATAAACGTAGTCATGTTATATAACATGATTTAGGAACTTTTCTGTTGTATTAAGGATGTTAAATAAATATTTTTTTTCTTTTCCAAACTTTATTCTTTGTTCCAACAGCGTTCGTTAATCATTTTGCAAAATTAATTCCAAACTTCGTGGAATCGTTTAGCAGCAGTGAAAAATTTCTATTTCACGACGGAAATTATTACTCTGTAACACTAATATTTGATGTTAAATATGAACCGATGCAAAACAAACAATTTTGCTTGTTATGTTTTTTTAAAACTGTTTTTATTGAGTTTTTAATTACGTGAAATATTTATTTGTACAGAGAGGTCTGCATTGCATATCCATTAAAAATTGTTTTCTATGTTTTGGATTAAGAATGACATTGTGACTACGTTTATCTCGACAATTCAAGCGGCTTCATGTATATTATTATATTATATTAACTTGAAAAATCTTATTGGTTTATCTCAGCGAATTGAAAATAGGATTGAGTTATTTTCAGTCTTCTTTAAAATCGTATCGACTAAAACAAGATAGTTAAATAATAGATTATGCAGACAGACAGGGAGAGGAATATGATCATGTTGGATTTATAACCTCAAAATCTAAAAATTGTCATGTTGTTATTTGTCTTCTCTTTTAAAAACATTTAAAAAATATTTGTTTCTTCAACACTCCAAATATTTCGCTTTTGGACAATTTTATGTCGCGACTTTTATAAAATATGGTATAATGCAAATAACCAACAGATGATATGAATTTAGTAACAACACTCAACATATTGCAGATGTGCGAATGCGTAGTTACATTATTTGAAGCTTCACGGTTTATTTCGACAGAAGTCAAGCCGCTTCATAAGTCCAAGCCTGTTATTTTATAGGCTTGACTTGACATTTTCAAGCGGCTTGAAATATTAATCTCGATCGTTTATTTCGAAGATTGAAAAGGGATTTGATTTACTAAATTCAAGCGGCTTCAAACGTCGAGATAAACGAAGTCGTTGATTGTTGGAATGAGCTATATTCTTAAACGAATTGTGGCGAAGGAAACCCAACAATGTTTATATTTATTTAACACTATGCTTACGATATTACTGCATACATATGCTACTGATTGGGCCTCTTAGACCCATATGATGTTTTAAGGGATATTTATATAAAATAACTGTGTTTCTATGTAATTACAAATTATAAAGTTTTAGATAAAATAAAAAAATCTGATGTGGCCAGCACATTACCTTCCGTCAGTTCTATGTATTTTGTACAAATTTCATACGGAAAGTTCCTTGCTAAATTAAATATTCTATTTCTTGTACATGACCTTCCGGCAGTTGCATATATTTTATGCAAATTTCATACAGAAAATTATTATTTTGTGACGTTTTCTATATACAGTCTAATGTATCTGCAGAAATAAAAGATTTATTATTATTATTATTATTTCTTGTACATTACCTTAAAGCAGTTGTATGTATTTTATACAAATTCCATACAGAAAGCAAAAGATCCTATATCCATTTCCAGTAAAATTATAAGACAAACACACTATGTCCATTTCACTTGACACTGACATCTTTCAATCAAAATTTTCTTAATATAGTAACTGTTTCCACAGCTATGGCTACTTTATGAAATTTAATTTTTTATAATTTTTTAACTCTATATCCATTTAATATTAGGTATGAAATGCAATCAAATCGTATAGAAAATAAAATATTCTTTAATATTTATAATAACATTAATTGCGATAAAATGATATTTAACATAGTTTTTTCAAGAAAAACTGTTAAAATCTTCAAATGAGGGTACTTCCGGTTGTCCAATTCTAACCAAAATCTAATCAGCTCTTCGCATGGATGTAACGAAGAGAAATACGAAAGAATTATAATTTTTAGAATTGTAGTATGCAAGTTATCGTAGACGAAAATTTTGTTACACACACACACACACACGGACACACATACATACATACATACATACATACATACCTACACACACACACACATACAGACATCATCGTAAAAATAGTAAATTCGTATTCTAGGGACCCTAAAACGTGCTTATTCATCAAAAACTCACCACCGAATTTTTTGACCAAAGACAATACCTTCCTTACCTAAAGGTGACGGAAGGTAAAAATCTGATGTGGCCAGCACATAACCTCTCGCCAGATATTTTACCTGGTTGTACGCATAAAACGAAAAATATTTTTAAATACAAATACATATATTCATGTCTCACTACAAAATAATTCTCACATATATTTGCAAAATTTATGGGATATTTTAATATAAATTATGTACAATAGATACATTTACTTTATATTCAATATCCTGAAATTTTCTTTTTCTACTTTCCTTTTCATTTTCTTCATATTCGTCATTTTTTCGCAAATTCCTTTTATATTCTTTTTACGTATATTCTTTTACGTTCTTGACTTTTTTATTTTCATAATCTTCATTATGATGTACAAATTTTTTTGACAGTGGCATACAAATATTTTTGACAGTGACATTTATGTGTCACTTACAAACATTTGAATTTCTTGCCTTGAAGTAGTTTGATCTGAAAATTTTTACATCAAATTATTTTATATGTATTTCGTTATCTCTAAATCTATAGAAGATATAATAATGAATTTATATTTATCGAATAAAGAATTTAACGTTCTTTAATATAAGTATTTACATAAATTTTCGGTAAATAATAATTAGATGATTTTTTTCTTGTTACTACTACTTCCGGTTGTCCAATTGTCACCAAAACTTAATCAACTCTTCCCATTATTGTTAGATTGAGGACTCCGTAGTTAAAAATGTGTTAAGTCGTATAGTATTTGAGAAATTGTGAATCCAACATCCACACACACATCACACACTCATCCCCACGCACACGTATGGAAATCATCGTAAAAATGTTATAATCGGATTCTAGGGACCTTAAAACGTGCATATTCACTAAAATCTGAATATGCGATTTTTAGCATGAATTCAATACCTCTCTCAGCGAGAGGTAAAAAGCTCATCTAGTAGTTTTCTATGACTTTTCAGTCAAAACCTTTGGATAGATCACAAAAGATGGTAGGTGATAGGTTGTTTATTTTTTTTTCATGCACCGCGCATTGACTTGAACCGAGTTTTGAATTGCGTCTGAAGTAGATTTATTTGGTCTGAAACCAAATTGAGCTTTATTAACAATGTTGTTATGAGATAGGAAGAAGTCTATTTAAGAAAGCATATTCAAAGATTTTTGAGAAAATGTTGCACATACTGATATGTAATTATTTAATTCAGAGCGATCATCTTTTTTGTGAATGGGTGTGACTTTACCAACTTTTAATTTTTCTGGAAAAAGTCCAGATACAAAAGACATATTAGACCGATTATATATTTTGTATTGCACTTAGAGCAGGTTACAGCTACTAGATAATACATAGATAATACAATATTATCAAAGTTACGGGTTATGTTTTGCCAGATTGACGTATCCACACAACTTAGGATACAATGTATACAGAGATCTTTGCGGCTTAGTTTGATTTAGTTGACCTTGTTGGCCTCATGATTGTGTAGAGAAACTGTTAATATTTGTTGTCAAATACAGATATACCGTTTCGCTCGGTGCTAGTTGTAGAACAGTACAAAGTGTTTTTGCTTTATTAAGTATTTCGGATGGCATCATGAATATATTATTGAGATCATTTCAGAGAAAAATGCCAGAAAACCGGCGAACTTTAGAGTAAAGCGAACTCTGGGAGCAGGTTGTATATTATTTACATTTTTTACGCTCGCTATTTTTAAACTTCAGGTTTTTCTGCTTGACTGCCGAGCTGTTAAAACTATTTTTATAACAAGTCGCACATTTTTCTTCTTTTTGCTTTCAACATGTTTCAACCTGACAGGAAAAAATGCTCTCATATTGTTTTCAAATTGCATTGTAAAAACTTTTATTTTTCAAACTTTTCAAGTTTACAAACAACGAAACAATATTTGATTCCAGAAGTATAAGTCGTTTTTCATGCCAACTTTTTATAAATATACGAATGAAGAATGGTCTACAATCTTTACAAAGTTGGGAGTGTAAAGTCAAGGATTTTAAAAGTCGGAGCAAGGACAACAGGCATGTGGTTTGCTGTAAGAAGTCTAACATTTCTAGCATTTGCGGTAATGTTATTTTGACCTATAAATACTTATAAATTAAAAAGCATTTCTTTGTAACAAGATACATCAAAATATACATTCTAGTCTAGGATATAGATGTTATGTTCTATTTCACAGACAATTTCAAACTTCAAATAAGATGATATGAATTAATCAAGTTTAGTTTAATTAAGTTCACCAGGATGATGGAATACTTCTCATTCATATTGTCTTTCATACCGAATATTGCAGAATATAATTCGTATGTTGGACAGTCATAGCCAAAGTAGTTTTTAATAACAAGTTGAATATGCAGATTAAACAGTTCATAACTTGAATTTGAATTCAGGATATGTCACCCACGTCAGGCTCACCCATTACCACCCGGTCTTACAACTGGACACGGGCCGGATTAGAGACGGCTTACGTTTTCAAGAAGGCTTAAACTAGTGCTGGGAACCGGTTCCGGTTCGGTTCGGTTCCGATTTCAAAATTACCCGGGTACCCGTTTATTTGAATGTGTAATTACCCGGTTCTCAGTTCCGAGTACGAAACTACCCGGTTCTCGGTTCTGGAATCGAAACTACCCGGTTCTGGAATCGAAACTATCCGGTTCTCGGTCCTAAAATCGAAACTACCCGGTTCTCGGTTCTGGAACCGAAACTCATCGGTTCTCGAATCGAATCTCATCGGTTCTCGGTTCTGGAATCGAATCTCAACGGTTCTCGGTTCTGGAACCGAAACGTATCGGTTCTTCGAAAAAAGGTGAATCTCGATTATGAAGCTAATAATATATACATTATTACAATCCGTGAATTAGATTTACGTATTATGAATCAATATGTTATGATGAATAAGTGAATTATTTTGAAAGTTATTTTTTTTTTAATTATTAAATAGGAACAGATAAACAATTTGGGAAAGTCGGTATCAGATATGCTTATAAACTGATATAATGCAATTCTCTGAAGAACACATGCAAAAACCAGGTACTTTTTCCCCGACTACACGACCGGTGTATTTGTTTAAATTTCTATAGGAATTGTGCTTTGTAGCCCCTTTCGGTTTCTTTTAATCTTAAAGTTAATTCAATTGGGTATTTTAAAATAAATAAATTATAAATTTATCCATAAAATATATAGAAAAATTATTAATGCAAATCTGTAAATAATCTATAATTTTTATAGTAATATTAATCTCCACAAACTACATTTCAAAATATTTTTCGAATAAAAAGTATTTTGAGCTTCTAGTAAAGTGCTATTTCCGCTTATCTGATTTACACCAAAATCTAATGGGCTCTTTCCATTACAGAAAAAGTTCGAAATACAAGGTTACAAAATTTTATTTGAGTTAGAGTGGAGGATCCACACATACATACACACACACATACACATAAATAAATAAATATATCATCAACGCATATTACCCATTGCTGGGTGTGCCAATCTGCTTTGTACCGTGCGGGCGTTTACAAGGCTTCACCTCACGGGCACTCATTGCTGGCGTGGAGAGTGCACCACAGAGGTCAATTTTGTGCCACTTAAAATTCGAAATATTTGGTGTCGGTTGGTATCGAACCCGGATTCCTCAGATTCGCGACCTGACACCCAGGCACGCGGCCACGAGGCATACACACATACACACATGCACACATGCACACATATACACATATACACAGACATCATCGTGAAAATGTTCAAATTGGATTCTCTTAAAACGCGGTCATTTACCAAAATCTAGATATGCGATTTTTAGCACGATCCCTATACCTCCCTTACAAAGGATAGCGGGAGGTAAAAATTGTTTAACATCCAGTGGAATTTCCAACTTAATCAACTGAAACATTTGTTACAGAACGCTATTCAAGCACTCATTTCTGAAACTTTTTTTTCAATTAAAAACAAACACCCCCACAAATTTGTCGGATAAATTTATTGAAATTAGCGAAAGGAGAAAAATTATACGTAATACTGAATATTTTAATATTAATGGTGTGAACGCAAAATGTCGATTTAATTATAAAAATTAAGGTGTGGTTGGAATATATTATGGAATTTGTTTATAAATATAACGGTTAGATTTATGTTAAATTTCCTGTCGTAAAGTCAGCAGTAAAATCGTGTCATAAAAACTATAATTTTATTTAGAAATAGTAAACAAAATTTACTCATAATTTATCTCAATTTTTTGTTGCTTCTAAGTTATCTGTGCTAATGTGAACTTAATAAAGCAAACTGCATTTTATAGTCGCTTCAATAAATAATAAAAATATATAATGGTGTTGATATATTGAAAATCAATATAGTTTTTCCTGTAGAACTGTCATTAAAGTTCAACAAATTCTTTCATGAGATAGAAATATTGCACTGCGTATGATTGATGTAAATAAAGAGCTGTTTATAAAAACATTTTCTAGCTGAAAATTGTGAGAGATAAGACCGTTGACGTGATTGTTTCGCCGAAGCAAAAAAGTTATAAATTGTTTCATCCTTTTAACGATAGCGAGTATAAATTAAAAGCGTTCTTAATGAAAACTAATTCGGCTTTTTGCAGAATCAATTTGAATAGAAACTTTTCCTCCAATCTCGCAATCTCACAATATATAAAGCATGAGTCACAGCTTCAATTGTTATAAACAAAACTCGACGTTATCAAGGCAACAGTGATTAAGTGAGTGTTTTTTCTGCAGCAGAGAGAGATAGAGTTATACAGAGTAGTGTGTAGGAGACAAAGAGCGAGATAAGAGCGTTACCGTTTCACTATCTAAGCCAGCGACCGTTGATAAATGGAGGAGAAGGTTGCGAGTGCAGCGCCAGTGGCCACGCCGCGAACTAGAAGTGCTGGTTCCTGGTTCCTGCTCGCAGCGCCGATAATGAATGATAAATGATTAAAATAGTCCTGTTTCTCTAATGCGACCGCGGCAGAGATTTGATCCAGGACCTGGGCTCTTGTTCGGTGACATTTTGCTAAAGCTGAACTTTCCTCTTGTCAGTATTAATATTCATATATCATTTGTCAACAACATTCAGCAAAATTTACCAGACTCCAATCTCTGAGTCATTAATATTTGGAATTATTTTGCTTATTTACTTCTCCAATCCACTTTTATTAATAAACTTAAAAACCTACATTCAAAATAAATTTTCTTGGTTTAATTTCTGTTCCTGCTTAGCTGTTTTTGGTTACTGTATCGGAGAAGGATCGTAAGCGTACGTTTATTGTCTCAGAGCGTACCTATCTGTATTCGTTTTTTATCTCGTACTCTCGGTGTGGAACACTTCGAGAGCTTTCAAGCGCTCTGACAAATCTGTAAGGTTAATGTATAAAATCTGCGGGAATTTAAGATAGGGGAAACGGGATTTAAAATCTGCAATATTATAATGAGACGTTGCAAAAAAATTAACATATCTTTTTTCTTCTGAAATTCGAATAAGTAGGTTCTACAGTATTATTAAATATGATTTTCTGTTCCAATTACTGTATATATTAAGCACAGTAGCAATTTAAAAATTTACTTTTTGAATCGGCGCCAAATTACACTGCCTGTGACGTCAGAATTACATTAGCCAATGACGAAACTGGAAAGATGATGAAAAAAAAAAACAAATGTATCATACATCAACGTCAATGATTGCTTTAATGACAACTGTGTGACATAAGGTCTGACTTATAGTGCAGCGAGATTTTTGGTTCTTTAGTGTAGTTCTTAGAGATTTATTATTATATTGCAGCGTTATATTTCATAGTTTAATGCCCAGTATTATAAAAGATGGATAAGTAAAACACTAGCAAAGTAACATTTACTCTTGAAGTAAAATACTTTATTCCAGAGATTTTCGTCAAAACAAGAATAAAAATACTAGCTAATTAAATCTATAGAATAAATTATTCCACCGATGTTCGAGGAAGTAAATTTTATTCCGTAAAATAAATTTGACGTTTGCTTTATCTTTTTCCAAATAATTTTTCCCCGTTCTCTTTTTTCCATTTTAGTTGACACCTGACACTTTATGACACGCACACACACTTTGTTGCCTATTTTGACTTTTGGATTTATTTCGTGTTAGGAACATACAGAATACATATTATTAAAACATATATAAAACATATTCCAGCGACACATTGTTTGGAAACAAAAATTTAATATTTATAACACTTGGGTGGTATATTGGTGCCAGGAGTTATCTCTCTTGCCGCTTTTGTTAATTTTGGGCTTTCCAGCCATTACCTTACACTTTTTCAGCCAATAAGGCTTAAAATGTTTCAATTGGCCTTGCCTGAGTGACAAAGCAGCTAAAATATTTCTCGTTTGACAGTTTAATTTTTTCGATTTGATGCAGCAAAATGTCATATAAGCTAGATATTCTTAACGGAATTTACAATCTTGATGGGCGAATGCCTAAGTGTGATATTGTTGCAGTTTATCGCGAGCACAATATCTCTGTGGCAACAATTTATTGTGAAGAAGGTATACCTTGTGTTAATTTGCCCAAAAAGTTGGAGAGTCACAAAGAACTGTAGCCAGAAGATTCGATGTTTCGAAGACCACTGTTTTTAGAACACTTTCTCGAAATGACGTGGTGTTTCGAAAAAGAAGAAAGGCACCAAAATATACCGTGGCCCAATTGAAATCCCTACATGTTGTCGTGCTTTAAGGCGTATTCATTTTCTCAATAAACTTATTGTATTAGACGTCGAGAAATATTTTACTCTGTCCCATTCAGAGATGAAAGTCAAATCAAGTTCAAAGGCAAATCTAAATTTGTGGATAAAATTTTAGTAAGGTGTGCCGTTTCTGAATTGGTCGTGTTCGAGGAGCAACCTTATCTGCACAACTTTATATTCAAAGATGCCCCTCTAAATTGCTTCAGTACACATCACGCCAATGATGATATAATGTTTTGGCCTGATCATGCCATTACGCCAGATTAACTACAGACTGGTATAACAAAAACAATATAGACTTTGTTCTGAAATTGGACAGTCGTCCCAATGTACCTCAAACTCGACCTATAGAAGAATTTTGGTCAATATTGACCAGAAAAGTGTACGACAAGGGATGGGAAGCTGCAAATGAAGAACAATTACGTCGCATTTACCAAAAGATTCGACAAATCGATCCAGATGTTGTCCAGAGGATGATGGGGCAAGTCAGAAGAAAATTAAGGGCCATTGAAGATAATGGTCCATTATCAATAATTTAAATGTTAAATATTAATTGTTATACTTATTGTTGGTTGTTGTAATAATTAGTTTAAAAAGTAAAGGAGTTTTAAAAAGTTATCAGTATCTAAACTTTAGGACCAAATACTCTGAAGACCATCTGATGACGTTATCAGACAAATGTGACTAATTTTTCAAGAATAATATTTAAACGAAAACACCTATAATGATACAAGTTTAATTATGTATTCTAAATTACAAAATATTGAATAAAATTTAATTTTAATTAAAAATGCATGAATAATTTCTCGTTTTCTTGTTACATATTCAATTAGATACGTATCTGATATTTAAGTATGTGTTAATGACTAAGTAAACAAGTTTTCCAATATAAATATGCATTCAATTTCGTAATATGTTTACACTATTCTTACGTTTGCATAATTAATAAATAATGCATATTAAAAATTAAATGTACTAGGTAAACGATCATTTATCCTGCTTATGAAGTAATTATGAAGTTATCATACATGCAGGAAAATGTAAACTGTAAAAAGGAAAGTGTAACGCCTTTCATATTTTCAAGCAGACGGTAATTATTACCGTAAGAGCGCTTAATCCGTTGATGTGTTGATACCGGGCGACTTCTCGCTTTATCGCCTGGAAAGAAAAGCCTAACCCGTTAATTAATTACCAAGAGCACGCAAACTACGGATTTTTTAACGTTGCAGGCGCTGATGAAAAATGCATCTAATTTATTGCCACCACTGACATTGACTGAGAACCTTTACACAAACTACCAAGCAGAAGGTTCAACGAATTTTAGGATAACAATATAGACGTAGGTATAGTATAACTAGATGTTGTTTCTTTTGAAAACTTTTCCCTATATTTGATTTGAAAGGAAACTGACCCTTATGTATTCCGTTGGAGAAGATTAGAATTGTACTCAATACCACTAAAATAGCAAATTCTGATTCGTTTGTCTCAGGTGTAAGCAACCCTAGAGTCAGAATTTCTGTTTTTTTTTTAAATTTTTTATTTCACTTGGGTAGCCAACGGATATTATATCCAATAATAGGTTTCCACACAAATACATGAACAATTTACAATATTATTACAATAATGTAATCAATATAGTATAAATATAAACATAAATATGAACATGCCTTTATTGACGTTAATAACATTTATATTAGTGGTACTTAAGAAATATATTTTTGTTCAAAAAAAAAAAACACTGTGTTTTAATGCGGATTTAAATTTTGCTATTGATAATGAAAAGATATCTAATTCCTGACAGTTCTTATTGTATGTATCCATAATTCTATTTAGAGTTGAATTTTTGTAATTATTTGAATTACACTATCCAATATAAAATAAATTTTTATTTCTTGTGTTAGATTGTTAAATATGAAAATTCAAATTATTTATAATATCATGACCATCAACAAGGTTATTGACAATTTGAATAATAGGAGCATGTCTGCTATTAACCTTCTTTGTTCAAGAGACTGTAAGTGTATTGTTATAATTGTCATTAGCAATGGAAAATTTATATTTTAACATATGTACAAATTTTTTTCTGTACATACTCAAGTAAAACAATATTATTTGAGTAAGTAGGTTTCCAAATTTGGCAGGCATATTCAATTATAAGGCAAACGAAAGATTTGTATAATAATAGAAATGGTTCAATTTTAGTGAAGCTTTTACAAGATCTGTATATAAATCCCAATATTTTATAAGCTTTATTGGCAATGTAATCAATATGTTCAAGATCTTTTATGGAGATTTTACGCTCAAGTGTAAAGTTATGCAAGTTATAATTAAAATGAACAACTTTTCTGTTTCTTGTGTAACTTACAATATAACGTTTAGCAATATTTAAGGGTAAATCATTCTCAGTACAGTATAATACTAGATTATCAAGTTCTTTCTGTAGTAGATGACAATCATTGATAGACTCTATACATTTATATATTTTTAAATCATCTGCTGTATGCAGGAGATCACAGTAATGAAAATAGTTAGATATGGAGTTAATGTATACATTGAAAAGTAGGGGACCTAAATGTGACCCTTGAAGTACGCCAGAAGTTACCTTGATAATGCGAGATGGGAAACCATTAGCACATACTAACTGAGAACGATTTTTAATATATGAATCAATCCACCGCAGAAGAGAACCGTGAACACCGTAAGGAAATTAAAAATAATCCTATTTCATAGAATTGCCAAACTATAGCTATTTGCGTATTAAGAGCGCAAAATGGGACATTGTCGATTGAGAGGTTGTTGCTGCGCGACGCAGGAGCGCGGAATTCTTTCGAAATCGACAATGTCTATTTGCGCTCGAAACACACACAAGAATTTTTCTACAGTCAAAAAATAATAAATAAAATGAAATGTCAAATCTATCAGATTTGTGAGAAACATCAAAATACAGTAATATTATATCAGACGGCTTAAAAATAAATAGTCATCTTTCGTAACCCAAACTATACATATAGCAGTTTCTAAACTATACGTTTCGATTACCACGCCAATGTATTTTCACTCACTAACTTTCCACTCAACTGAACAAAAATGCAAGCAATGCCTCATTTTTTCCATTGCAGTAAAAAGCAAAGGGGCAATTAATTCGGGTTAGGAATATATAGAGAAATTAGGTTAATAGCTGTTGATGTTTGTTTGATCATAGTTAAATAGTGTTGTTGTAAGCAAATAAATGTAGAAGCAAAGTTCTTTCGGCGTGAAATAAACAGCGGCTAATTACATATGGAAAAACTTGCCTTTCATCACATGTGAGACCCGAGAGACCAAACTTACACATTTCCGGAGGGCAACGGAATGTGAATGTATTTTCAAAATCGTCGGAATAAATCTCATCTCTTTCGAGTGAGTGCTTTACTACAGGATCGAATTTACAATTTTTCGGGTAAGGTATCTCATAAATAATAAATATATAGAAGGGTATCGATACTTCAATTCATATATATATCACATAAATCTACATCAGAAATCTCTGAATTTAAACAGGATCATTGCTCATTTGAGTTAAACATTTCGGTTGCTGTCTGCCAGTTGTATTAGACAAATAACAGTTAAAAAATAATTACTTATATCGAAAAGTGAATTTTATTTTCAACCCTTCTTGCAGGGTTATATCGCTCTATATTTACTAAGTATGCTCCATTTTGATTTTGGATTCTCTGTTTGTTTTCATATCTGAGCAATCGTTTGTTTTGATGGTATTACTTCTAAATGTTTTACGCAACCTCTGGTATCCCGCAAGGGTCTAATTTAGGGCCATTACTATTTCTTCTCTTCATCAATAGCATCACTAATATTATTCAAAATTCCAACGTTCTTTTATATGCAGATGACTTGAAACATTGTTAACAACGCTAATGATTGTGCTTTATTACAAACTGACATTAATAATGTTCTTGATTGGTATTTAGCCACTAAGCTTTTATGTAATTTTAGTAAAGCAACCAACTATACAGTTTAACAATCAAATGAATAAAACAATTTTGGAGCGAGTAACTTTATTCAAAGATTTAGGAATTCTGTTCGATTCTAAACTTAGTTTAATTCCCCATTTTAATGATATTCGAAAAGCTTCTTACAGAAATCTTGACTTCATAATTCGTAATACACAATCGTTTTATAATTTACAGATCTTCAAATCTTTGTATTATTCATTTGTCCGTAGTATACTGGGACGGTTCAAAACTAGATTCGGCAGAAACTGGAGCAGTGTATTTGATCCATCAAATAAAAGAATTTCTAGACAACAGTTCCACTATATTTCAAACAGAGATTTAAACAATAAATCTCTGTACTCGAACAAACCTAAATAAAAGTTTCAAAGGAGGAACAACTAATAATGTCAGGCAACCACTACTTCAAATATATTGGGTGCGTTCACTTGTGAGTCAAAGTCTAGGAACGCAAGAAGAGAGCACCACAGGACGGAAAGCAGCTGTCATCATATATTTGGGCTCGTAAATTTATTAAGTTGAATTTGGAGATGCATTTATTGACGAAAGAAGGTTGGACGAACACCAAAACCAAATAAAAAATCTGCTATGACCAACACAATACCTCCCGTCATTTACCGCCTGAGTCACAAGAAAGATTAAGCTAATCCTTATTTTTGGATTAGCGAATTGTCCTCTAATTTTGGCAGTTTATTTCTTAAAATATAGTCTAATCTAATCCAAGTAACTACCTTTTTTGGTAATAAAATGAGGATTAAATTTTAAATACCGGAATAGAATAGAATTCACTAATCCAAAATTGAGGATTAGCTGAAACTTTTTTACGAATCGTTAATTTTTATTAATTTAAATACATACCTATTTATTTAAACTGGAAACTGTGTTGAATCCTTTTCTTATTGTTTTATTTACATTTTTAAAACGATACTATTATTAATATGAAATGATTAGTTCTTTCACAGTGACATTTATCTGTCAGTTACATCTATTTAAATAACTGTGTAAGCAGGGAGTTTTGCTTGTTTAAAGCGTAGGCTCCGGAATTTAAATTATAGATAATTTTATAAATTTATCCATAAAATATATAGAAAAAGTATTAACGCAAATCTGTAGAAAATTTAATAATCTATAAATAAATAAATAAATATATCATCACGGCTTATTACCCATTGCTGGTGTGCCAATCTGTTTTGAACACAAATATCGGTAATGATGAAATATTTACACCGTGCGGGCGCTTACCATGCGTCACCTCACGGGCACTCATTGATGGCGTGGAGAGTGCACCACAGGGGACAATTTTGTGCCATTTAAAATTGGAAATATTTTTATAATCTATTATTTTTATAATAACATTAATCTCGAAGAAATAATATTTAAAGGTATTTTTCGAAGAAAAACTATTTGAGCTGCAAGTAAAGTGCCATTTCCGGTTATCCGATTTATACCAAAATCTAATGGGCTCTTTCCATAATAAAAAAGGTTGAAATACAAAGTTTCAAAATTTTCTGAATGATAGTATTTGAGTTAGAGTGGAGGATCCACACATACATACAGATATCATTATAAAAATGTTAAAATTGGATTCTTAAAACGTGCTCATTTACGAAAATCTCGATATGCGATTTTTAGCACGATCCCTATACCTCCGTTACCAAGGGTAGTGGGAGGTAAAAATATAGCATGTGCTTCTTGCATTTCTATTTGCAAGCCCATGTCCGGCATAAAAAATTCACCACTTCGGAATTCAATCAATGCAAGAAGCCGGCCCTGCGTTGAAGTTGTCAGCAGACATTCCTTAAGGGTCGCAAAAAATTTACGCCCTCCACCTGAAGGGTCTCGAACTTCGGTCCATAAACAACGAGTCGTAGACGCGCCACAATTTTAAAAACAAACTTTTTGCTTTCACGCTACATAAAAAGTCCGCTCTTAAAACGCAGGAGTTAAACAGTATTTCACTGGCAACAAAACTACACTGTAACTACGTGTAATTTTCCTGGAAGCGAATGAGCGTTAAACAGTGGACTTGTAGAAGCTTGCAGCACTGAAAGTTATAACTGTAAATAATAAAAATGTTGTGAAACATGTGTTGTTTTAAAATAATTACAACGATGTGGGAAAGGTTTTACTTCCTACCAAACAAGGGTCAAAGGGCATTAAGTCGCGGACATTCACCGACAAAGTAGTTAATGTACTTTGTCGTCGGATCCAGTGTCCTTTGACAAGCTTATATTTTTACCTCCCTCTACCCTTGGTAAGGGAGGTATATGGATCGTGCTAAAAATCGCATATCGAGATTTTGGTAAATGACCACGTTTTAAGGTCCGTAAACTCCAATTTTAACATTTTCACGATAATGTACACTGGCTTGCAAAAAAATTAATTAAACACAATTAAGAACTAGCTCCATAATAGATCAAATAATAATAATAATAATAATAATAATAATAATAATAATAATAATAATAATAATATATTTATTTTCTAAAGACACAAAATGTGTATAGAACACGTCAATAAAATATAAAAATAGTATACATTGTACAACAACTACACAAATAGTGATGACAGTGACAACATTGTCAGTTTTTACATTATTTACAGAGCTAAAAAATTACAAAAACTCGGTTACTTGATTTTTAAGGTGTACGCGATTTTTTTGCAAGCCTGTGTATGTGTGTGTATATGTGTTTGTATGTGTGTTTGTGTATGTGTGTGTGTGTGTGTTTGTGTATGTGTGTGTGTGTGTATGCGTGTGTATGTGGATCCTCCAATCTAACTCAAATACTATCATTTAGAATAATTTTAAACTTTGTATTTCTACCTTATTCTATTATTATATTTTAGTGTAAATCAGATAACCGGAAATGGTACTCGACTTGAAACTGAAAAAAATTTTTTGCGCAACCGGACGCGAAATATACATTTCGCAGTCGCAATACAGGCCGCAAAATTAAATTAATTAAATGGTAACGGCCGCGAAATTCACTTCGCGGCCGCGAAATAAGATAAACAATCACTTTGACACTTGAGAATTGCATGGTTTTGTTTATCAAATGTTAATCGCATAGCCACCTTGAAAGCTAACTTTCTATTTACAATGTATTTGTTTAAAATTAATAAAATTTGTAATTACATATTTTTTACGGTTGCACAAAAAATATTGTGTACACCGTGTCCGCGAAATCCTTTAGCGCCCTCGAGATTGTCTTGCCTCGGCCGCGAGCGGCCTCGGCGACAATTTTTCTCTCAATACGCTAAAAAGTGATTTCGCGGCCTTGATATACAAATAACTATTCTTCGAAAAATACCTTCAAATGTTATGTTTTGGAGATTTGTGTTATAAAAACTAAAGATTATTAAATTTTCTACAGATTTGCATAAATACTTTTTCCACATATTTTATAGATAAATTTATTAATATTATCTATAATTTAAATCCCGGAACCTACGCTTTAAACAAGAACAACTCCTTGATTACACAGTTCCGATTTTCCATACTTTCCGAGATTTGAGGCAGTGAAAAATGAGTTTTTACGGGGTTTACGTCGAAAACTATAAAAGTTACGACTTTGATTAAATGGGATTTTTTGTTTATCTTTTAGAGGTCATCTTAGATGAGCTTTTTTTTTAAATCAAATAATTGTACTATGGTAAATGTTGTGTCTATTTACTGACCTAGACAAAATTTTGTTAGATCACTATCTTTGTCAGTTTTTTAAATTTTTCTCGGATACAGTTGTAGATCAGTCCTATGTTGATTAAGCTTTTTTACTTATTTTGGTCAGTACTACATGCCCTTAAATTTTTTACAGTATTTTTGAAACACCCTGTATAAACTAAATGGTGGTGGTGGTTATTTAAATCAGTTAAATATGGAAAGTCGTTTTACTCTTAATTAAATTGAGTTTTATTTCTAAAACAAATTCACATATCCAAAATAAAATCTGAGATATCACGAATTCAATTTGCGATATTTTTAATTTAATTTTAGATATCTGCAAATAAATTAGAGATATCTCTATATTCATTGATTTAGAGATATCTAAAATACAATTTCAGATATTTCTAATTCATTTGCAGATATCTTAAATTTAATTTTTGGTATGTATTCCTCGACTGGATCAAAGTAATACTAGGAAAAGTTGGAGAAAAACAGTCTGATGACAACGTTTGAAAATGTTTTATTATATAGCCGACGTTTCGGCACCAAATATGCCTTCTTCAGGGAAATGTAAACTTACTAAGTTATTTTTTTTAATGTTGAATTACTAAAGTGCATTATAATTTTGATAATATACTTTTGTAATTCAACATTTAAAAAAAATTCAACTTATAAGTTTACAATTCCCTGAAGAAGGCATATTTGGTGCCGAAATGTCGGCTTTGTAATAAAACATTTTCAAACGTTTTCACCAGACTGTTTTTCCCAGTTTTAATTTTTACCTTCCGTCACCTTTAGGTAAGGAAGGTATTGTCTTTGGTCAAAAAATTCGATGATGAGTTTTTAATCAATAAGCACGTTTTAGGGTCCTTAGAATCCGAATTTACTATTTTTACGATGATGTCTGTATGTGTGTGTGTGTGGATGTGTGTGTGTGTGGATGTGTGTGTGTGTGTGTGGATGTGTGTGTGTAAAAAAATTTTCGTCTGCGATAACTCTAATACTACAGTTACAAAAATTATAATTTTTTCGTATACTTCTTCGTTACATCCATATGAAGAGCTGATTAGATTTTGATTACAATTGGTCAACCGGAAGTACCATCATTTGAAGATTTTAACAATTTTTCTTGAAAAAACTATGTTAAATACAATTTTTTCACATTTGATGTTATATATTTTATTCTCTATACGATTTGACTGCATTTTATACTTAATATTAAATGGATATAGAGTTAAAAAATTATAAAGAAATTAAATTTCTTAAAGTAGCCATAGCTGTGGAAACAACTACTATATTAAGAAAATTCTGATTGAAAGATGTCAGTGTCAAGTGAAATTGACATAGTGTGTTTATCTTATAATTTTACTGGAAATATAGGATCTTTTGCTTTCTGTATGGAATTTGTATAAAATACATACAACTGCTTTAAGGTAATAAATAATAATAATAAATCTTTTATTTCTGCAGATACATTACACTGTATATAGAGAATGTCACAAAATAATAATTTTCTGTAAGAAATTTGCATAAAATACATGCAACTGCCGGAAGGTAATGTACAAGAAATAGAATATTTAATTTAGCAAGGTACTTTCTGTATGAGATTTGTACAAAATACATAGAACTGACGGAAGGTAATGTGCTGGCCACATCAGATTTTTTATATTGAAAATTCATTTAAAGATATCTACAAATGAATTAGAGATATCTTCAATTCAATTTTAGAAATCTTAAATTTAAATAAGTCTATGTCCCATAAGAACTGTGTTATATGGCCAGCTAATGCTAAATAAAAAATATTATTACGTGTGCCAATCTGCGTTGTAGCGATATATCGGTATTGTTGGCAACATATTTGCTATGTATTTGAACATTATGTTAGTTGTAAATAAACTATTTATATTGAGTCATGTTATGCACATTAACAAAGAAACGAAATACAAAAGAAAATATCGCAGGTTTTGTTGAAATTACTTGCAATACACAGCGAATAATTTCGTGCATATAATCTAGTTCTCCTGCATTATCAGTTTTCATATCAACGCGGGGGCGGTAATTTCGCTCGGATATTTTTAGAGATTCAGTTGTTAGCATTGTGAACAGCTGTGGTTTATTGTTCCAACACGTAACCGATTGCGGAGCCGATACGTTTGTGAGTGTATTGTGAACGAACGTTCCCATAGAAATTGACACATGAGTGGAAAATGAAATTGTCAGTTCTCGCGTGAAGTCGACGTTCAGCGTTCAACGCTCAAGCAAGGTCGAGCTTTGTTAGTAGGTAACCATCGTTCCTGAAACACTTCCTCAAATATACTTACACATATTGGATTGCATTCTAACCAACCAAAAGCCCGGGGATGTAATCTTAAACGTTAAAAAATAAAACTGCATTTTCTGTAAATGAGTTTTTCCTTTCGAAAAGCAGGGATTAAAAACAAGGAATAAATATAATATTATACATCTCAGCAGAAAGTACTATTTTTCCTGCGGTTTACGAGGTCTGTTAGATTTTTGCAAAAATGTTATTATTGTTTACGACTATTTTTACGGTTCTGGAAATTGAAAAATTATAAACAGTATCATATTCGGATGCAGTATTTTTTTCTGTAGCAATAACTTAAATACAATTTTGCTCTAAAATAATTAGGGGAGCAAATAACTGCTCATTAAGATTTTGCCATTGAAACCCATATGCTGCTGCGTCTTCCAAATCACCGCCTATATATATATATATATATATATATATATATATATATATATATATATATATATATATATATATATATATACGCCGCGAGCAGACACGTGACTCGGACGTGTTTGGAATCAGCTGATTTATGTGCGCATGTCATTTTGACAAGAACAGTGTCACTTTGACAAGACCAATATTTTGACTTGTTTTGATTTTTAACTGCTAAAATGTTATTAATGTACAATTTTGAGGCAGTAAAACACATGAAATTAAAAATAATAACTTCTCGACAATTCATAATTAAAATAAATCAAAACATTGGTCTTGTCAAAGTGACATTGTTCTTGTCAAAATGACATGCGCACACAAATCAGTTGATCCCAAGCACGTCAAGATCGCCCGAGTCACGTGTGTGCTCGTGCCCTATATACATATGTATATATATATATATATATATATATATATATATATATATATATATATATATATATATATATATATATATATATATATATATATGGGGTGTCTGACAACTCGCGCCCCAGATGAAACTGTCACTTGCCGACGACAATAGGTTGCCAACAAATAGAAGAAAATAATTTGCGGCTGCTTGCATAACGGAGTTACAAGACTTTTTAATCCACCAATCACGGAAAGATATCTTGAGGTGTGATGATATTATTACAAAATAAAACTGGTTGCTGGGTTTTAAAAATACTACTAGTGAGTTACAATATTTGTTTGACTTACTGTAATTTTCACACTTTTAGAGTTGACTTTTCACTGTCAACAAATTTAGGTTAGCGAAGGTGTCATCCGGGATCATCATTTATATTGTACAGTGCAACCTGTTGTAGTAGCTGTGTAAAATGTGTTAAACAAAAATATTATTGTCATATGAATTCTTTGAGATTAAAACAACAAATGGTGGTTCTAAAAAGTACCATTTTTATTGTAATGCAATTTATGCAATGGTAGTAACACCCATGGAACGATTCAATCAGCGGCTGAATACATAGTAAGAATTTGCCTTTTTTATTCACCTTATCAAATTTAATTTGACACTGACATTTTTCAAAAACTAAGTCGCCCACACATTTTAAAGAAGATTTGATTAATAAAACCCTAGTAACGTAAAATTACGGCAAACACACGTTAAAGGTATAGGTCTCTGATTGGTCAATTTTAAGACGTCTTTTCTCGAATATTTTTTAAGCTAGATTTTTTTTTCTTCGAAATTGCACATCCGAGTGCAGTCTCGTGTTTCCTCATTCGCTCTGGGGCGCGAGTTGTGCGACAGCCTGTATATATATATATACATATATATATATATATATATATATATATATATATATATATATATATATATATATATATACAGAGTGTTAATTAAAAAGCGGGCCATAGGCGTTTAACATGGGAAATCAGTTTTTCCTTGCGCAAAGCTTCCCATTTAATTTTAAGCAAAAATGTTTCAAATAAATGTTGTAGAGAATTAAATTCTACACCAGCTTTATTAAACAGATTTTATTTTGCATGTTTAGTAACCTGTAAAATCCAATTTGAAATTTTATAAATATTACTCATTTGTAGTGATAGCCATGAAATTTAAACAAAATTACAAAGAAATGCATATCGTTTGAATTGTCAGAATTTCGATTTTGCAGGTTACAAAATAAAAATAAATAAAATCTGAGCAATAATTTAGATGTAGATTATAAAAACAAAATATATTTAAGGACTTAGGATTGAATATAATTATCAGTAATTTTTATTTGAAAAGCGAATTTCTGACAGTTCAAACGATATGCATTTCTTTGTAATTTTGTTTAAATTCCATGGCTATCACTACAAATGAGCAATATTTATAGAATTTCAATTTGGATTTTACAGGTTACTAAACATGCAAAATAAAATCTGTTTAGTGATGCTGGTGTCTAATTTAATTATCTACAACTTTTATTTGAAACACTTTTGTCTAAAATTAATTGGGAACTTTTGCGCAAGGAAAAACTGATTTCCCATGTTAAACGCCTATGGCCCGCTTTTTAATTAACACCATATATATACAGACATCATCGTAAAAATGTTATAATCGAATTCTAGGTTAATTTGATCTATCTCAAAAAGAGAGAGCATGTTTGGCTTGTATAATACTTGCATTATTGACTTGGGTTGAGTAAATGAACGAAACTAGTGTGTACGGCGCCATAGCAAGTAGATTGGGGCAATGTAAATCAGGTCTAATATACCACAAACCTGTGTGGAAAATTAGCGAATTGTCGCCTTCGTCGGGGTTGTAATCCTAGCGCTCGTAGAGCACGCGCCCTCTACACAATCAGCCTACCTTTGTACCACACTACCAAATTATCTTCCCTCGGATTCCAAATTGCTTACACTTTTCCATTGATCTCGCGCGTTGCCAACAAACAATATGCTTGTCAGACGCGATCACGTATAGCGCGAACAACAGATATTGTTGTTAGGCACGTTGTACTAATAAGATTAAATGTAACACAAGAACACTGCTCCAGACTGCTCAAAATAATTATCCGTGTTTTGAACTGTTACGAGTTATTCGGATCCAATGAAAGCGATATCACTCTTCAACTCTTTGATGATTGATTAACCAAGGAACTTTCAAGAAAAATTAGTTTTCAACAGTTTTTACTTTCGTGGATTAGCTGAACTTTTAGGGCTTTGAATTTGTTCGAAACCAGAAGGTTTAAGGGATAATTTCGTGAATACCAATGTTGCTTTCAAACGCGCAAATTTGCTGATTAACTTTTGTTAACTAAGCTTAGTTGGTAGAGCATTATCCCGGCAAGGTATGTCTCGGATTCGAATCCCGATGGCTGACAATTTTTCACATTTCAAGAAAAAGATGCCTCATCAATTGCTTGCATAACGGAGTTACAAGACTTTTTAATCCACCAATCCCGGAAGGATATCTTGAGGTGTAATGGTATTATTACAAAATAAAACTGGTTGCTAGGTTTTAAAAATACTACTAGTGAGTTACAAAATTTGTTTGACTTACTGTAATTTTGACACTTTAGAGTTGATTTTTCACTGTCAACAAATTTAGGTTAGCGAAGGTGTCATCCGAGATCATCATTTATATCGTACAGTGCAAACTGTTGTAGCAGCTGTGTAAAATGTGTTAAACAAAAATATTATTGTCATTTGAATTTCACATTTCAAGAAAAAGATGCCTCATCAATTGATGCAATAACGAGGCAGCTCCGATGATTTATTGGGAAATTACATAAGATATATTCAAGTCTCCTTCATTAATTTAGTGCAAAAATGAGGCAGCTCTGGGTAAGTCTACTGTTGCCTCTGCCTAATATATTTTCTTTGCTGTTTGAAATCAGTGAAAAATATGGAGCACAGGCGAATAATATGACGAAACATTTCAAAAAAGAGGCAGCTCCTCAACTTTTTACGTCATGCTACCCTTGGTAAGGGAGGTATAAGGATCGTGCTAAAAATCGCATATCGAAATTTTGGTAAATGACCACGTTTTAACGTCCTTAGAATCTAATTTTAACATTTTCACGATGGTATCTGTGTGTATGTGTGCGTGAGTATATATGTGTGCGTGTGTATGTATGTATGTATGATGTATGTGTGCGTGTGTATGTATGTGTGCGTGTGTATGTATGTGAAACCTTGTATTTCCACCTTATTCTATTATGGAAAGAAGCCATTAGATTTTGGGGTAAAACAGATAACCGGAAATGGCACTTTACTTAAAGTTCCAAATAGCTTTTTAAATCTTATTTTTTTAAAGATTTCTGTTATTATAAAAATTAACGGTCTTCTGTGGTCGTGCGGTCTAGAGTGCTCGCCTGGCATACAAGGTTGCTCGTGTGGGACCGCGATCGAATCCCACACGAGTCAGTTTTTATAATAAAAACCGACACACCCAGAAGAGTCCGAGTGGCAGCAGAGGTCACTATAAGCTACTCTGCACGTAACGAGGGTGCCAACAGAGGGCACTAAAAATGTCTCTGTAAACTGTAAAAATTGTATGTGTATATAATACGAGTATATGTAAATTAAGATTTGTATAGGTCGAACGACCTTAGAACAAATAAATGCATTATTATTATTATTATTATTATTATAAAAATTAAAGATTATTAAATTTGCTACAGGTTGGCATTAATACTTTTTTTATATATTATATGGATAAATTTATAAAATTATCTATAATTTAAATCCCGCGGCCTACGCTTTAAACAAACACAACTCCTGGGTTACACAGTTCAAATCAACTCCTGGGTTACACAGTTCAAATCTTAAATGTATGTAACTGACAGTTAAATGTCACTGTAAAGAACTAATTTTAATTTAATAATTGTAACGTTTTAAAAAGAAAATAGTAAATAGGACAATAGTTATATGGAAATGAATTTAATATAGTATCCAGCGTAAATGTAAGTATATATTAAAATTTAAAAAAAAAATTGCGGGAGGTATAGGGCGCGAGTAGACACGTGACTTGAACGTCCTTGACATGCATGGAATCAGCTGATTTGCGTGCGTATGTCATTTTGACAACAACAATGTCACTTTGACAAGACCAATGTTTTGACTTATTTTGATTTTGAACTGCTAAAATGTTAGTATTATACAATTTTGACACAGTAAAACACATGAAATTAAAAATAATAACTTCTCAACAGTTCAAAATTTAAATAAGTCCAAACATTGGTCTTGTAAAAGTGACATTGTTCTTGTCAAAATGACAAGCGCACACAAATCAGCACTTCAAGGTTGCTCGAGTCACGTGCCCGCTTGCGCCCTATAGTGTTGGTTTAAATAATGCACTTAATTATTGAAAAGTGTGAAACTTTGATACGTAACATATTGGGTGGTATTAATAAAAATAAGTAAATACTTATAAGTATGTACTTATAAGTACTAGCATTTACTTATCAGTATCAGCAAGAAGTAAAAGTAAATACTTATTTTTATATTAATAACCAGATGCTGATACTTATAGTAAGTACTTACTTACTTATAAG
Organism: Harpalus rubripes; assembly: GCA_963082715.1. Classification (NCBI taxonomy): domain Eukaryota; kingdom Metazoa; phylum Arthropoda; class Insecta; order Coleoptera; family Carabidae; genus Harpalus; species Harpalus rubripes. Next base: position 2,524,055 of record OY720448.1, read on the forward strand.
TATGTACTTACATATGAAATTCAGAAGTAAGCCGTGTGTTTGTAAAAAAATAAAATTTTGACATTTGTTGACAGTTCATTTTATATTTTTATTTATTGGAAGTTGACAAACTAATCTGGAATTCAGTTCTATATCAATTTTTGAAATTTTAAAAATGTTTAGTTTTGAAAGCAGCGACATAGACTAAAATATTAATGAAAAAAGTGTTATCTTCACAGTCTTCACCAACACCAATTTGAAAATGTAATATAACTTTTCGGCTTTTAAAATAAGGACCCGCGGTTATAATTTTTTTAGATGTATATTTATCAAGGCCGGAACAGTGGCGTATTATCGCAGGGGGCGCAAAAATCGTACGTACTAAGGGTATCAGGGTGCAAAATTATAAATGATCAAAAAAACAACGCAGCAAACGGCGCATGGGCTTTTGACGCAAACAAGGTTTATTTGTCACTGGTCGGCAACATATCTTAACAATAATTTCATTTAATAAATGAGCACAGAGCACCATCTCTGGATTCATTGATAACGCCAAGAAAGAGTTCTGTTAGCCATTCCACACTTTCGGGTGTAAAGCGATATAATTTGACAAAATTTTGTTCACTGGGATTTTCCCTACGAATTTTATAATTTTTACGGACTCATACGGCGTAGAACATGTTTTTTAAATTAATATAATCTTTTAAATTTTTGTTCGGTCCCCCATAAGCATGATAAATATCATACTTATAAATTTATAAGTAAATACTTAATTCTATAAGAATCAATTCCATTTTATTAATGCAGTTTTAAGTAATTACTTATTTTGATTCTAAGTATAAGTACATGCTTTTGTCAAATAAGTATTTTCTTATAGCATCAGCTTTTACTGACACTTTATTAATACGGATATAAGTACTTACTTAAAAAACTGTCAGTATAAGCATTTACTTATTTTTATTAATACCACCCATTCTTTACATACCACAGTATTTACTAAACTATACCACAGTATTTTCAGAAAATCAAAAAAATATGTATTTAAGAAGTTTAACAGTTTTCATCTCTTCCCGAAATTTATAAACATGGAGTTGCTTACATTTTGCACCGGTACATTCATTTAGTGATATCTCTTAACCTATTCATTTTACACCAAAAAGCGTGCAGAAAAAAGCTGATGTGGCTTAGCTAGTACAATACCTTCCGCTATTTAATTTTTTATTAGTTTAAATAAATTCTGTAAACCTAGAGAGTGACGTAGATACAACTTGAAATAGATTTTAAACTAGTTAGAGCAGTATATTTGGTGTTAGTAAATGTTGATGCAGAGCCTCGCTACTAGGTTAAATGTAAATGTTATTTACTTAATCAGAAACAGGCTTGATAATCGCTAATCGTTTGTGAAATGTAATCAATACATCAACAAAATTCATTGCGTGAACTCTGAAATAAATGTAATGTTTACATTGTACTCGTAATTTTGATGTACAGGACAAAAACAATTTTTACATTTATTATTATGTTTGTATGTATGAAAAAATAATGTAACATTACAAGTTACATTTTCACACAACCATTAAATTTTGAATAATAGATGTTAACATATTCTCGTATTCGTACAGTTCATACAACTGAAATTATAATAAATACGGTCGCATTGCTCTGGAGTTCTTCAGAAATATAGTCTAATCTAATCCAAGTAACTACCTTTTTTTAAACCCCTCAACAGAATAAAATCCCAATTACAGAGTGCGTACACATTCACACACATCCATGCCTTAGTGGGATTCGAACCCAGAGCCCCGAGGGCACTCATGACATGAGACATTGCTTTAACCATTGAGCCACCGGAGCTATAATAAAATGAAGATTAAATTTTAAATACCGGGATAGAATAGAATTCACTAATCCAAAAATGAGGATTAGCTTAAACATTTTTGTGAATCATTAATTTTTATTGATCTAAATACATACCTACATATTTATTTATGCTGGAAACTGTATTGAATTCCTTTTCTATTGTTCTATTTACTTTTTCTCTCTTTAAAACGTTACTAATATTATTTTGAAATAATTAGTTCTTTAATAGTGATATTTATCTGTCAGTTACAAACATTTGAATAACTGCGTTATGTTTATTTAAAGCGTAGGCTCTGGGATTTAAATTATAGATAATTTTATAAATTTATGCATAAAGTATATAGAAAAGGTATTAATGCAAATATATAGGAAATTTAATAATCTTTAATTTTTATAATAACATTAATCTCGAAAAAATAACATTTAAAGGTATTTTTCGAAGAAAAACTATTTTGAACTTCTAGTAAAGTGCCATTTCCGGTTATCTGAGTTACACCAAAATCTAATGGGCTCTTTTCATTACAGAAAAAGTTCGAAATACAAGGTTTCAATTTTTTTTGAATGATGGTATTTGAGTGGAGGATCCACACATACACACACATACACACACACATACACACACACATACAGGCGCACACACACACACACACACACACACACACACACACACACACACATACACGCATACACACATACACACATACACGCATACACACATACACACATACACACATACACACATACACGCATACACACATACACACACACACACACACGTACACACATACACACAGACATCATCGTGAAAATGTTAAATTGGATTCTAGGGACCTTAAAACGTGCTCATTTACCAGAGCCTCGATATGCGATTTTTATAGCACGATCCCTATAAATCCCTTACCAAGGGTAGCGGGAGGTAAAAAAGTTTGAAAATTATGTTAACATATTAGTAATCACCACAATCACTTGCCGATCAGTAATTTTTAAAGATAACGTATTTGAGTGGAGTATCCACACATACACACACATACACACACACACATACACGCACACACACACACACATACACACATACACTCATACACACATACACACACACACACACACACACACACACACACACACACACACACACACACACACACACGTACACACATACACACATACACGCATACACACATACACACATACACGCATACACACATACACACATACACACATACACACATACACGCATACACACACACACACACACGTACACACATACACACAGACATCATCGTGAAAATGTTAAATTGGATTCTAGGGACCTTAAAACGTGCTCATTTACCAGAGCCTCGATATGCGATTTTTATAGCACGATCCCTATAAATCCCTTACCAAGGGTAGCGGGAGGTAAAAAAGTTTGAAAATTATGTTAACATATTAGTAATCACCACAATCACTTGCCGATCAGTAATTTTTAAAGATAACGTATTTGAGTGGAGTATCCACACATACACACACATACACACACACACATACACGCACACACACACACACATACACACATACACTCATACACACATACACACACACACACACACACACACACACACACACACACGCACACACACACACACACACACACACACACGTACACACATACACACAGACATCATCGTGAAGGATTAGCTTAAACATTTTTGTGAATCGTTAATTTTTATTAATCTAAACACATACCTACATATTTATTTATGCTGGAAACTGTATTGAATTCCTTTTCTATTGTTCTATTTACTTTTTCCTTTTTAAAATGTTACTAATATTATTTTGAAATGATTAGTTTAATGATAGTGACATTTATCTGTCAGTTACATACATTTGAATAACTGCATTTTTTTTGTTTGTTTAAAGCGTAGGCTCTGGAATTTAAAATATAGATAATTTTATAAATGTATCCATGAAATATATAGAAAAAGTATTAATGCAAATCTATATAAATATTTAATAATCTTTAATTTTTATAATAACACTAATATCGAAAAAATAACATTTAAAGGTATTTTTCGAAGAAAAATTATTGTGAGCTTCTAGTAAACTGCCATTTCCGGTTATCCAATTTTCAACAAAATATAATGGGCTCTTTCCATTACAGAAAAAGTTCGGAATACAAGGTTTCAAAATTTTCTGAATGATAGTATTTGAGGATCCACACACACATACACACAGACATCATCGTGAAAATGTTAAAATGGGATTCTAGGGACCTTAAAACATGGTCATTTACCAAAATCTTGACATGCGATTTTTAGCACGATCCCTATACCCCCCTTACCAAGGGTAGCGGGAGGTAAAAAGAGAAGAAATTTTGCATGAAAAGAAATATTTTATTTTAATATGTTTACAATCAATTTAAATGGCACAAAATGGACCCCTGTGGTGCACTCTCCACGCCAGCAATGAGTGTCCGTGAGGTGACGCCTGATAAGCGCCTGCACGGTGCAAATATTTCATCATTACCGATATCTGTGTAAAAAGCAGACTGGCATTTATTTATAATATAAACATTTGTTGAATAAAAACTCATTATTGACAAAAAATTTCGAGAAAGAAAATGCAAAAATTACTATAATCCGCTCCTGTACACAAGTAAACTTAATACCTGCTGTGTAGTACTAACCTCCCTCCATTATAGCGAGTCAAGTCAATTTTAACCAAACTACACTCAGTTCTCACAGAAAGTGGATGGTATTTTCATTCATTTACAGAATTCTATAACTTCAATAGAAACGATTATACAGCCTATAGAAATTCCTATAAATTTGTATATAGGAAAGCAAAATACGAAATACATATTGCTTGAGGTTTGGAGAATTCAATAGAAAACTTTCTGAATAAAATCCAATCGTCAAGAAGCAACAGATCTAGTAAATTTTCTTCTTGAATGAGTTATTACCACCAGATGTTTGCAATATCCTCTTTGAAATTCTCAATCTCGGAGTTCCACTAATCATAAGTTAGTGACAAACCTCTTGAACAATTGCCTGTAGAGCTGTGACGTCACATTGGCAAGCATTTCCGGCGGTGACGTCACACAGCATCGGGGTTTTCTCTCGCGCGGTTTCCAAGAAGTCTGACTATTAAATATCACAGTAGAAGTCTAAAAATGAAGCCAAGACACTGTGAAATTGATGTGTGAAGTTGTACTCGAGCGAGGTAATGGATTTGACTCTGTTCTGGGAAGTTTTCTTTTATTTCTTACGGTTGCACAAGTTTGAGTTATGAAGGTGAAGAATTTGTTTTTTGCCTCTTTAAAACGCAATTTTCTTGAACCGATAATAAATTCTTCTGACAATATACTTTTAATCTTCTTAAAGGTTTAGCAAATATTAATCTTTAACCTTAGTTTTTAAGACGGCTGTGCTGTAGTTATTAAGTTTCAAACTTTTTTGTACTTTTTCACTTTTTACAAGTTATTTATTAAAAAGTTTACATTTTTCGACGATTTCTACGTCACAGAGAATTAATTTTTTTTATTTATTTGAAGTTTGGCTTCTTAACAGGAATAAATCCCAATAATAAAGAAGCTCTAGCATTATATACAAAAAATTACAGAAAAAATTCAATTATAGGAAATAAACAATAACAGTACCGTGATTATAAGATTTTTGTAGAAAATAAATAGTATAGTGATAGTAAATAAATATATAAACACAAACATTTTAGTTTAAGAAAATCTAAGAAGGCGCTTAAACTGCGGTAAACTAGTACAGAACAGATCTGGCATATTGTTGCCGTTGTAAAGAGTGACAATCTTATAACAGAAGAATTTAGGATAGAATTTGTGCGATAATGACAGTTAGTAAAAAAGCTATTTATTCTAGTACCGTAATTAGGTACTCTAAGGCAAAAAGACGATAGTAAAATTGGTGAATCAACGGTGTTATTAAAAAGTTTATGTAAAAATGTGAGGTCACTTAATTTTCTTCTGTTTTCTAACGATAGTAGTTTAGGCCTGTATGTTGGAAACTTCCGACTAAATTTTTTTAAGAATTTTCGTTGAATAGATTCAATGCGATTTATGTAAACAGCATAGCGTGGGTTCCAACATACAGTTGCAAACTCCAATTGACTCCTAACGAGAGAATTATATAATTTAATTAAAGTGGAGGGATGTTTAAAATTAGAGCTTGCTCGAATTAAGAAACCAAATATTTTGTACGCTTTTTGAACAATATTGCCAATGTGAATATCAAATATTAATTTAGTATCAAGTGTCACACCTAAATCCTTCACATTATCAGTTTTATTAATAACAATATTGTCTATTTTGTATTCGCACCTAAAAGCATTTCTATTTCTTGTGAATTTTATGTAAAAACATTTGTCAATGTTTAGCGTAAATTTCATTTTTTTCGTGTACGTTACTAAATTATTTATGTCTTGTTGGAAATGATGACAGTCATTGAGTGATTCGATAGTATGATATATTTTAAGATCATCCGCATATAATAGAAATTTAGTAAATTTAAAACATGTAGATATATCATTAATAAAAATATTGAAAAGGAGTGGACCCAAATGAGAACCTTGTGGTACGCCAGAAGTAACAGTTACCTCATCAGATGTGAAGCCATTTAGTACTACACGTTGTGTTCTATCAGTCAAGTATGAAATAAACCATTTCAGCAAATTACCAGCTACACCGACCTCAGCCAACCTATTTATTAATATATCATGAGAAATTTTGTCAAATACTTTGCTGAAATCGGTGTAAATGGAATCTATTCTATTTAAAATAAGCATTTACATTGAACAAACATTATTAACTACTATCTATGGTTGATTACACTTTATAACAGCTATTGACCGATAAACTCTATTAGTAACCCTCTGGTCAAACAAAATTTAATTTGAAAATTCAAATCCGTTAGAATTACAAACTAATTGTACGAATTTTTAATCCTACAACTACAACTGGGCCTGAACATTGGCGCCGACTACGTGGGGGCTCCGGAGCTTGATTTTAGGGTTATATGCCAGCTTACTAAGTAAATATAATTGTAAAAGTATAGTAAAATCAAACACGAGAAACAATAATAAACTAGACCACCTGTTTACAAATTTAAATATTGCACGTGAAGTTAACAATAACTGCTTCTCAGATCACAATGCAATACTGGCAAATTTGGAAATACAAAATAAAACCTATACTGAAATTTACTGTAGGTATATTGTAAATAATATTAATAATTTTATTAGTAATATTGTAAATGAAAGTTGGGAGAATATTTATTCAAATCTGAATGTGAATGATTCGTATGATAACTTTCGTAGTACTTTTTCATATTATTTTCCGTTACAAATGAAAAAAATAAAACAATAAAAATTGTGGTGTACCTACACTCTAAGAAATTTTTAACCAATTTTAACACTAAAATTGCTTTCAGGAGGTCCACCAGATTACGTGTAATTTTAACAAAGTATCTGTTTGGTTAAAAAGTACACTGGAAACTGGTTTAATATTTAACACAAAATTTCTAGTTAAAAATATTAGTGCGTGTTAAAATTCACACTGAAAATCGTATTTTAACTAAATGTACGAGTTAATTACCTTCTACACTAAATAGTGTAAAGTACGCGTTTCAGTAGCACCTCTTGGTGTATTCATTTACTCGTATTTGAGTATTTTTTTACAGAATATGTGTTAAATACGGTAAATAAGGATGTCATTGAAATATAAATAATATAATTTTATTATATTAAAAAATACATAAGTAAATAAATCTTATATTTGGCTAATATCTGTGTTGTACAAAAATATGTTAATAATATAATTTCCATCGGAACTCGGAACATGAAAGCGTTTCATATATGGTTCTTTGTACAAACAAATATTTAAAAATATTAAATTCATTTCAGACACATCTAATTTTGCAATTTTAGTGGTTATAGAGTTTAAACAAAATATATTGTATCCATAGACTCAATAATTTCTGGCACGAGGAAGTTAGTTGGTATAAAAAAAACCACATGAAATTCATCTAGAACTATTCATTTTTATATCACATGGTATATTGTATACTCATTTTGAAGTATGTAATAACACTTTTGTAGCAATAAACACGTTCGTACATCTCACAGATCAAACCAAGAATACGTATATCACATATCACAGTTGCACAATCCACACTTTGGTACTGATTTGATCGCTGTTTGTAGTAAATATACGTCATATTAAACAGCGTTGAGTGTTATTTTACTTTGAACGAAATATAGTGTAGTTGCAGCACCGTATTGTGCAAATGTACACTAAGTTGAGCATAAGTAACTCAAAAAATTGTTGGTAATTAAAAGTAACCATAGTAATATAGTAATATATCTCATTTACTCCATATGTGGTTAACATATTTGAAATTTATTAAAATAACACGGACAAAATTTAACTAAACCGTATTTTTAACACGGACGAAAAATGTACTTATTTAAGTGTTAAAATTAACACTAAATTACTTCACCAATCGATTTGGTTACTTTACACGGACGATATTTCTTAGAGTGTACTAGTGATATTCAAAATTCTAGTAATAAATTATTCACTTTATTTCAGATGCAAAAATTAGATTTTATTTTATTTTTATTTTATTTTAGAGATTTGGCCACTCAACAGGATAAATCCCAATAACAGAGTGGCACTTACAAAAAATACAAAGAAATTTACAAAAAAAGCATAGGCAGTAATAATGTGGTAAATATATTAGATTGCAAACATTTACAGATTAGGTGCTAATAAAGAATTAGCAGATTTTATATATTCTATAAATGAGCGGTTATTTTCCTTTTAAAGTTTTTTAACATTACTGTGAAAATATCTGGTAAAGAACTATCAATCATTGTTTTATTGAATAAAGAGGAAATTCTGTTAATCGGTGAATTAGCAGCAGAATTGGTAGGTACTGATATTTGGAACAGTGAACATATTATTAGATCTTGTAGAATAGGTAGGTACACGGAATGAGAACTGGCTGAGGATGGATGGGGTATCGATAAGGTTATTCGTTAATTTATAAAGAAACATAAAATCTGCTAACACTCTCCGTTTTTCTAGAGATAATAAATTAACAGAATAATTGGTAAATTTCCCAACAAAATATTTCAAAAACTTATCTTGAATTTTTTCAATTCTATTAATGTAAATACTATATGCCGGAGACCATGACAGAAGAAAATTCAAGTTGACTACGAACTAATGAATAATATAATGATACTATCGTATACGGGTTTTTGAAATTTCTTGCTGTACGTATTAAAAATCCCAACATCTTATAAGCTTTTTTAGTTATATGGTCGACATGAACATCAAATATAAGTTTGGAATCTAATATTACTCCTAAATCTTTAACTTGGTTGACATATGTTAATGTTTCGCCATTAATACTATAAGATGATAGATTAAAAAATATCTACAGAGAGGAAAACGAAAACACGTGCGATTAGTGAACAACACAAAAAGAAAATATCAAAATTTCATATATCTTCTAATAACGTCTCGAAAGACATATGGAAAGTCATTAAAAATAACACCAAAAATAACACACCAATGTCAAATATCTCAATAAAGGTAGGCGGAGAAACAATAACAGATCCAGTGAAAGTTGCTGACAGATTTAATTCTTTTTTTCGAGACGCATCAGTAAATATATTTAATCAAATTCTTATAACTCAGTATCTATGGCACCGCAGTCAAAAAGCTTATATTTGCAACCTTATAGTGAAGATGAGTTAATCAAACTAGTACAGAATAAAATAAAAAATAAACGCTCATGTGGACCAGACAATTTTCCCAGTTTTTTTTTAAATCAATTTTTAATATAATTGTCCAACCAATGTTATACTTAATTAATATGTCTTTTGTATCTGGATTTTTTCCAAAAAAAAATTAAAGTTGGTAAAGTCAAATTAATCAAAATCTGTCACTTTACGTTGCAAACAGAGTAGAAATATGTACAAATATTGAGAATCGACATGCCTCTTAACTCACTTATTAATAACTTCACTTCTATATTTAACAACGATTTTCAATACGACCGTTTTTAACAATGTCGCTAATTATATATTTACTGAATACCAGTTGAATGACACTTGTTACAAGAGTTGCTAAAAATCGTTGTTATTTCTCAGTTGTTACCTAACCACTATGTTAACAACTATCTTAGTGAATTAGGCCGAATATATTATTATGTCTGGCTCTATTTCTTTATTAATTTACTAATTTATTTTTCTTTTTCAGGTAAGTACTTCAGTTTTTAACACCATTCATGGTCTCTGAAAAGGGGTAAAGTATATCACGTCTAACCTGTAAGTTTACATACATTAGGTACGGTATTATTCATTTGATTCGTCAAAAGTTTAATAGCATATATTATTGACTGGCCTTACAAATGTTCATTAAAATGAAATATGGATGACTGCATAATTTCCAGTTTTCGTTGTGAATGAATAATTTGTTTTAGGGCGGCTATTTTCATCTCTGGTTAAACTGTTTCTTACCTTAACTGCCAAATGACTGAAAAATGTCGAATCGAAAAATTGAAACATGTCTAATTTTTACAACTTATACTATCATATTGATGCTACATTTTTCATTTTAACTGATAGATAAGTTAACAGACAGAGATGAAAATAGATGGCCTTAGTGGTGCAGTCATTCCTAACTCAAGTTAGACCCGTGATATTATATTTAAGAATTATTAGCTATAGGTCTTGCCACGATGTACCGTTTTTGACTTCTTTACTCCCTTTAAACAAACAAAACGCAGTTATTCAGATAAATTTCACTATCAAAGAACTAATCATTTCAAAATAATATTAGTAACTTTTTAAAAAGAAAAAATTAAATAGAACAATATAAAAAGAATTCAATACAGTTTCCAGGATAAGTAAATATGTAGGTATGTATTTAGATTAATAAAAATTAACGATTCACAAAAATGTTTAAGCTATCCTCATTTTTGGATTAGTTAATTCTATTCTATCCCGGTATTTAAAATTTAATCTTCATTTTATTATAGCTTCGGTGGCTCAATGGTTAGAGCAACGCCTCATATCATGAGTGCCCTCGGGGCTCTGGGTTCGAATCCCACTAAGGCATGGATGTGTAATTGGAATTTAATCCTGTTGAGGGGTTTAAAAAAAGGTAGTTGGATTAGATTAGACTATATTTTAAGAAATAACCTGTCAAAATTAGAGGAAATTTCGCTAATCCAAAAATAAGGATCAACTTAATATTTTTTGTGACTCGGGCTGCAAATGGCGGGAGGTATTGTGTTGGCAACAACAACGCTGTTTGGTGGTATATTAGGTAAAATAAATTTTTTTTTTCAAACCATGATTCGAGTTTACATTTACAGTTAATATCTTACAAATACCCTTTGTTTTTCTCATGAAATAGATAATTTAGATGTATCTTACAAATAGCAAAATTTCGGTAATCTTACCCTTACCACGGAAGTAACGTAGTTACCTGCTGGGACAGCGGTACACCGCAATTAGTAAGTCAGGTCAAAAACAGTATAAATTGGCAAGGGCTATAATACCAGCTTAAATTCTATTAGGCATTGATCTCTATAAAGGTGCATTCACAAATGAAAATTAGGTTTATGGTTTGTGTTTAGGTTAACTTATGACAGTCTCCATGTTCTTCTCACATTTGTTTAAAAAGCCGAATCCACCAAGTGGATACTAAATAAAGATGGGTGTATATATCTATATCATTTCAGACTCGTTCTCATTGGTGAAGTTGGTGACGTCAAACTAAATCATAAACCTAGAGTTTGGACCTTGCAATGTTTAGCTTTATGATTTGGATTTAGAGACCCTAAATTCTGAAGTGTGAATGGAGTCATTACATAATAAGTCTTTACATCTACAGTATAAACCATAAATCTAAACCTAATTTTCATTTGTGAATGTACCTTTAAGCCTTGCATATTTTTCTGTGAGTAATATCCCATATGTCTTGCAAGGTAGATTTTATTTTATGCACAGCACTTTTATAAAGATGCTTTTCATTGTAAAGTAAAAGATCTGGGTAGTAGCTAAATTTCTAACCAATTATGTAGGTTTTATTATTTGTACATATCTATATTAGGAGAACCACACCTTTTTCATACAGTTTACTGGGTATATTATTATTAAACAGTCTGTCCATATTCTTCTAAGTTCTAATTATACAAAATTACATTTCTGCAGCATATGAAGAATGCCAAGAAAGGTAGGTCAACGAAAGGCAGTATTGATAGCTTGCGTTAAAAACTTAAAGAAACTTAGTAAGATTTCTATCGTTGGGTGTGGCCTCACAATCAAATACAAACAACTTCTCGTAGTGCGGAAACCATTTCCAGCTCTTAGTGTTCTTAGCAAGGTCTAGACTGTTTTTGTCGTAAGCCAAGTTTACGCAGCTAATAATTCTGATTTAGGATGAACCGCGGGCCAAGAGAAGCCCAACGGAATATCAATATTTATACTGATACTGTTGAATCAACAATTCTAAATTAATTTTCGTCCTAATCCACGCTATATATCACTTATAATCACTCCCACAGTTCAGGGGTTCTATAAATCTAATTTTCACCGTGGGATATAGACTTAGCTGGTGCTGAAATGCTGATGGTGATTATTAATGATTATTGACCACTTGTCGAAAGCGAATTATTACTTACGTTAATGCATAAATGTCTTTGTATGATAACCAAAATATTCAAATGTATAATCAGTTAATGGAGATATCGTTATTGATCAAAAAATTTGTTGGTGGTTTTAGAGTCCCTAGAATTTCTTAGTCCAATTATTGTAAAGCAGAATTTTCTTTTGTCTCTTTCGGAATTAGAATATCAAATTATATTCCAGCTCGCTTATTTGGTGGCATAATTATACGATAAAAATCTGGTGTGGCCAACACAATACCTCCCGCCATTTACAGCCCGAGTCACAAAAAAGGTTAAGGTAATCCTTATTTTTGGATTACCGAGTTTTACTCTAATTTTCACAGTTTATTTCTTAAAATATAATCTAATCTAATCCAAGTAACTACCTTTTCTTTAAACCCCTCAACAGGATTAAATCCCAATTACAGAGTGGGTTCACATTCACACACATTCATGCCTTAGTGGGATTCGAACTCCCGAGGGCCCTCTTGACATGAGGCGTTGCTCTAACCATTGAGCCACCGGAGCTATAATAAAATGAAGATTAAATTTTAAATACCGGGATAGTATAGTATAGAGTTCACTAATCCAAAAATGAGGATTAGCATAAAATTTTTGTGAATCGTTAATTTTTATTAATCTAAATACATACTGTATTGAATTCCTTTTCTATTGTTCTATTTACTTTTTTTCTTTTTAAAACGTTACTTATATTATTTTGAAATAATTAGTTCTTTGATGTGACATTTATCTGTCAGTTTAAAGCTTAGACTCGGGGATTTAAGTTATAGATAATTTTATAAATTTATCCATAAAATATATAGAAAAAGTATTAATGCAAATCTATAGAAAATTTAATAATCTTTAATTTTTATAATAACATTAATCTCGAGAAAATAACATTTACAGGTATTTTTCGAAGAAAAACTATTTTGAGCTTCTAGTAAAGTGCCATTTCCGGTTATCTGATTTTCACCAAAATCTAATGGGCTCTTTCCATTACAGAAAAAGTTCGAAATACAAGGTTTCAAAATTTTCTGAATGATAGTATTTTAGTTAGAGACATACACACAGACATCATCGTGAAAATATTAAAATTGGATTCTAGGGACCTTAAAACGTGGTCATTTACCAAAATCTCAATATGCGATTTTTAGCACGATTCCTATACCTCCCTTACCAAGGGTAGCGGGAGATAAAAAACGTGTAATTCTCGACGATATATGTAGGTAATTGAAGTAGTTTCTTTTTGTCACACATATTGTCTGAATCAAAGTTCGATGTACACAGCATAAAAATTGTCGGGTGTTGGCATTGGAACTTTTTGCACATGGTACGAATATAATTGTTGCATTTTTTAAAATTGTCATATGTCCGAAAAGATTAACAAATGTGCGAATATTAGGAACAGAATGATTTGGAAACGCTCTGTCTAAATGCGTTGGCAACTCCATATGACACTGTCTTTATGTCAACCACAAAGTAATATGTATTACAGATACGAATATAGTATATTAAGTTATTAAGAACGGTTAGAACAGTTTACCGATCGATTCGATCAGTCCCCAATTTTGTTTGAGATCGGTAATTCCTTAACGTTCCTGATACTTATACTATTTTTTGCACCATCGAAACACGAAAAATTATTTTGACATATTAAAATTTTTTTTATCATTTTTGAAGTAAGCTTTGATTTTTGTTTTTATTTATTTACCGTCTCGGCTCCTGAACGGTACGTGCAGAACATCACTTACCGACGTGAGTCACATCACTTACCGACATGAGTCACATCACTTACCGTTCAGTAATTTGTAAATAAGACCTACTGTCTTGGAATCACTATCGGTAAACATAAAAAATAATCCGATCGTGCAAAAAAGTTATTAAGAAATATTGTTTGCTACTGGCGAGTTATATTACTGGTTAAATTTCATTTACACCATATAATACTTCAAATGTCAAAACTAAAATGCATTATAGCCAAACCCATATTGTATGTGTTTTTGTTTGTAGCACGTTTGTAAAGTCCGATATGTAGGTAAATGATTTAGGAATGGAAAAAGGTTTGAAATAAATAAAAGAAATCGGACATAAAAATATTTTATTGGTTCCGAATGACAATAAATGCATATATATCGAGTAGATTTGAAGGATGTGTCCGTATCATCAATGACAATAAGGTCCACTTTCGTTCAGTTTCCATTTGTAGGAAATGCCGGTCGCGCCAGCACGTAAATCCAGGCTTGAAAGGACGAGATGTTGGCACAAAATCTAGATATCCATGAACGGTCACGTGACGTAACCAAATCTCTAAGGCAAGACTTGCTGTGTAAACACATGGAATGCATTAGTGTCAAATAGCTTTTCATATAAACTAAAGGCAATAACGAAAACATAACCATCCCTCGGATACGTTCGGGTGGCTTCGGGCGCATTCGACTTCCTGCTGCTCGAAAGACAAATATATGTAGTGTTAATATTTAAAACTCCCTAGGAACTTACGACACTGAATTGCTTGCAGGAATTTATTTCGACGGCCAAAGCGCAGGATCGTTCTTTTTTTGAATCCTGCGTGTTCCTGATGGGATAAATAAATAAACAACTTCAGGAGTCGGGCGTTTGCAGCAGTTTTATTTTCAAAGAAATATTATGCGAGCGGATAAAAGATTACTGGGTTTTTGCTGTTTTTACTGTTAGTTTTTCTTTGAGAAAAAAACCACTAAGGTTGGAAACCTGAAGGACCTTTGCTACATAATCCAATTAACTCTTTCGGCAACGGTAAACTGTTATAAAAAATTTACGTTTTTTACTGACAAGCAAAACGTAGCACCGCGTTGAAATTTATTAGTTCTTCTGTAAAATATGTGCTGTTGGTCTGTCGGTATATTCCTTCTTTAATACTTTTTTCCACTAAAATTAATACTGTCCCTGGTGGATTTTTTTTTGTGGTGAATTAAATTTCAAACAAGATTCTACCTTCAAATATGGTAATACCTTTCGGTCAGTAGAATAGAGCTGTTGCAAGAATTTTTATATGAATTCTAAGTACTAAATTTTAAAAGATATTGTTTTTCAAAGAGCCTCAAATTTAAAAATAGCACGAAATATCCATTAGATATTTTACAATTAATTATTGAAATGTATGTAATATTTTGAAAAAGTCACGTGATCTGAAACATAATGTGACGTCAGAGCACATACAGTTTAACATGTGACACACTATCGCCTACTATTTTGCTAACGTTACGTCTTTAATAACGGACGTACAAAGTAACGGGTTTTCAAAAGT
The DNA here is from genome assembly GCA_963082715.1 of Harpalus rubripes. Taxonomy (NCBI): domain Eukaryota; kingdom Metazoa; phylum Arthropoda; class Insecta; order Coleoptera; family Carabidae; genus Harpalus; species Harpalus rubripes. The sequence continues at coordinate 2,539,871 of OY720448.1, forward strand.
TTAAATTTTGCATTACGTTTTAATCAAACGTATGTTGATTTTGGCGTTTAAATGACAGTTGTTTAAATATCTGTCATTTTCATTATATTTTGGTAAAAAAATCAAACACTAATGGAAGAACTATTTAATGTTTGCTTAAAAGGTGCTCTATATGTTCACTGACAGCTCTCAAAGAAAAAAATTCCTGTACTCCATTCAGGTTCTTTTTAATGATGTTTGAACCACATATTTTCATGATGGTTCATCTATATTACATTTCTTAGCAATTTCAAAATATTGTCGATGGTAAATACTCTCAATTTTAATCATTTTACCCAATTTAAAGAATAAATAAGAAAATATTGAATTTTTATGACATTTTTGATAGCATAACAAAAAGGTTCTGACTTGATTCTGACGTTTTAAAATAAATGTTGGGCCTACTAGGTTATAAGCAGACGTACGTCAACTGGCCCATCTTTTACCCCTGGCGAACGTATTACGTCTTCAAATTTCACGTACGACATGTAGAAATATGACATTGCCTAGCAACCAAGACGTTAGCGTATACGTTTTTCGGAAATACGCTATGCAAGAACTCTCTATTGACTATGAATGACGTACTGTATGTGCTCCGACGTCACAGGAGTGTGGGGGGGGGGGTTGTCTTTCATTATTATTTCTGGCGCCAATCTTTTTATTTAATTATTTACCAAAAGAATAAATTACTATTTTTTATATTTCTATGAAAAATATTGCGCCAACTTTCATTTAAAATACTTTTTAAAAATCGGACGACGTCTATCCCTCGAGCCAAATGCCCTCGGGCTACATTCTCGTCACCCTCCTGGCATTATCATCATCGTAGCGCCCTTGTTATATAAAATACTATAATAGATGTGGTTTCTTTTGAAAACTTATCCCCATATTTGATTTTAAAGGAAACTGACCCTTATATATTCCTTTAGATAAGATAAGAATTGTACTCAATACCACTGGACTACTAGCAGGCATTTAAAATGATTCAGAGATGTATTTAAAAAAATATATACCGCAAATTCTAGTTCGTTTGTCTCAGGTGTAAGCAACCCTCGAGTCGGAATTTCTGTTAGAGGAAATTTAAAATTATCCTATTTCATAGACTTGCTAAACAAAATAATTTAAAGGTCAAAATATTTTGTTATGATGAAAATAAACGAAAAATGTTTAAAATATTTTAAACGTCAACTTTCGCTAGTCATACTATACAAGCTGGTGCGACCACGCTTAAATTCAGCTGTCCACTTTTTAATAGTAGTAAATGACCCTTGTATTTTGTATTAATTACAATTGAAAAGGACGATGTGACCGGCTGTATGTCTTGAATACATGCAGTTCCAACTGCAAGGAGTTTCCTCGTTACTATCTTGATTGCAACAGTAATCAATGGGTGGCTCATGGATTAAGGAGTCTTAACTGCATTAGTAGAGAATCCTGAAGCTGAATGCGTTATTAACCGCTTGTGTATCTGAGGGCTTGGATTCGGCCAATGAGTTAAGAATTGCAAAAATAAATGTAAGCTAAATTATGCTAATCCTAATATGTTTATGGAAATATTTATTACTACAGAATTAATATTGAGTTTGGACCATTTGCAGTTCGTCCATTAGGTCAATTGGTCAATGAATGACCTCCCAGATTTATCAAAGCAGAAAAGAAAATGTCAAAGAATAAAAATACCTAATAAAATATTTTGAATTTAATAATTTTAATAGTCAGTCTATCGCCACTACTTGGGTCACTACAAAATTGTGATCACATTGCGGTATATGCTGCATTATATAAACCCATGCGTCCGACAGAGACAAGCTAATTGTAACTGTAACATTGCTTAAGTTGGACAAAGACTACCACCACCCTATTCACTTAAACACGGCCAATGAGCGAATAGTGATAGCGTAAATTCAAGTTCAATTGTGTATTTTATCACAAGAAGAAAGATAAAAGGTCGTCCGAAGCCATATCTGAAATGAAACCAGGCTAGGATGGATGTAGGGAAGTGTATCGTTACCATATTTGACCCACCAAATCTTCAATCCACGTGCCGCCACTGTTTTGGACGTAATTGTATTGGCGACTAAAATTAACGTGAATCCCTCACGCGGACGATATTTGCAAAATGGTATTCTGTTATTCAACTATACAGTAAATATATATAGTGCATTGGATTCCTTGCCGGTTTCTTGTTTGTCTTTTTGTTTTAAAGTACATGTAAATTACTTTGCAATATGAGCAAAAAACGAAAAAATATTAATAACGTCAATTGCTGCGTTTATGGCTGTCATTCTAGGGGTAGTAAGAACTTATCTGTCACAAAAATTAGTGAGAGGAAGAGTGACATCCAAAATAAATTTGGTAAAATGGAGTCTATCGACAAAAGAGAGGACTGGTTTAGGAAAATACGAATTGGAAAAGTTCCATTTTAATTTTCCTAGCTAAGTAAAGTAAATACATATTTATCCATGAATAATGGTACTATTTTACTATCTTGTACAAAATATTAAGACAGCTGTAATGTGTTTGCACTGGCCATTATGGCCAGCTATACAAGATAATTTTGTAAATAATCAATTATAAATTTAAAGTTCTTCTAATCTTATGAGGATGTGACGTTAGAGCACTTGTTTAAACACAGCCCAATTTTTTTTTTTAGTATGTAGCACTAAGTTCCTTAACGCCACATAAATATAACAACCCACGATTCAACAATTCTTCCCCTTCTATAAAACTTCGAGAAGAATTTGTTGCCTCCGAATAAGTAAACACTTCCTTAGAAATAAGTCTAAGATATGTTTCTTCGAATGTCATCTGGAAATAATTGAAAAAATAAATTTAGATTAATTGTATTATTTTGTAATGTGATTATAATTTAAGTACGTTATTTGTATCACTAGACCAGAAACTGAACATTTGGGAGGCCGAGTTTATTTTCACAGGCCAAGCTGAAAGCGAGGCCTGCAAATACGAGATCTCGCAAAACAGTTTCTGGGCATGTGATACACAAGATTTTTTATACCGACTTCTCCATAAATTCTTCGTATATTTCTCTACACTTTATTCTATATTACATAAACTAAAAAATGAACATATATTTTTATCGGTTTTGCATTGCAAGTTTAATTTTAATTACTTATATTTGAGCTTAAAATGCGTAATTATTTTATATCTATTGAAAATATAACATACAAACATTAGTTATATATATTTTATATACTTTCGCATATTTTTAATGACAGATGGCGGAAACTCAATTGTATCACGTGAAGTTAGTTGTAGTTACAAAACAAACTAATCCTAAAGTTGGAACTTATAATTAATCTATACGAGATGTCAGTAATGGCAGCATATTATTATTTTTATGACAAAATTTAGTTATTTAAGTTACAACAATTAAAGATTTAGCCCTAAAATTTGTAAACATTTTGCTTGTGTTGAAAATAATCTTAAATTGACATATCACCAGAACAGTAATACCAATGCCAACTCCTTTTACCGGCCTAGGTCAGCAACAGCGCATTTCTGGACGATTTTGAGTTCTGTAATACTAGTCAAAATGGACGGAGGTACGAAAAATTGTTACTAACACTATTCATGTAAAGTTTCATGAATTTGTTACTTCAAAACGAATGTTAGTTATACAATGTTTCTGTATGGTATCTTGTAACACAATACCATTTTCCGAACACTAGCGCCGCCATCGGTAGTTTTAGCCTCCAATCGGGTATTTTCGAATTGAAATTACATAAGGAATACATCCTTTAGCTGGGCCGCAGGACACTTTGACTACTATAAATATTATATCTGTCTTCGAATCTATTCTTCTATTCAAAGTCTTTATAAATTGTGGATGAACTACTTCGGAATTTCTTTAGAAATTATAAGAATTTGTTCCCATGTGAAACTCGTCAAACTTTTTATTGTGAAAGCCAGGTTTTGTTAAATGAGCTACCGTAAACCAAAGTTATTTTCCCACCTTTTGTGCTAGGAAATCACCTTAGTGCACCTAAACGCTCCAGCAGACTGCAAAGCCATGCACGAATCCTCTGCAAAATAGTTCAGGATACAATACCGTCCAGGTATCTCCTACATCACGGCGCAGTCTGATACTATCGCCTTTATTTATCCCTCCCATTGGGGTTAGTCTCGCTTGCTGGCTAACTGGATCCACTAGGGTTTTCTTTATATAACCGCTGGAAATTGAATTATTCGGACAAGTTACAAATTCCGCTCTCCAGGGAATGGTTTTTGTTTAACAACGAGTATTGTCGTAATTAAACCATAATATTGTTGAAAATTCTACCACGTATTGTGCTGTGCTTTAAGTTTCATAAAAGTTGTTCAACTTGTTAGAAGCTTAGTTTTTTTGCTTCATATATTTGCATTCCAGAGACAGCTGACATAATTTTCCTCATTCTACAAAGTTTTGTAAATTCTCAAGCAAGTTTATAGTACAGAGAAAGATTAGCTTTGTGTTAAAGTAAATCACCGCCTGAATTATGAATACACTCAAATGAGTAGTTTTCCAGCATAGAATCAATATGAAGGCAATGTTCTTAAGGAGAATAAAGTTTTTTCTGTACTATTTGATGATTACTTTCTTTTTAGATAATATTTGTAACCTCATTTTTCTTCCCAGTTCTCATTAGTCTGCGAAGTTTTAGGTTAATCCACTGATTTGTCAAAACAACCATAGTCCTAATTTTGAAAATTTGAGGTACATACGACATCTACTTACACGCCGTTTCTAGATAATTTAGCACCTGAGGCAAAAGGAAAAAATCTGATGTGGACACCACACGACTTCCTTGTACACAAGACCAATATGAAGTATAGACATTAGCATCTATTTTTTATTTTTTTGTTATTTTTTGTCCTAATCCATAGCAAGCTTCATTATAAAAACCAAAAATTATATAAGTTTTAAATATACATATCTCGCTTATACAAAGGGCTAATTTAATAATACTTAATGTGCTAGACACAGAATTTAATTCTCTAAAATTTTTATTTGAAGCATTTATTTCTAAAATCAAAATGAAACCATTTTATTAAAGAAAAACTGTTAACACCTTCAGGTAATATGCCACTTCCGGTTAGCCTGTTCTAACCACTAATCCACTATGTTATTCCAATTGACATAAAAGTCTTATATACCAAATTTGAAAAGTGTTAGATTATATTTTAAGATAGTTTTTCATTAAAATCTATTATAGGCTTCAAATAAAGTACTATTTCTAGAAATTATGTAATGACCAAAAAGGGAGGTGCACAACTAGATGTTATAGCAGTCCTAAATACAAAATTTCAACTTTCTACGGCTTACAGTTTTTGAGTTATGCGAGATACATACGCACGTACGTACGTACGTACAGACGTCACGACGAAATTAGTCAAAATGGATTCAGGGATGGTCAAAATGGATATTTCCGTTGTAATCTCAAATCCGAAATTTTTCGCGATTACAATACTTCCTTCACTTCGTACAAGGAAGTAAAAACAGTTCTTCTGTATGACGCACAAGAAGTAAATGTACACTAATATAATCTTTGGCAAGAAACTCACAATAGTTATTTGTATATATCAAAGCCGCGAAATCACTCTTTAAAGTACAATTTCGAGGACGCTAAAGGATTTCGCGGACAAGGTGTACACAATATTTTTTGTGCAACCGTAAGAAATATGTAATTACAAATTTTATTAATTTTAAACAGTTTCATTATAAATAGAAAGTTATATTTCAAGGTGACTATGAGATTGACACTTGATAAACAAAACCATGCAATTGTCAAGTGTCAAAGTGATTGTTTACCTAATTTCGCGGCCGTTGTCATGCCACTACCATAACAACGGTCGCGAAATCCAATTTCGCAGCCTGTATTGCGGTTGCGAATTGCTTATTTCGCTTCCGGTTGCACAAAAAAAAATTAAAAAATGTGAAATATCTGAAATTTAGAATTGACATTTTAGATGTGTCACTGTCATTGTTATGTTTATAATTAATTGGTGATATTTACCTTTTCTTACAATGATTTTCGTTCTTAGGTAAGTATAATCTTAGAAATAATCGTAAAATGGAGTAGTATTTAAGTTTAAGAATGGGATAATCCACTCCAAAATCACGAAAACTTAATCACAATACAGGTTAAGAAGTATATTGTAGACATATAATATTTAGTAATATGAACGTTCAGAATTGCCATAACAAAAAAAAATCTGGTGTGGCCAACACAATACCTCCCGCCGTTTACAGCCGGAATCACAAAAAATATTTTGGATAGCATATTTTACTCTAATTTTGACAGTTTATTTCTTAAAATATAGTCTAATCTAATCCAAGTAACTACCTTTTTTTAAACCCCTCTACAGATTAAATCCCAATTACAGAGTGGGTTCACATTCTCGCAATGCCTTAGTGGGATTCGAACCCAGAGCCCCGGGGGCACTCATAACATGAGGCGTTGCTCTAACCATTGAACCACCGGAACTATAATAAAATGAAGATTAAATTTTAAATACCGGGATAGAATAGAATTCACTAATACAAAAATGAGGATTAGCTTAAACATTTTTGTGAATCGTTAATTTCTATTAATCTAAATACATACCTACATATTTACTTATGCTGGAAACTGTAATGAATTCCTTTTCTATTTTTCTATTTACTTTTTCTCTTTTTAAAACGTTACTAATATTATTATGAAATAATTATTTCTTTAATAATGACATTTATCTGTCAGTTCCATTCATCTGAATAACTGCGTTTTGTTTATTTAAAGCGTAGACTCTGGGATTTAAATTATAGATAACTTTATAAATTTATGCATAAAATATATAGAAAAGGTATTAATGCAAATATATAGGAAATTTAATAATCTTTAATTTTTATAATAACATTAATCTCGAAAAATAACATTTAAAGGTATTTTTCGAAGAAAAACTATTTTGAACTTCTAGTAAAGTGCCATTTCCGGTTATCTGAGTTACACCAAAATCTAATGGGCTCTTTTCATTACAGAAAAAGTTCGAAATATAAGGTTTCAAAATTTTTTGAATGATGGTATTTGAGTGGAGGATCCACACATATATATATACACACACACATACACACACACACACACATACACGCACGCACACATACACACATACATACACACATACACACAAACACGCATACACGCATACACACACACGTACACACATACACACAGACATCATCGTGAAAATGTTAAAATTGGATTCTAGGGACCTTAAAAATTGCTCATTTACAAGAACCTCGATATGCGATTTTTAGCACGATCCCTATAACTCCCTTACCAAGGGTAGCGGAAGGTAAAAAGGTTTGAAAATTATGTTAACATATTAGTAATCACAATCACTTGCCGATCAGTAATTTTTGAACATAACGTATTGCCCTGAAATCTTGGAAATCGGTAAACATCAAAAATTGAAATTTAACCCTGGTATTTATCACCATCATTATGAACAGTTCTTGCCTTCATTTTAAAATAAATTATTCGAACTTAGTTCAACTAGAAATTATATTAGCAAAATTAATAATCCTGGAAAGTTAATTAACACTTATCTGATATAAAAATCCAAATAGGTAGTGAAAACAAAATGAGTCTACACAGGGAAAACAAATAAGCGAAGTAGAGAAAATAAAGTTAAAAGAACAGAAACAATATTAGTTGAATTATCCTTCCGGGATGTGCTTTAAATGCGTTTAAATTTATTACGAGGAAAATCACATGTGACGAAATCTCTTTAGATAAGGAAAAAGATTTACAGAACACGCGATAAATCTTTATTCTCAGACGATAAAGTCGAAACAAAACACGAAAGAAGAAGAAGAACAGACCATAAACTTGAAGCAAGTGTCCCTCCCAAACATTTTGCAGCTTATTAGAATACGAGACCCGAGAGTTCTACAATTGTTGAAAATAAAGAAATTTTATCTTTTTCCACCGAGGAAGTTTCAATAAAATTTTCAGTTTCCACGAGTATTAATAGTCGGGTTATTAAAATGTTGAAGGAGGTGCTCTGTAGCTTGTAGGGAACTTTATAAAATTTTACTAACCTGAATTAATAGAGACGTAAAATGGAAACTTAGTTTTTTACCAGATCACAGAAGCATTCACCCGTAAAGCAGAAGATTGTATTAATATAGTGATAAAAGTCTGACATCTTTTACCGTATAACTTCAGTTTTATAATAGTGCCCCATAAAAATTGGCTCAGGTTTTAGCTCTAGGATTATAACCTTACATAAGTTCGAAATTAATTTGATTTGACAGTTAAAATTAAATCTTTGTTTTACTGTCTGAAAATTCTCATTATTTTTTTATCAAACTAAGTACAGTACTGTCCATAAATGAGAATACATCTGCTGATTTGTAAAAATCAATGGCCGACTTTATGAACAACCGATTAAGAGAGATTAGCGAGCGGTTTATGAATTATTTTAGAAAAAAAATACTTCAATAGACCCATTTAATTTAACGGCTATTTCTTTCTATCGCTGCAGATAGTAAGAAAATTGTGCAAACAACTGCCAATTTGGCTGTTAAACAAAACGTCAAAAATATTGCAGTCATTAAAATATCTGTATTCTCGGTGAAAAATTGCATCGTTAGACATTTTAACTTCAATAAAAGCTTTTGTAACTTATTTCGATAAGATTTTTTAAAGTTATCATAGATATTTCCCACATTTTACATCTCAATTTTTTTAAAACAACCGCCATGGATCTCAGTTGGAAAATATACACAACTAGACCTTTCTGTAACTGTTGTCTTGCATTCGAACTCTGAGCTCCGCCTCTGTGGCGTAACAAAATTTAGTTCGAATATCTCTTGATTTAGCAACCACGTACAGAACTCTCTTCTAGCAGGGTAATCTTCCGGCTGTAGATGCTGTACACGAGTGTAATGATTTGGGTGTTGCCGATTATTCTTCAAAATTCGATGTACTGAACTCTTCCTCAAAGACATTTAAAACAGCTTCTTCGTTCTCAACTGTACGAGCGATTCTGGGAGCACCACCAGTTTCTTTTCGATCTGGCATAACTTGACCAGTCTCATGCGTCCTTGCGATGGCTCTCAATATCACATTATGATCCACAAGATTTCTATCCGGAAAACGTTCCGAATAGACTCGTGCTGCCTCTCTGGCGTTACGTCCACATTCTCCGAAAATTATAATTAGTAAGTAAGTAATCAGCAGCTGAATACATGGTAAGAATTTGCCTTCTTTTATTCACCTTGTCAAATTTAATTTGACACTGACATTTTTCGAAAATTACAGTCGCCCACACATTTTAAAGATTTGATTTTATATGGCACGAAATTGACCCCTGTGGTGCACTCTCCACGCCAGCAATGAGTGCCCGTGAGGTGACGCCTGGTAAACGCCCGCACGGTACAAATATGTCACCATTATTACCGATATCTGCGTAAAAAGCAGATTGGCACACTCAGCAATGGGTAAAATGCCGTGATGATATATTTATTTTATTTATTTATTTATTTGATTTGTATAAAACCCTAGTAACGTAAAATTACGGGAAACACACGTTAAAGGTGTAGGTCTCTGGTCAATTTTAAGACGTCTTTTCTCGAATATCTTTTCAGCTAGATTTTTTTTCTTCGGAATTACACATCCGAGTGCAGTCTCGTGTTTCCTCATTCGCTCTGGGGCGCGAGTTGTGAGACAGCCTGTATACTAATATCCTTGGCAATATTTTAAAATTTGCGTTTTTTGCAATTTCTTCAGGGTTTTAGGCATTTTGTTAATCAGTTGTGCATACTAGCGATCAATATACGTATTTAAATTATTTTTCTTATAATGATTTCCTAATGAAAATTACAAAACACAATAAAATTGAACAATTTATCTTATTTTGCCACTTCACAGTATTCCTTTACAAAAATTCGAGCATTTTTTCCACTAATAATAATTATCTTTCTCACCTCAAAATATTTATTCTATAAAGCTCAAAATTCCTTGTCTATGTTGTTCGTTTGTTGCTCATTATAAAAACATTGCCGTGTCAAATTGATTGGTCTGATGCTAGCCCCAGCCGAAACCAGACCGAAATTAACTGTAGATGGATCGTAGTTAATTACAGAGAATGGTATGGACAACGCAAAATTTTGTTGTTATTATATAGGAGCCGAGTTGGTTTTTGGTAAGAGTTATTGTTGGCGGACATGCGCTGCCCGCTACCTAATAATTGTCGGTTACCTGCTAGTTATTCTCATTTCGACGCTGATGAATTCCAAACGTAATTAATTTGTCTGACGCTTCGTATTATCGTCTTGTTTGCTAGGGCAAATACCACATGTGCTGATTTGAATTCGGTAAGTTCTTCCGCCGGGGAATCGATATTTTACGGGAAATAAGAACAAGACCCCGGAACATTTGTTTGCAAATCGCTATAATACCGTATTATCTTCCTTTACGCCGGAACTCTACGAAAATTTACTCGATTCTTGAAAGAATATTAAATTTATTGCTGTACTTTATCACCGTGTTGAACGTATATTCCTAAATAAAATTTCGAATGCGTTTATTCTTCCCACGTCTTATTACCTAGTTTTCATAATAAAGATTAGAAAAAAACTCGCCTTGTTTCACAAGATTTTAACGTCTGAATCAACCTCTCGGTCATTTTTCAAATACTGGCCAAGCCCAGTTAGTAACCACAGTTCAATTTTTGCTTTTAGTTTGTCAACTAGTATTCCCCCGTTATTATTATTATATTTTTATCTTTTACAAGCGAGGCAATGAACACAATTCTATGACTACCCTAAAAAATCCGGTGTAGCCAACACAATATTTCCGCCATTTACAGCCCGAGTCACAAAAAAAGATTAAGTTAATCCTTATTTTTGGATTAGCGAATTTTACTATAATTTCTTAAAATATAGTCTAATCTAATCCAAATAACTACCTTTTTTTAAACCCCTCAACACGATTAAATCCCAATTACAGAGTGGGTTTACATTCACACACATCCATACCTTAGTTGGATTCGAACCCAGAGCCCCGAGGGCGGTCAAGACATGAGGCGTTGTTTTAACCATTGAGCCACCGGAGCGATAATAAAATGAAGATTAAACTTTAAATACCGGGATAGAATAGAATTCACTAATCTAAAAATGAGGATTAGCTTAAACATTTTTGTGAATCGTTAATACAT